>SNQJ01S0008186.1:0-64295 GCA_010110895.2 Picea sitchensis
TTAGAAAGTAGATCCAACTAAATATAGGACTCAGATACACTTTGTAATTTTTGATCAATTGTATCGAAGGGGTTCCCTCTTTAATAGAGAGGAAATCATCATTCGAGGGATCCAAGTTTTTTAGGTATTGAAATGATTCAGAGAGAGGGACGTGCTTCATTTTCTCAGACTGTAATATGATATTTTGACAGATGAATAGAAAACTGTTTTGAGCATCCGTCTCTAAGCTTTTTCGTTTCAGGGGAATCTTGTGAGAAGGTAGGGCCCACCTTCATCACAAGATTCACCCGTTAGTTTTAGAAGTGTGTTAATTCGATATCTGTTTATGATTTGATTAACTTTCTGTTTGTTGAAACACTACTTTTAATGAATTCCGCGTTGCTGAAACACTACTGAACTCTGTCTTAGTCTATTGAATGAAATTCATAATTCTTTTTATTAGCAATCTTGTGTGATGATCTTATGGTGCTAGCCAGAGATTAGGTCAAGGGTTCCTACTCAGAAAGGAAGGAATTGGAACATCCTATTCTCTGTAGATTTCATTCATTTCTGCAAGTGTTCTAGCCAGAAACTGGGTTAAGGGTTCCTGCTCAGAAACGAAGGAATCGAAACATCCCGTTCTCTATAGATTTCCATTACTGCTGCAAGAGTGCTAGCCAGAAACTGGGTTAAGGGTTCCTTCTCAGAAAGGAAGGAATCAGACTATCCTGTTCTCTGTAGATCTCAATTACCTTTCACAAGTGTGCTAATCAGAAATAGGGCTAAAAGTTCCTTCTTAGAAAGGAAGGGATTAGATGGCCTTGTTCTCTGCTAGATAGGGTTAATTTTCTCTGCATTACTGGTTTCATGAAAGAGTGTTAATCAGAAACAAGTATTGAAGTCTCTGTTGAGAATAAGGGTCCTGTTCTCTGGTTGCAGAGTAGTTGTTCTTTCCTGTTACAATGTTATTTTAAAATGTAATCTAGGATTCTTTAAATTAATATTTAAGAGCTGCAATAGGTAAGTTGTTTTCCTGTGATTTAAATCAGAACTTCAGTTCATTTAAAGCAAGTGTGATTAGTATAGTTTCTTTTACTACAACTGTAAGTTGCTTTTGGAATTGAGCATATATAGTGCGTGGTTATCTTTGAAACAAAAGACTTCCCTGAGTTGATAATTTATGTATCACTTGGTTGTTTGAGTCAATTAAGCAATTATAGTGACCAACAGCTGGGAACTGAGGAAAAAGAATCTTTGTGTGAAGAGTCAACCTGAAACTGTGAAATATCTATGTGTAGATATGTTTCCCTAGTGCGCAGCATTCCACTTGACCTATGAATCTATGTGCCAAGAAGAAGGGTCAGATATAAAGAAAAGAGGTAATCTCTGAAAGCTTTGTGCTTTGAGAAAGGAAAAAGTGAGATTTTTTCTTAAAGAGGTAAGATATGCAAGCTCTGTGCTCTAATAAAGGTAAGAATAATGAAAAAAAAATAGATATGGAAGCTTTGTGCTCTATTGAAGATAATATTAGTGGATTTTCTTTTAATTTTTTTTCTAAAGTATGGATCTATATATGTTTGATAAGATTTGTCCTAGATTTAAAACTAGGGAACTGATAGATGAAAGAAGATTTGATATGAGTAAGAATAGTGAAAGATATGTTATACCTATGCATAGAGAGAATGCTTGGACTCACAAATGGATGCAAGATCCTAGAAATATTTTTTTGCAGGTTAGCTACTATGATCCTAGTGCGCAGTACAGGAAAGGTTGGGGATCATTTAAAAGAAAACGAGGATTAACCCTTTGTTACAGTTGCAGAAGACCGATACATCTATCTAAGGAATGCCCTGGTAGAAGATCTAGTTGCCTTTGTTGTAGAGATATGAACCATGAAGCATTGGATTTCCCTAGAATGATTGCTAAGGTTGAAAGAATGAATATGAACTAAGAAAACCCTAAGGTAGATCCAGAAACTGAGATTATGGAAGAACCCAAGAAATAATCAGAGAAAGTATTGCTACATATGAAAGAAACCCTGAATGACCACCAACATATCAACTTATCAGAGATCTTAAGAGAAAAAGAGTGAATTGAAGAAAGAATAGGAGACTTCGACATTGACTATGTTATGGATGAGGAAACATAGGTGAATATCATGACAAAAAGAACTTGCGAACTTTTAGGGGATCCTTCTATGATTCCTTCATTGGGAGGAATAGGATTATTCAGAGGAAAATTGATAACCCTATGTGGAAGAATTGCCCAAATATCTATGAGTGCTCATGGAACTTCGAAAGAGGAAGATTTTAAGGTTGTTAAATTTATTGAGAACAACGCTCCATTTACTATGTTACTAGGAAAACCTTGGATCGAGAAGGACTAGACTAGGAGGAAAGAAGAAGAAGTCTTAGAGCATAAAAAGAAAGAATTAAAAGATTTGATGACTAGGAGGATCACGTAGTTGATTGACGAATAGGAGAACATATCAAAGCTACTTAGGACCAGAGACTTGGATGTATAAGTTGGAAGGACACACGAGGTATAGGAGAGTAGAGCATCTACTCCAGCTAGAGAAGAAGTATTACCCGTGCACCCTACAAAAGAATCTCAACAGCGCAAAGTTACTATGCCAAAAGAAGAAAATAATTAGAATGGAAAGAGGAATAACGAGATGAATCTCTCTAGAAAGAAGGATCGAAATCTCAGAAAGAAGAGAGCAGGGATCGAAAAGTTACAAAAGGTTCTAGAGGGAACTTCGCAAAAGGAAAATTTACAAAACAAGAACTTTGTCAGGATATCAGAACAACATCACATGGCACTTCGCCATAGTGAAGAAATATATCCATTGGGAACATTATAACCATTAGACCGACACCCCGAATGGGTAGAAAGGCATTTATGATCAGACAACTCGCCATCAGATGGTTGGGACTGCATCGTAATGGAAAAAACTGAGTTAATGGAGGCTTCTCACCCGTTCGAGAGATCCATTGCTTTGTTATCTATTTATTCTTTCGAACCTTGCACTGAGAAAAATTTTTCTAACCATGAATCTGAGCCTACAGATTCGCTAATTCTGCACATAGATCATCGTGCTATTACCATCTGTCTCGTTGCATTGACTAGTTATTCTTCAAACCCAAGAGATTCAACCATGAGCATGTATGTCCGAAGAACTTAGAGAAGTCGAAGATTATATGAAGGAGGTAATCATTGACCTCATGATTGCAAGAGTAATGTTTGAAAGAGTAATGTCTGTGGGTGTACAAGCATCGTTGACAAGAGGAGTGCAAGCCTCTCCATTGACTGCTCATGGATCTAGGCCATCCCAACCAACAACATAGAAGAGAACCAAGCACATAGATGACCTAGAAAATGCGAAGCTGATCTAGACCATATTGCCCAATTACATCCTGCCTCTGGCCGATGCAGTGAGTCAAGATAGTTTTCCAAGAGATTTTGAGTACACCATGGTTACTGCGTACCTCTCGAAGGGGATATGCACAATAAGAGCACAGTAGGACATGATCGCAGCATTGAATTTCAATGAATTCAACCTCAGAGATCGCAAGATCCATAGCATGATTGCCCCATAAAAATACTTGACCAAGACGAAGGGAAGTAATACAGACATAATCCCCCAACCGTGGACGATGAACCTCATGCAGTGCACCCTGTTGAATGTAATGAAAATCCCACACTTTTGAAGGCACCAAGAATTTAACTACTATGTCAAGCTACTACTCTCATGATACCATGGTAACTACTTATGGATCGATCGCCGTATCATAGTCGATCTGACATTGATCCATAGGATCATAGGATTGAGTATGCAAGGACTTGATCCACAATATTTCTATCCAGGAAAAGCCACAAATCATGCACTAGCATAGAAGATCAAGGATACATACAACAATGTTGAGAAGGGGACGTGAGAATACAAGGTAGCTTCCATACAGAATGGAGCAATGTGCCTATCATGCCAGTTAATTGAAGGGAAGCTAGTAAGGAAGAATAGACCCACGCAGGTCACAGGCTTTGTCAATGACCTTGTAGGGAAGTGTGTGGAAGGTCTACAAATGAAATGGACGAAGTACCTAGTTAATCAGCTTGAACTGGACTGTCGTGAAGGATAGGATTAGGGCTATGAATTCTATTTTAGCTGGCTCCTGATCCTCATCGCATTTGTTTCTTCGAAAATTTCGGAAGGTTCGACCTTCTTGGACATCGATCCATTTGAGCCTCTTGCTACGAAGTTCACCAAGCTCTGGTACTTGAGCGATATGAGAACACAATGGTAGTTGAACATTATTTTTCACACATATTACCTCCAGCTGAAGAGATCCATCGAAGCTTAGCCTCACATGACTCTAAACACCCTACAGAGATTCCGACCCCTGATGAAGTTTCACGCAGATCGACACTTCATCTACATTACAGTGTGAGAAGATGAGCATAAGGAGGAGATTCAGTTGTACTACAAGATCATGGAAGAGGACCTTGAGGAGATCAATAAGGACTAGTAGACAGACCTCCTTATTCCTGCAGACCCTGCAGAGATGTCTGACCCTGACAGCCTAGAGACCACGCACAAAGAGCATGATACACCCGAAACCAACAAAAGGAAGAAAACTGAAGGGGTCCAAGACTTAAGCATCACCTTAAGAAGACTGCTTCAGTATCACCTGATTGAGGGGGCGATGAAGAAGTAGAAGAGATAAATGGAAAAGAAGTTGAATAGAAACAAGGTGAAGTAACAACACCTAGAGATGAGACCGATCCCCGGAAGAAGAGGAAGGTTTCTCCCTCGAAACCTTCTTCCCAGAAGAAATCCAGAGCCACCGTGACCAAGATGCATATTGTACTCACTACCGATGATTTTGAATTCAACATAGTAGCCCTAAACGACGCCTCGTAGGAAATCATGGATGAACAAGAAGCCAAGAAGGAGGAAATGTACGACAAAATTGAGGTCAAACTCTGAGGGGTACAACAAGCCCTTCAATCCAGTAATGTAGTGTCCACTGCGGCCCTGCAATCGGGAGAACCAGAGTTGGGATATGAGCCAGCCCAACTTCGCCGACTAGCAGATGCAACTGAACCTTGCCTTCATCGAGCACAAGAGGAAACATAACAAGCCACCAAGGCCTTGAAGAAAGTGCAAGAAGTACTCGTAGAACAATGCCGACTTGCAGAGCAGGAGAAGTTTTCTCTCCAGATGAAGTTTGAAAAAGAGAAAACACAGATGCAGCAAGAAAAAGAACAGTTTCTTGCAGAGAAACTTGAAGTGAAAGAAGCAATCAACAGAGAACTTCTCTCTATGATAGGCTTAGAGCCACAGGCAGAAGAACGAGCCATGCATCAAGTAGAGAAGCTTGCAGAAGCTATCCAACAACTACAACAATGAATAACCTACTTAGAGCTCTGCATAGTTCCCGACACTCCGTAAGATGTAAGGGATCAAAGAGAAGCAACTCTTCGAAGCATAGTTCAAATAATCAAGGGCCTTGCCATGGAATGTAAGAAATTGAGTGATCAAAGTACCTAGACATATGAGTGACTCACTAAGAATCTAGAAATGAAGACATTGGAGTCACGGATCTAAGAGGGGAAGTATCAAGTAGAAACAATACAGGCACAGTTGAAGCCCCTGTCAGTTGTTGAAAGGATAAAGCGATCCCAAGAGCAGTGCACTGCCCAGCAGTAGTTCCAAACCATTCAAGGCAAAGTCATGGAAGTGACTTAGAGGCTCCAACCTGTACAAGATGAGGCTTACCAACTGTTCACAGAGATCGAAGGCTGAGGAGCAGAACTGGAGCAAGTCGTCACTACAACTAAACAGCGCCTAGAGGAACCTGTCAACGAAGCTATCATACAAGAGTTCGTTGAACAAGAGGTCGTGGCACAACAACAAGTCAATGCAGCTTGAGCCAAGCTAGAGGATTTTGAAACTGAGATATGCAGATGAGAGTGACTCAAGATGAGTCACAAGTGATCATTAGGGGCCTGTTGGCCCTTAACTAAGTTTTGAGGATCCTTGGTCAGGTTTGACCTATTTTTGGGACTCCAACAGGCTGTCGAAGGAGGAGTTCAAGACGAGCCAGAGATCATGGGATCTTGGCCCCTTTTAGGGCCCTTTTTGGGATTCAGGATTATGTAATGGGTATGGAGATGTCGCCCATGGGTTTACCCATGCTTATGCCTATTTTGTAATGTATAAATAAGTAGCTAGGTGAAGTAAGTTGAAGACCTGCAAGTTCAATCTATGTGATCAAAAGTGCTAAGTTCTGAGTAGAGATTGCTTTTGTGCATACTGTATGAGGCTTGCAGAGCTCAGTGCAAGCGGGTGTAAGAGATTGAGAAGAGGCTTAGTGTTGTAACCTAGCCCTGAGAAGGAGGATCTAGTGAGGTGCATAGATCTCCTGTCCTCTGTGGAGTAGGAATTTTGTGGCTCTATGCATGTAATTGATTGAACAAGCTAATAAATAAGATGAAGAGTTGGTGGACGTAGCCCCAAGGTGGGGGTGAACCACATACATGTTGTGTTGCTCTGCTTTGTATGATGTATTGATGTTATTATATGTTATCTTGCTTAGTTATTTGATATATATGAATGGTATATAGATATGTTAATGCTATGTTCTTAATAATATGGAAGAATACTACATCAGGCCTATGTGGATTTTCTTAGTGCTTGAATATAGTAGATCTGGTTAAATACTGCAATGCTCTGTAATTAGGTTTTAACTACGTTGTAAACTAAGACTGAATATTGATGAACTATAACTACTAAGTGCCCTATTAAGGTGTTACAATCACAGATCTGTGTCCCAGCTAAGTTTGCAGACACTGGAGTCCTGCAACCACCCCTGCCTCTACCTCGGGTCAGACTTCATCTGCTTCATAGGTGTTGCCGAAAGGGTTGGTAATTAGGGTTTTTTTGGTGTGTTGTTGTAGCATTGAATCCTGGGTCTACCCCTGTGCCAACACCCCCCAAGGGAACTTTTAATATGGAACCCTGTTGTAGGATTGTAGACCCGCAAAGGAAACATATATAAAAGAGGAACAAAGGTCTCGATGATACGTAGCTCCGATAAAGTGTAAGGCTAAGGCGCAAACATAAAGGAATTTCTTGAGTTATTTGAATAACTGTTTTTTTAAATAAATTTTAAAACTCTTGAGTGAAAAAAATATTTACAAAGCATTATTTCAAACCTTTTAAATTCATATTTAAAACTATGATATTTAAAACAAATTGACAAAATCTATATATACAAGATATAAAATAACACTTGTATCCTAAAATTTTACAAAATACTTTTTAATGAAGAAAAATAAAAAATAAGAATAAGCAAGAAAACATATTTTAAAAAAAATTAGATACACCTAAAAATTAAAACTATGTAACAACAATTCCTAGGGTCATAGTTCCATCGGTCATAGTTTCATAGGTCATAGTGATCCGAATTATTTTGAGAAAGAAATGAGAGTGGAGATATAATAAATAAATGTACAAAGATATATCATATATCCATTAATATAATAGATATATATCAAAGATATAACCATAAACACAAAGATACAACAATACACAATTTCTATTAATGAGTGAATTGTACAAAATTGTAGAAATACAGAGTGAAAGACTCGCTAGAATGGTGCAACTTATCTCTGAGAAGAGATGTGATGGATAATCACATTCACAAGAAGATGAATGTTACAATGAGGCTACAAAATCCTTTTTAATATAAATAAAATACAAAACCCTAACCCTAGAAGATGAAAAGCCAACAGTTTTGTGGACCATGTTTTGGGTAGTTTGGTGTCTCAACTTTGTGGGGGCGTAACTTTGGGATACGATCTTTGTTTGGAGCACATAATAGCTCATTGGAAAGGTATCGACGAGGAGATTCATTTTGGGGTCTCAATTAGAGCCTTTGGCTATCGTTGAGGTGTTATATCATGAAAAAATGCATTTTAGGCCCTCAAAATGGTCCCAAAAGCTTAGGAACAAAAAATCTACTAAAAATAATAAGTTGCCAGAAAATTGTTTTCAACTAGTTTGAATAGGTGGGTGGCCAGCGATATCCACATGGATAAATACTACCTCCTTAGGAAGAAATGGTCTCCATTGAGTTGAGTTCTCGAGGGAGAGGGGAAAGCATTTGTTGAATCCAGACCTTGGTGAGCTCCTTTCCTTGTTGGAGAAGTTGTGATGCTTATCTTGTTGAATGCTTTCACAAACCTATTATTGGCGGGGTTGAATCTGTTCAACCAACCCATTGTATCTTGGCTTTACTGGGTAATGTGTAGGCACCCATGTAGGTGAAGAAACAATAACTCCCTTCTCTTCTACAATCTGCTTCTGTTGGAAAGAAAGGTCTTGGGCCAAGGCTGCAATAGTTATAGTGTCCTTTTGTTCACGTTTTGAATTGATTGTGAAGAAGTTGAATTTTGTAGTAAGAGATACTACCATGCGGCATTGTTTAGGCAGGACAGTAGTCAGAACTATCTATGGTATCCTCTAGAGATGACCCCCCAGAGTAACAATGATACTACAAGATCGGGACTCATAAATAGCATGGTGCTTCCACATATATGGTTGGCCCAAAATAACATCACAGACATCTAGTGGGAAAACATCAAATAATATCTCATCCTTGAAGGGTTGGATGTTATATGACAATCGATACCACTGGTTGGCATGAATATCTCATCCCTGGTGAAGCCACCCGATGTTGTATGGTTGTGGATGTGGTGTTGTCGACAATCCCAACTATTTAACAACCTCTGTGGAGATGAGTTTATTTTTGCTTCCACTATAAACAATAAAATGCAATGGGTTCCCCTTCACCCACATCTGTGAATGAAGAAGGTGCTCCCCCTCTTTAGGATCTGTTGGTTCTTCTGGTTGAATTTTTACAGTCGTGACAGTAGCAATGGGGTACGCGTCAATGATCGGTCTTCTACCATTATTTTCTAAATTAGATTCTGAATCAAGGTTCGTCTCCTTTTATTTGACCTTGACAACCAATGATTTTTTTGAAGGACATTCATCAGTTTTATGCAAGGGTATTTTGTGGAAATCACACCACTTTCAGTGTCCTTCTTCATCTTTCTGTCACCCTTATTTTCCTATGGTTTGGACTGGTTTTCTGAAGGTTGATTGTTAGGTTCGTCTTTACCATACTTTGGTTGTTGCAGATTTGCATACCCTAACTCGTGCTTGTTCTGTTTCTTAAATTTCTTCTCTATTTTGAAAACATATCGATAAACAACACCCAATGATGAGATGTCTAGAAAATCCATTTCATTTTGGATATATCTATGTAGAGCCCCACAGTATTTCAAAACCAAATGTCGCTCGGAGTCTTTGATACCCATCTTCGTGTGCAAGGTAGGCAAGGTATTGTTGAACTAGACACTGCTTGGCCCCTCTTTTGATGTAGTGTGGTCCATCTCATGTATTGGTTGTCATAGTTACCAACAGGGTAATATTGTTCCTTGACTGCATCCACAAAAAAATCCCAAGTGGGCTCGACCCCATATATTCCAGACTCCTCTATGGAAATTTTCTCTCATTAAGTTTCCCACCAATGTTTGACATGGGGTAGTACCTTAATGAGTGCTAAGGTTATTTTTTTCCTCTCGGAGAAATTATGAACAAAGAAATAACCTTCTAGTAAATTTAACCATTTTTCTAGGGCATATGTATATATTTGTCCTTCAAATACAGGAATATCAAAATTAACTTAACCCTTGAAAGGGGAGATGCCTCCAAATTGGTCTCTTGATGAAGACACTCATTTTTTTATCGAAAATCATTGAAGGATGTGGGAAAAAGTGTCCATCATTTCATCCCTCTGTTGCATGAGAGCTTGCTCAAGCAACAGATTAATAGAATTTTTTTCTTTGTCATTTTTTTTTCTTCTGCCCTGGAGGGTTTATTAGGTGTACGAGAGAAATTGTCCTCGAGAGAGACAATATCGAGACCCAACTTTCTATACTCATACCCCATCGGGGACATGCACTAAAAAACAATCAAGAGCAACCTGCTCTGATACCACTGATCTTGATTATATTGAGCACGATATGAGAGTGGAGATATGATAAATAAATGTACAGAGATATATCATATATCCAATAATATAAAATATATATATCATATATATAACCATAAACACATAGATACATTAATACAATAATACATTATTTCTATTAATGAGTGAAATGTACAAAACTGTAGAAATACAGAGTGAAAGACTCACTAGAATGGTGGCATCCTATCTCTGAGAAGAGATGTGACAGTTAATCACATTCGCAAGAAGAGGAATGTTGCAATGAGGCTCCAAATACCTTTTTAACCTAAATAAAATCCAAAACCCTAACCCTAGTAGATGAAAATCCAACAGTTTTGTGGACCCCGTTTTGGGTAGTTTGGCGTATAAACTTCCCGGCGGCGTAACTTTGGCATACGATCTCTGTTTGGGGCACACAATAGCTCGTTGGAAAGGTATCGATGAGGATATTCATTTTGGTGGATTAATTAAAGCCTCAAGCCATAATTGAGGTGATATATCGTGTAAAAATGCATTTTAGTCCCTCAAAATGGTCCCATAAGTTTAGGAACCGAAAATATGCTAACAATAGTAAGTTGCTAGAAAAATATTTTGAGCCAGTTTGAATAGGTGGGTGGCCAATGATATCCACCTGGATGAATCCTCCCTCCTTAGGAAGAAATGGTGTCCATTGCATTGAGTTCCTAGGGGAGAGGGGAAAGCGTTTTCTTAATCTGTACCTTGGTGAGTTGCTTTCCTTACTGGAGAAGTTGTGTTGCTTAGCTTGTTGAAGGTTGTCATGAACCTGTTGTTGGTGGGGTTGAATTTGTTCAACCAACCTGTTGTATCTTGGCTTGACTGAGAAATTTTTAGGCACCCTTGTAGGTGAAGAAATAATATCTTCCTTCTCTTCGACATTATGCTTATGTTGAAAAGAAAGGTCTTGGGCCAAGGGTGCAGTGGTTGCAGTGTCCTTTTGTTCACCTTTTGAACAGATTGTGCAGAAGTTGAATTTTTTAGTATGAGATACTACCTTGCAGCATTTTTTAGGTGGGAAAATAGTTGGAACTACCTCTGGTATCCTGTAGAGATGACCAGGGGTGATTTTAAGAACCCCCTTTAAATTTATATGTATAATAAATGGGCAAATCCCCATGATACATAGGAAACATTGAAGGCTATTTTATCACTAATATAATATGTATATATAATTTTTTGGCGAATCTTTTAGTCAATTATATAATATTGTAAAAATGTGGTGAATATTTCACTGAACTATAAACTCTTGTAAAATATTGGTGACTCTTTCATTGAATTATAAAAACTTGTAAAGTCTTGGGGAATTTTTTGATAAAGTATAAAACCATATATAATAATATGAAAATGTATTCATTAAACTGTAATATACTTGTTTTACATATTTGGAAAAAGAAACATGTTTTTTCCATCCTCTAGATGATGCTTCGAGCATTAGAGGTTATGTTTGTCAAGGTTCTCATTGTACACTCTTGCATATCCCTCTATCAGTTTTGATGATATATCAATGTGAGATTAAGTCACAGTCGTTGATCTCAAGAGATCAAGATCATATATTGATCATTGATCACTTTGGAGATAAATTGTTAGTCATTAAGGGATTATAAAAGCATATCTAAGGAGGGTGAGAGGCATACACTGAATGCATAGGAGAAAGAGGGAGTCTTTCTCATGTATTTGTGTCTGAGTGGGAAGGGATGAGGGAAGGGTGAAGGGGGAAATGAGGGAGATGATAGCCAGGTGAGCTAGGCTATCGGCTGCAACATTGTAATTCATCTAATGGGCCATTCTCCCAGGACAAGAACCCATGATTTTATTTAATAAAATAAAAATCAGAACCGGTTTTCCCACAAGGGTTTTTCCAGGGGTGTTTACCCAAATCTCATGTGCAAATGTGTTTGGTTTTCGTTTAGTGATTTGTCTTATATTTTCGTTGAAAACCTAGTTGTGCTAATAATTAATAAATAGAGTTTATTTGGATTGTTAGTTGTGTGTTGGGTTTAACAGAAAATTCAACACACTTCATGTGATGTGGGGTACATGGTGAAACCCTATCCCTTTGTTTTATCCTAGATTGTTTTGGTCGATTGACAATTGGAACAATTACTATAGGTGGATGCTTGTACTCAAGATATGTGGTAGAGGAGGCACACTTATTATGGAGGAACTTGGAAGTTTTTTTATGTGGCATTGACATTTTCTACATGGCACACATGTTGATGAGGATGAGACCTTGGCATAGGATGTGGATTTATCTTGTAGAGGAGCACTAAGCACTAGGAGGAAGAGTGATTTTCCCTAGGATCATCGATACCACATGGCACACTTCAAGAGGTTGAGAATTTGGCTAGAGGGAATCTTGTTTGGAGGGCGCACCACTTGTAGGTTGTTGTGGACTCGATACACATGTGGAGGCGTAGAATTGGAGCTTAGGAGATTTCCTTATAGAGTTTTAAACCTTGTGAAGAGGATCACTTGACATGTGGAGCCTTAACTTGGAGATACCTATAATTCAAAAACCAACAATACTTCTACAAGTTGTCTCCTACCTTCTGGCTTGCAAATCAAATTCCAAACTAATTTTATCTATGAAAATGTTTGACAGTGAGAAGACAACATCAACAAATTATTGATGGTCCTCCAAAAAAAATGATTTTTCTACTTGTTCACACTGCTATACTGCCTCTATTACCTAAGTAAATATCCCTTCTTTGAAACTATAAAAAATTTGGAGCCTTCCTTAACACTAACAAATTACAATCCCAAATGAATGAGATTTACCAAGAGAGCATATTAGACAATTCCATCAATCATGATTATCATTACCTTATACTCCAAAGAAACATTAAGTTTGGATTTAGTAAAAATACAAACTTATAATATATCTCCATATAGGGACACAACTAGACTTGTACTCATATTACAATGACAACAATATTCATTTATCTATGGGAAAAAAACATCAAGAAATGGATATATGAAAAATGTTTACATCAAATATCAAAGGCTACCTTCTCTGGTGGAAGATCTATCCCTAAATGACCCCGTGAAATAATAATACCATCTGCCTCTCGCAATATCTCATCAAAGTGCTCCAGACCCTGCAACATAAGTTGTGTGTATATTAATATTCAAATAAGAAACTACTTCTTATGCAGTGTGATTATCTAAGATCGATTAAACATGAAAAGGAAAGTTTAAGCCTAGGAGACTTCATTCGGTGATCCATAAAATACCTCTATAGTGTCAATCTTAGAAAAAAATTGTCTCTTGAAGATTCCGAAGCCCATCAATATATGCACGGGTCTATACAAGACAAAAGGAGGAAATGGATTTTACATCAATTCGATGTTAGAATCGAGAATTTGTTTTTCCAGGTGGCCTCTAATACATCTAATACAATATGTTATTCTATAGTTTAAAGGTCAATATAAAATCCTTTTTAGATGTACAATAGATAAGATTTTCACTATTTTAGGTTATTCAATTATAAGGGAGAAGTCCCATGTCACAGAAACAAAACAAATATTTTTTTGTCGTCTTTTACTAATGAAGCCTGCAGAAACAAATATCACCTTGTTACTTCATTGTTAGTTAAGAATTATTTTCAAAAGTATATGTGATAATGCATTCATATTTGAAGTTTACTATAATGCATCTACTTGAAATTTGTCAAAGAATAAGAAGAAACAAGCATCATAGAAAAAAATCAGCCTAAATATTAAAAGGCATAAATTAGCACTATGAAGTTAGTTCCAGAAACACATCTTGATAGAATTTGTTATATGTGAGATCCAACATAGTATCTAGTAACAACACAATCTTATAACATGAGCAAGAATGAAACTTTGATGTCATATTTCTTACTTGTATAATGTCTTTGGCATGTCCTGTGTATGACAAAGAAAGAAAGTCATTTTTTTTGCGAACTCCCCAAGTTGCAATAACCTACAAAGTATAAACAACAATAATACATCAAATTCCATACCTTATCAGAATCAAATCACAAGATGCACAATCAACCTTAACACAAAAATAGACTAGTGCTCTGCATTTTGTAAGGCTACATTTACCCCACCAGAAAAAAACTTGCACTATCCATTAATCAAAGTCATTTTGAAGAGAAAAGGTTACCATAATAAATAATAAATGCATAAATTAATTTATTTGCCACTTTAAATTCATGTCAGTTACAGACTGCATGCTTTCAATTTATAAGGTTTAACCTAAGGGCCCTGATGAAAGCCAATACTGTCTTCTGGCATATCTTGATGAACATTTGAGGAAGGGTGTGTACAATCCATATCATGCATAGATATAGGCATGCATGACCTACACTGCATAAGTCAAAAGAAGCTCGACATGTGTGTTGTACTTTTTCCTGATCAATATCAACTCTGAGTTGAAGACAACATTGAAATAATTGAAATTCAAAGATTAGGAATAGATAAGGAATCCTTTTATATAAGGGAAACTAACAAAATATAAATCTAGTTTAGAGATATGTTTTCCTCCATATTAATATTCATTAGGTTGGGAACAAATAGAAAATTAGCATTAGGTTTCTATCTTCCAGATGGTCTCACAATTGTTTGAATTGAGCACCCCTAGTGATAACAAAGACTGGAAATATTTTGAAAAATTTGATTCTATGAGATTCTAGAGGCATTATGTTGTCAAATATTGCAGATGCCCCAAGGTGAGAATTAACCAGGTAGATGATACCCCAAAAAACGTCCATTAGATTTTATAAAATACAAGTAAATCATGTTCTAGGTGTAAGATCCAATTTACAATAATTAACATAGACAAATTAACTAGTGGATAGATAGACAGTGAGTAAACTTCTTAGCCCAATATGTCAAACAACTATGAATTTATTATCAAGTGCTCATCTACCACACATTTGGGATATGAGAATGTAAATAGCATTTGAATGTGTAACATCCAAGTTCAAGATTGCTAGTTTATAAAGAGAACTTAGTGAAAAAAGTGCAAGGTAAAAATCATCTATATATAAGCCTATTGGCTTAACATTTGAACATTCTTATTCTGATACCCTAAATTCATAAATTAATTCATCAGGTTTCATTAGGTATATTCTCTAAAACATCATACTATCCTTTAAGCCAAGTAATAGAAGACTCAAGAGTACTTCCATTTTTGTGGAAAGTATGTGTATGCTCTGAACCTTCCTCCTTATTGATAAGTTGATGTTGGATATATGATCCAATGGTTATTTATTTATGTGAATGTTGTCATAGTTTGATTATGTTATCATTTCCTATTGATAGACATATTTTTAAGCCTATTGTTGACTACAAAGACCAATTTCTTGGCTAACAGATACTTAAACAAAGGCAAAGAAAAATTTGTCTATTGGCAAATAATGCCAAAGGGAAAAAAAATAATCTTTGAATTCAGTGACAATCTATTGTTGGAATATTTCTTATGGGCAGACAAAAGGTAGAGTATTTGTTTGTCATTGATGGAAAGCTCAGCAGCGATGGAAAGATCAGAAGCGTAAACTCCATTTCGGAGTTTCGGATAATGGCAGTTGGACGAGTCAAGGAAGCAACATGTAAACTCCATTTCGGAGTTTCAGATACTGGGAGTTGGAGGAGTCAAGAGTCGAGACTCTTCATCACAAGAGTCCCAAAGTTGTGAAATGTGAAAGGCTGAAATCCCAAAACAGGCACATTTTTTCATAAATTTAATGAACCTACTTACACAGATCTGAAAACCAAATATTGGAAAAAGAAAAGTGAAAATCTGAACATTGAAAAATGCACTATAGCTCTACAAGAAGAACATAAAGTAAAATGGGTTGTGGATAGTGGATGTTCAAAGCATATGATAGGTAGAAAACAACTCTTTGTTTAACTAGATGAAGGAAAACAAGGTATAGTCAACTTTGGAAATGATCAATCAGCTAGGATAGTTGGAAAAGGAATTGTATGTCGAAACAACAAGAAAATCATGGCTAAAAATGTCTTATTTGTTGAGAAAATGGAACATAACTTATTGAGTGTAATTCAAACCTGTGATAAAGGTCTCTTTATGATTTTTGATTCAAAACGATGTCAAATCAGGGATATAAAATCAAATAAACTAGTTGGAACAACCACAAGAACTTCAAGCAACATTTACATACTAGATGAAGAAAAAGAAAAATGTTATCTTGGAAGTGAATATGAAAGTTGGTTGTGGTACAAAAGACTTGGACACATTAACTTTGAAAATCTAATTCAGTTGAATAAAAAGGAAAAATAAGGAACTTATTTGTCATAAAGAATCTTTCCAACTCTATTTGTAAACATGTCAACATGGTAAACAAACTAGAGTTAAATTCAAAATAAAGAACATTCAACTACTAAACCATTGGGAAATAGTACATGTTGATGTCTATGGACCTATAAGAACATCAGGGTTAAAAGGAGAAATATGTTTTCTACTATTTGTGGATGACTTTACTAGAATGACATGGATGTTTTATTGAAAAAGAAATCTGAAACTTTAGTTGTTTTCAAACCTTCAAAGAGTCAACTGAAAATAGATGTGACATGAAAATTAAATGTTTCAAGATCAGATAATGGAGGGTACATTATTACAAGTAAATTCCTTGGAATCTTGTGATGAAAATGGGATAAGAAGACATTTAAGATCAGATAATGGAGGGGAATTTGTGTCTAAATAATTCAACAGATACTGTGATGAAAATGGGATAAGAAGACATTTTTCTGTTACTGAAACACCTCAACAAAATGGAGTGGTTGAAAGAAAAAATAGGACTGTTATGGAAATGGCTAGAACTATGCTCAATGAATCTAAACTAAGTAATATAATATGGCCTCAATCTGTTCATATTGAAGTTCAGATTTTGAATAGAAGCTTGCTGAGAAACAATAATTTTAAGACACCCTATCAATTATGGAAAGGCATGCCAGCTAGTGTTAAACATTTCAGAATTTTTGGCAGTAAATGTTATATCAAAAGAGTTGACAAGCATTTGGGTAAGTTGGAATCTAGAACAGATGAAGGTGTTTTAGTTGGGTATTCCTATTCAAGGAAAGCTTATAAATGTTACAACTTCAGATTGAACAAAATAGTTGAATCCATAGATGTGAAATTTGATGAGACCTCATTTTTGAAGTCTAAATCTAAACAAAGAAATCATCAAATATATGAGATATATGACAAGCATAAAATGAATGATGACATAAGTGAAACAAAAGAAACTAAGGCTGCTGACAGTGAATAATTAATTCCTACTTTGACATAGGACACAACTCCATCCAAAAGCATGACTCCATCAAAGACTCCAAGCAAGATAATACAAAAAAATCACCCTGAAGAACAAATAATTAGTGACATAAATGTAGGTGTTGAAACAAGAAGCAGAAGGCAAGAATCCACCTCAACTCGTGAACATGTATCTTTACTTTCTCCGATTGAACCCGAAAATATTGAAGAAGCAGTTAAAGATGAATACTGGATGAAAGCAATGAATGAAGAACTTGGTCAAATAGAATAAAATAAGACATGGAAATTGGTTCCTAGACCTTTGAATAAGAATGTCATAGGGGCTAAATGGGTTTTCAGAAATAAGATGGATGAAGCAGGTAAAATAACTAGAAACAAGGCTAGATGGGTTTGTAAAGGGTATGCACAAGTAGAAGGAATATATTTTGGAGAAACTTTTGCTCCTATTGCAAGAATGGAATCCATTAGACTGATTCTAGCTTATGCCAATTCTAAACACATTAAAGTTTACCAAATGGATGTAAAGTCTGCATTTTTGAATGGTGATTTAGAGGAAGAAGTATATATGGAACAACCAAATGTTTTTCAGGTACAAGAAGCAGAACAATATGTTTACAGGTTGAAAAAGGCATTGTATGGCCTGAAGCAAGCACTAATGGCTTGGTATTCCAGTCTTGACAATTACTTGAGGCAACAAGGATTCAGGAAAGGTAACACTGATAGTAATCTATTTATTAAAGAAGAAAATGATACCTGATCATTGTTGAGATATATGTAGATGATATCATTTTTGGTAGTGATGATAATAGGCTCAATAAACAGTTTGTTGAAAGTATGCAGAAAGAGTTTGAGATGTCCATGCTAGGAGAATTGAATATTTTCTTAGTCTTGCAAATTACTCAATCAAATAAAGGTATTTCCATTTCTCAAACCAAGTATATCAATGAAATGCTTAAGAAATTTCAGATGGAAGATTCTAAACCAGTTGACATTCCCATGGTTACTGGTTGTAAATTAAGTAAGTTTAATGATACTAAAGATTTTGATCAGACAATATATAGATCTATCATTGGTAGTCTTCTTTATGCTACAGCTACAAGACTTGATATTATGTAGCCGTTTGTCAAGTTGGCAGGTTTTAGGCTTCACCAAAAATTTCTCATCTACTTGCAGTCAAAAGAATTTTCAGATATCTTAAGGGGACAACAGAGTATGGTTTATGGTATCCTACAGGTAATCATCTTGATTTATATGCTTTCACTGATGTTGATTGGGTAGGTTGTGTTGATGACATGAAGAGTACTAGTGGAGCAACATTTTTTCTTGGAGGATGTCTTGTAAGCTAGCCAAGTAAAAAACAATCAGTAGTGTCTTTGTCTATTGCTAAAGAAGAATACATTGCAACTGCAACTTGTTGCACTCAGGTTCTATGAATGAAACGGATGCTGGAAGATATACATATTCATTATAATGAACCTATACCTATCTTCTATGATAATACCAGTGCAATTAGTATTTCTAAAAATCATGTTATGCATTCCAAAACAAAGCACATTCCCATTAAATTTCATTTTCTAAGAGAGCAGGTTATGTCTAAAGTTATTAAAGTGGAATATGTTGGCACAAAGGATCAGATAGAAAATGTATTTACTAAACCTTTATCTAAAATGCAATTTGAAAGTCTCAAGGATCAGTTGGGGGTTTACCCTTTGTAATTTCATTTCATTCTCAAATATTGCATGGGATTCATTATAAAATCAGACTGCACAGGTTTATTGACTGTTATTGATAGGGGGAGTTGCTGCTGAAATGATACATCTTTGCAAGTGATTTTATTTCCTCAGGGGGAGTATTTATTTGAATATCTGTTGTATTTCTAAGTTGCTCATAGTTGACAGGGGGATTATGTATTGCAACAGCTTAGGGGGAGCATGTTACTTCTTTGACATTGATGTTAAAGGGGGAGAAAGTGTAATGGTAAGCATGCTATGAGTAGTGTCTTCAAGGGGTTGCCATCAATGCCAAAAGCGGAGATTGTTGGCATATTTCTTATAGGAAGACAGAAGGCAGAGTATTTGTTTGTCATTAATGGCAAGATCAATAGTGATGGCAAGATCAATAGTGATGGAAAGATCAGAAGTGTAAACTCCATTTCGGAGTTTCAGATACCAGGAGTTGGAGGAGTCAAGGAAGCAACGCGTAAACTCCATTTTAGAGTTTCAGATACCGGGAGCTGGAGGATTCAAGAGTCGATAATTTTTATCATGAGAGTCCCAAAGTTGTGAAATGCGAAACACCGAAATCCCAAAACAGGCACATCAACAAAGACTCCATTTCAGAGTTTCACAGACCAGGAGTTGGAGGAGTCAAGAGTTGAGACTCTTCATCACAGGAGTCCCGAAGTTGCGAAATGTCAAACGTTGAAATCCCGAAATAGGCACATCAACAAAAACTCGATTTTAGAGTTTCGCAGACCCCAAGTTGGAGGAGTCAAGAGTCGAGACTCTTCATCACAAGAGTCCCGAAGTTGTTAAATGAGAAATGCCGAAATGTGAAACATCAAAATGATGAAATGCGAAAATGCCGAAATGCCAAAACGCTAAAAGCCGTCAGACCATTTTGGGGATCGCAACTTGGAGTGTCAAAACATTTTATCATAGAAATGTCGAAATGCTGAAATGTCGAAAGATGAAATGCGAAAACACTGAAATGTCGAAACACTAAAAGCCGAAATGTAGAAATGTGAACGGTCGAAACGTCGAAATGCGAAACGCCTAAATACCTTTCGGTAAAGGCCCATGGTCATAGCCAATGGGAATATAGAGTAAGCATGAGACCCATCTTCTACATCGAACGACGTGGATTAAATACAGTTATTCAGTTGTTGTAACTGAATCTTCGAAACCTGAGGGTTCAAGTGTACGCTATGGATGTACAGGGGATATATAAGTGAAATTGGGTGAGATGAAATGAGGTTCATATGGAATTAATGGTACAATCATAGCTCTAAAGTAAAATTCTTCATCTGTAAATGAATATAAAACCGAAATAAAATCATACTGGGACAATGAGAAGAAATGATGAGGATATAGCAGATATCAAGGGGAGAAGAATGGATTTTGATATGATTATATAAACAGAGAGGACCTAAATGATGAATATTTTCCCAGAGAATATAAAGAGTTGGTTTGCAGATTCTTAGTGATAGAGAAGGATTCTAGGGTGGTAGGGAGGAGCAAGGGGGGACTATAAAAGTCTTCTGTACAAGTTGGTCCTTGTACATCTGGGAGTTGTAGCTTCCATTCAGTAGGTGCTGAAGAAACAGAGGTAGTAGCCTCATCTGGGTTGTATCTCAAATAAAATAAGAATGTAAAAAGGAGATGGAGCCTGCCTTTCATTCATAAGAAGAAGAGGTTTTTTCCCTTTTGGGTTTCCTCATGAAAAACCACTGTGTCACCATTTCATTTATGTGATTGCATATTTATTGGTTAAATGTATTACTGCAAGTTAAATGTTAAAGGCATGATTTATTGATTAATAAGTAATCTTCCTAAACAAAAAAAAATGAAAGAAATTTTATACAACTGATTCACCCCACCTTCTCAGTTGACTTATCCTGTACAACATCTATGCCCAAGAAAACTACAAAATTTATATGTGCTTCATATCCACATAAATTATACACCAATTGGGCTTCACACAGACCATTTTTCTCAACCCATATTTAGGAAACTCTTACATTTATCAAACCTCCAGAGGTGACGCATCCCTAGCCACTATTTATTAGTATCTGACTTGAAAACCTAGAAAAATAGTGAATTTTGACACATCATCTACCAGAAACAGCAGAACCATTCCACCTTACCCATTTGTAATTCTATGTGCTAAACATGCAATTCCAGCATTAAAACACTTCCAGTCATTTCTCACCATGAACATTATGTCTAAAATCAGAATAACTATATTTTACCCATTTACAACATTTTTCCTAAAACCCTAGCTTACCTTACGTTTTTCTAGGGTAGGGTTGTGGTTTTCCCTTTTGCACTCCTTCCCGTCCCTCATTTCTTGATATTACACTTTCCCTTACTCTCCAACATTACCACCTATCCCCTTAAATTTTCTCAATAATTTAGGAAACCCCTAACCCATCTTTCCACTTCATCTTCCAAAAATCTTTGAAGGCACATTTTCCATAAACGACCCTTTTAGTCATTTTTTTCTGAACAGATTGTTGCCAATAAGAGATGAATATTGAGAAACTGGAGGAGGTTTGTGGTCCTAAGTTGACAAATTACAATAACCTATTTCATATTTTACACAGGTATTACAGAATGATAGATATATTCACATTTTCACAGACTATTTTCTGACTGAGCAAAGTCCTATTTTAGACATCTTTTTGTAGAAAATATTGTGAACAACTGGAGAAAACTTTTGGGAAACTAGGAGAGTTTTTGTTAGCACTACAAGAGTCTCTCTAGGTTGTGAATTGAGAGAGCCTAGTAACTTAATACAAACTCAATAATGTATGTAACAAATGGATCAAAGGTGAACACCTTATATCATTAAAACTTGCATACATGTGACTATAAGGAATCATATCTGCAACAAAAATGACATCCAAGTAAACAAGACCAGAGAATCAATAATGAAAAAGGATGTGGGAAGAAATGAAATTTTGGATTGATGAGGTTGTTGTTTTGAGCAACCACAAAAGAGCCATTTTGTCACACTTTTAGACTATTGCATATTGAGTGGTCAGAATTATTAGAGGTTAAAATTGGTACAATTAGGAGAAAGAATACATGTTTATTGAGAGATATGATTCATTTTTAATGGAAAATGGTTGTTGTTGACCTTATTTATAGTATTGGATAAAATTTCTACCTTTTGGTTTTTTTGTCCAGCATTTGGTGATGTAAATCTGGACAAAATCGCTATTTTTTGTTGTTTAAATCGCATTTATGAATGCATAAATGGATTCAGCATGTTGAAAATCCCCCGGGCACTTTGACTATACAAACTTAGCCACTCAAATCTGTAGATCCAACGATTCCTCACTAGATTTTGGGCAAAATCAAATGGAAAAACTAGTCAAAAAAGAGCCAAAAGGTAGAATGTTTAGACTACGCTTTATTTATACAAGTCTATATGCCTTGATCCAAGGATGGCCTTGTCATAAGTGAGAGGCCATTATTATCATAAATGTAGGCTGGCCTTCTAATAAATGCATTCACAATATGTTGGGTTGTAGTCTAGTGGTTGAGATAGAACATTATTTTGGCTTGGAGTGCTCTATACTATGTATTTTATGTAGGGTAAAAACATTTGTATCCTAACTCCATAATTGTTATTGAAAAATTATGAACATCAATGTTTTCATACCTATACTTTATGTTCTATAACTAATGGCACTATGCACCTATGTACAAATTTGGACTGACAAATTGAGTATCACCTCCTGCATATCTTGAATGCATTGAAACAAGATTTGATGAGTCTACAAAATTCTCAACAAGCCTACTCAGCTTGTATCTCTAAAATGAGCCAAATCTACTAGTTTTGGTCAAGCTCGGTGAAATCCAGTCAAATTTGCCAAAACACAATGATTTGACAAAGATTCAAAGAGTATGACCAAGACTCAAAGTTTGAACAAATCAATCTAAATCATCCAAAAGAGTGTGAATATGAGCTAGGGTTGTTATTCTCTTGATTTCAGTCTCATGGACATCATTAAAATCAATCAATCAAATGTAAATCTAACAATAAAT
Organism: Picea sitchensis; assembly: GCA_010110895.2. Classification (NCBI taxonomy): domain Eukaryota; kingdom Viridiplantae; phylum Streptophyta; class Pinopsida; order Pinales; family Pinaceae; genus Picea; species Picea sitchensis. The sequence goes on from SNQJ01S0008186.1 coordinate 23,114, forward strand.
TACTCAAAAATTACAAATCTGTATAATTTGTCAAATTTTAGTAAAAGATGGAGAGTTTTGCACACTAAATCTGGTAAAGATGGTAAGTTTTAGTTAACACTTAGATAACAACTGTTAATAACTGAGCTTTTTCCTTGATAAAATCTAGCCAAAATTTATTCTTTTTATGAAATTGCACATGTGAAAGTAGAGATACATAATCTAGATGCAATGGGTTTTTAGAAGACGCTGCAACTTTTTCTTGGGACCACCCACATTCCACCTTTATTTCTTGTACTGTCCTCAAACTTGTCCCAAAATCCTTTACTCATTGGGAAATCTAGTAGTTTCAAGATTGAATAATATGCTTACTAAGCAGTGAAGTAATAATTTGTTAATTTACAGTCTTTTGAAGATATTGATATCTTGGATGGGTAATAATATCCTCTCTATTTATTCTCAACCATCTTGCTTATTAGATGCAATAGTTATAATTGACCCTGCAACCTTTCCCTCAAGGCCATACCTTTGTTGTTCACATAATAAACTTATGAATTATGATAAATAGTTATAATTGGCCCTGCAACCTTTCCCTCAAGACCATACCTTTATTGTTCACATAATAAACTTCTGAATTATGATAAACATGTAGGTGTAGCATTAGTTTTTTTATTGGCATGTGGCTTGGAGAGGATAATAATTCCTAGATAAAGAGTAATAGATGCATTGAATTCCATGCAAGTGCCAATGTTGAAAAGAGAGAAAAAGATTTCCACAGATTGTTCATATGACAAAAAAATGTTTCTTGGAGATAATGTTGATTCAAATCCCCAATCATCAGTTCTGTGGGACATTTACAACAGTGTGAAAGTTGGAAAGTTGATCACTGACAAGGAGATGTGCAGTGAATGTGTCTTAGTCACAACACTAGATATATTGTTGTTCATTGGACATTCTCTAGCTCAAACTTGTAACCTAATATCTCTCTCTTGAATGGTGATTATCCACATTGCACACTATTTTGTACCTAACACATCGGTTATATTTTCACTAAAACTGTGGTGATGATATTTATCACTGTTCACCTCTCTATGTGTCTGATAAGTCTATCTTGAAAATTGATGTATTGCCATCATTTTATAGCATTGTTCAGAGGATTATCGTATGTTGATCTGAAGCTTTATGGTAATGTAATGAGAATGCTACATATTTATAAATATGTTCTAAATTGAACAATGGTCTGTCCATTTGTTTCCCAAAGAAGTCATCTATATTTGAATACTATTGCCTTGCCACCTTGATGATAATTCTCTGCTGCACTTTAATGTCTAATTGACACCTAGTTTAAGCAATATAACTTAGTTGTTCTCCTTGGTATATGTTAATGACAAACTCGTGGTCACATCACTCAAGTCTATTCATTTTGTCATCACTGTTATATTGTCATAGTTTACATTTAATGATATTAGTTGAAGCATTATCATGGTTTAAAGGGAATGGAATGTGGAACACTTTAAATACATTGATCACTATTTGGGCAATGGGCATAATTTCAAGTTGGTTCAGCTATTGGCATATGGTTTCATTTTTGTTTCACCAACAATGAGTAAATGATATTTTGTAGGCTGATCATGGTCCTCATCATGCTAAATTAGCCAAAGGATGTATGCTATAGGTGTCCTGAATCCTATCAGCTCATAATGATTGATTAGTACTGCCAGGAAATGCCTAGAACAAATTCTTTTGTTGTAGCAATTGTGATGATTTCTCCTTGAATTTACACATGGTTTATTGTTTATGCAGGAATGACTTTGGATTAAAAAAAAACATTGGCAATCTGTTGTCTAACTTGCAAAGTTTGAGATGAATGTCTATATGGAATACACATGTACCCATTGATGTAATAGATAGCCTCATCAATCACTTAGTGCACATAGCTTTTAGATCACTTCTTGACTATCAGGAAGTCGAAACTGCTAAACTATTTTTTATTAATTAGTGGATGGGGTATACTACAGTTAGGCTAGACAATTGGATGAAGAAAAATAATTTATTAAAAAAAATGACAACAAAAAAACTAATGCTACTTTATGGATTTGTTTACTTGGTGACTATATAATACATGACAATAATTGGCCTCCAATATTTTCAGGTCTGCAAGTTTTTTTTCCTACAAGTCTCCCCACATATAAAAACCTTTCTTACACAATCTTCTTACACATCAAGAAATGTCTCCCATATGTCCTCTTGGTGTTTTAAAATCCTAAAAGGATTTGGCTGCTAGATCCCATGCATTTTGTAGTCCCTAAAATTCCCAATTAAGTTCTTCACCTATCAAACTTTCCAAATTCTTTTAGATATGTTGAACCATTAACTTTGAAGGAAATTACCCCACAATAACATCACAGATCCCAAATAGCCCATTCAATCCATTAACTTGTGAGGTAGTCAACAACCTATTCTTGATGTTAAATTGTTGTGTTGCCTCACTTTTCATTGCCCATAACAATCCACTTGGCAGCCAATGCAATCCATTATGCATGAATGCTAGTCAGCCCAAGGCCTTCCTTTTCACTAGCAATGCTGCAAATATCCAAGGAAACTTGTGGTAGTTTCCCCCCTTGTTTTCCCCACAGAAAAGAGTGTGGAGTGAGTTCTATCTTCTTATTCCCCCTTGTTGCTACTCGACCCGAGTCACTCCAATGTATTGGGTTGCAGCCTTTGTTTTAACATGTGCAATTAAACTATTTTCTAAATTTGAGCTTACAACCTTATTAGCACCAACATGTGGTCAACATTTTTGTATAAGTTACTCATGTGAAATTTTCAGGTTGCTTGTTGTCATACAGTGAGACATCGATGCCACTTATGTTTGAAGAGTTCATTCTCTCAAAGCGCAACACAAAATGTGGCAACATTTTATGTTTGACTCTTAGATTACTAGAACTTTTGCAACAATTTTCATTGCATTTAGGAAATGAATGTTTATTGAGAGGAAAGGTATCACCTATTGGATGTGGAATATGATTACAATTTGTGTTGTAGCTTAATCATCTTAAAAAAAAGATTTTCTTTGTATCAATCTGTTACCTACTCTCTTCCATCAATTGGCCAATGGTAGGGTCTCCTTCATTTTGCATCACTTGCAGATACAAAGGCCCAATGAATTGTTATGAGACAAACCAAAGACTATCTCATTAGCAATAGAGTTGACACTAAATCCTTGTTAATAACAACGACTTCCAACAACATTGGGAGTTCTTCTAGGTTGTTTAGCTTCTAGTTGTAAGGTAGATAAGTAATGCATCAAATATTGGTCATGAGAGGAGGATATACCAGTCCTGTAGACTACATTAGAAATGTTCCCAAATACATAGAGATAACATTACTGATCTCTCAATACAAGTTTATTTTGCATAGATAAACTAAAAGGGGACAACATCTTTCATGATTTAAGGAAAACGTTTATCCAAAAACTGCAAATACCTATCAAGAATTTAAATATCTTTAAATAATTTAAATAAATATCTTTAAGGAATTTAAAGATGAAGGACTAGGTAAATAGTAAATACCTATCAAGACGTTTGGAAATTTGAAACCCTGGTAATTATTCACCGCCAAAGCCTTGCACGACACCTTCTGAGTTTCTTCTGCTCTAAACAGGTGGCTCCACTAGGCTAATAACTGTAACAAATTCTAGTTTCTTCTGCTTTGAACAGGTGGCTCCACCAGCGGCTCCACCACTAGCATCTCTTGCCCTTTTATCTATTCCGTCAAGGGGAAATAAGCATGAAAATTCAAGATATGTAAATTGGGCCTGGGGGAATTAGAGATTTTCGAGATGGTCACTAGATAGTAGACTCTGTAGTTCTCAGGAATGAACCAAACAAGTAACAAAGCTATAATTTTAACCCAATTCATATATGGGCACTGGGTAGATCCCATACAATTTATACCAGGTGGGAGGGCCAAAATGCTCTCAGAAATCCCTTGTTCTTTGGAAATCACGCATAGGGAAGATTGTAGCTACCCAGTGCCCATACCACAAAATCTAGGCAAATTAAACCATAAACCCCGATTTTACCAAATGGCAGGGTGAAGAAGCTATCATAAATTCCCATACTTCTAGAAATTTGGCTAATGGAAGCTTGTCCCTCCAAATTTCAGGGGAAAAATATAATTTTTTTCCTCTATCTCTCCTAAAAACAAGGGCTAACATTGTACACGATTTTTCCCCTAAAATAAATTATGAGCTAATTATATAAGTTTTAAAAAATCACTTTAATACAAAAAATTCACCCAATAAAAAATTGGAAGCCCCTAAATTTCACCCATGAGCGAAATTTCGCCCCTAAAATCATCTATGGAAATGACCCCCTAGAGTAACAATGAGACTATGGAATCATGACTCATAAATAGCATGGTGCTTCCACATATATGGCTGGCCCAAAAGAACATCATAGACATCAAGTGAAGAAACATCAAATAATACCTCATCCTTGAAGGGTTGGATGTCATATGACAATCAACACTTCTAGATGACACGAAGATCTCGTCCCTATTGAAACCACCCGATGTTGTATGGTTGTGGGTGTGGTGTTGTCGACAATCCCATTTGTTTAACGACCTCTATTCAGATGGTGTTCTTCTGGCTTCCATTATCAACAATAAAATGAGGTGGGCTCCCTTCAACCACATATGTGAATGAAAAAGGTGGTCCCCCTCTTCAAGATCTGTTGGTTCTTCTGGTTGAATTGTTGTGGTAATGACAATAGCAGTGGATTCTATGTCAATGATATATGTTCTAACACTATTTTTTGAATTAGATTTCGAATTAGGGTTTGGCTCATATTCTTTGATATAGGCCACCAATGACTGTTTTGAGTGACATTCATTGGTGTTACACCAGGGACTTTTGTGGAAATCACACCATTTTCAAGCGTCCTTATTTGTCCTTCTGTTACCCTTATTTTCCTATGGATTGGACTGGTTTTCTGAAGGTCGGTTGTTAGGGTCGTCTTTACCATACTTTGGTTGTTGTGGATTTCGATACCCAAACACCCACTTTTTCTGGTGTTTAAATTTCTTCTTGATTCTAACAACATATCGATAAGGAACACCCAATGATGAGATGTCTAGAAAATCCATTTTAGTTTGGATATATCTGTGTAGAGCCCCACATTATTTTAGAACCAAATGTCACTCGGAGTCTTTGATACCAAGATTGGTGTGCAATGTATTGGTGAACTTCAACACTACTTGGCCCCTCCCTTGATGCAGTGTGGTCCATCTCATGTATTGGTCATCATAGTTACCAACAGGGTAATATTGTTCATTGACCGCATTCACAAAACAATACCAAGTGGGCTTGGCCCCATATATTCCAGGACTCCTCTGTGGAACTTTTCTTCCAGTGAGTTTCCCACCAATATTTTACATGGGGGAGAGCCTTAAGGAGTGCTAAGATGATATTTTCCCTATCGGAGAAATTATGAACAAAAAAATAACCTTCTAGTAGATTTAACAATATTTTTAGGGCATCTACATCTATCTGTCCTTCAAATACGGGACTATCAAAATTAAATTACACCTTGAAAGGGGAGGTTCCTACAAAGAAACCACTTGATGAAGAAGCTCATGTTGTTATCGACAGGAGTTGAAGGATGTGGGAAAAAAATCTCCATCATTTTGTCCCTCTATCACGTGAGAGCTTGCTTAAGCAACAGATTAATAGAATATTTTGCTACGTCATTTTTCTTTTCTTCCTCCATGGAGGGTTTCTTGGGTATGCGAGAGTAATTGTCCTCCAGAAAGATAAGCTCAAGACCCAAATTTCTATAGTCATACCTCGTCGAGGACATGCACTAAAAAATGCTCTATTTTCCTTAGAGGCCCTTAGTCTCCCACAAGGTCGACTAAGGAAGTATTGACTCCAAGGGTCGGACGTCTACCACAATTAGTCAAAAGGTGAGTGGCACCTTTGGATAACATAGTCTCTCTTGAAGGTCACATCGCATAAATGAAACATGAATAAAGGCGAGTGGCACCCTTGGAGCACATAGTGGGTCATGAAGGGCACATCGTGATTTTTAATACTAGTGAGTCAATGAACCTAGGTGCCTAGAAAACAATATTTTATTTTGACATGGTTAACCTTAAAATAAATCTTGTATGAGTAAAGCTTATTAATTATAAAAAATTTCCCTTAAAAATTGTTAAACCTAGTTGAAATTAAAGCCTAGGTCTAAGTTAGGATATGAGGACTAAAAATTAATTAAGTAATTAATAAAGGGGGGATGAAGAAAAATCAAATTTAGAATTTAAAGGAGAAATAAATTATCTAAAAATTAATTACTAATATGTGCAAAGACATGCTAATTTGGAACTTAGACAGAAAAGGGAAATTAAATGAAAAAGGAATTTGGAACATAGAAATGAAACTAGTCTAGAGAACTTTCCTAATTAGAACTCAACTAAGCTTTAAGAAAGGCATTAGTCATTAAAGGAATTTGAGGGAATAAAGGGACATCAAGGAGCATTTTTAGAAACACTTTTAGGTGGGTGAGGGAAATTGGCAAATTAATTTAATTAATTAAATGAATTTATGGTGCAACTAAGGGATCGGGTGACAAGTGTACGAGGTAGAGTTTTTCCTAATTATTTTTTAATAAAATGAATTTAACATGAAAATGAGAAGTTTCACGAAGAATAACTCTATAAAAGTAATGGGGGAGATGAGGAAGGGATCATGACTGGTATGCATAAGGTTATGATGTCGTATTTTTATTGATTGATTTTTCTTGTGGGAGTTAGGATACCCAACTGGAATAGAGAGTGGTAGGTCAACCTTGCGACGTGAGATGGGAGTTAACTTTATCTGGTTTTGTTTGTGGCCCCTCTGCGGATCGGGGTGGCTCACGGGGAATAAGATTACCCCTAGCATTGGTTGGGAGGTACCGGTGAGGTCTCAATGGTTAGCAAGAAGGAGATGGATGGAGCGCAAGCGCGGGACAACCACTTTAGAATCTGCACCTTCATTTACGGTACGCGTGTTAAATTTGCATTTGAAATTAGTTTAAAAATTGTATGTGAATTTATACGTTGATGAAAATTGTAATGGTTCCCTGGAGCTAGATGTGTGTGCACTCGTTTTTTTGATATCATAATGAAGAGGCCTGTGGTTTAATTTAAAAGCTTGTGTTTTTCCCTTCAATATCGTTGTGTCCTTCTTACTGTTCATGCTTGAGTGTTTTACCTCTTATTGACTCATCTTGTAAAACTAAATTTATATCGTTGTGCCTTGATTCTTTTATATATCTCTGTGCCTTCTTATTTTTGAAAAATAATTATCTTGCAATTTAGATGCATTTTTCTCCATGACATTTTTGCTTATATCCACAATTTTTTCTCAGCGTTTTTGTTTTTCCTTCATCTTACACAACAAAAAAATAGGATCGTGTTGCCTTGCGTGAGAGAGAGTCTCAGCATTTTTGTTTCTTTTTGTGTGTGTTTTTAGCATCAGGAGTCACTCCTGGATTGCTTGCAGAAGCAGATCCCAATGCCCATGAGTTTATGTCACGATTTGTTTATAAAAAGGGGTGATCGAATTGAAGTTAACTCAAAACAATGTTGTTCTAACTCCGAAACTAGGCCAGGCATGCATAGGCAAGTGAGGTCTTAGATAAACTTCAAACAGTGAGTTGTAGTAAGGGTGAGTAGGGGGAAGACTTGTATAAGAGAACTGCAAAGGTCTGTCGTAAACATCAGGTTTCTAACAGACTATAGGAGAAAACATCTAAACGCAAGATCTTCTTACATTCAAACGTAGAAAACCAGAGAATATAACAATGCAACCATAAATCCTTTATCGTAACATAATTGAAATAATTCATGTGAATCAGTCAATCATGAAATCCCTCGGTATGAGATGAAAACTAGATGGGGTAGGAAAACTGTCTGTCATTAAAGAAGAAATCTTACATACAGATGCATAACTAGAGAACTAGAGTGTCTGTTAAAAATTTACAATCGGGAGCTTCGCTCTACCATCGATGATTACAAAATACAAAGGATGAGTCTATATACTCAGAGAAAATCGTCGAACAGAGGCGTGCTCAGTTATCCAAGGTGTGGTGTCCCTTCAGTCAAACTCGGATGAATATTCTTCATCATATGCCACCTTAATTGCACATGGCTTCTGCAAGGGGAGTAGCTGAGCCATTAAGTGTCAAGTTAGCATGTGCAGAACTCTCTCGCTAGTCGAGGACTCGGCATGGCTTCTTTGGAAAAAATCAGTACACAGGACCCTCTCGGGTAGGCATCTTGCTAGATCCTCCATACCTTTCACTTAATCAGTGAGGAGAGGTTTCAACCACCCCCTCTCAATTTCATTTACTCCAAGCGAGAACGAGGAATGAGGTCAAATCAGATGGCACCTGAAGATCACGATGATCCCTTCTCTGATTAAACTTGACGTCTTTGGCCCCTCTTGCATAGCTCTTTTTATTTCCCAAGTGCACATGGGTCGTGACCCTACGCTTATCCTCAAAGGTGCTTTCGGTGCTTCGGGGTTCGGGGTTTCGAGATGTGAAATGACGAGGAGAGATTACCCCTCGAACTCCCGAATGATGACATGACATGATCGTGCACCATGTGCCCTCTTGGATGGACGGCTAAGATTACATCTTCAGCACTGACACTATGAAAATCCCGAAGGGCCCCACCTGTGGCTCAGATCATGTGCCACATGTCCTCCTGATCAATGGTCCTGATCCTTTTGGGATTTCTTGCACTGGGAGTTCATGATGCACTTCGTCCTCGAAATCCTGATCAACTAAACTGCGAAAGCATGGATGTGCACCGCATGTCCTTCAAATGAACGATCGACATAGCATTTTTTATTTAAAAGGGGGATGCCTTCATTCCCAGGCTCGCTTGACGTGACCTGGCGCTAGAACCGTGGGCTCATCTCCAAAGGTGCCTTCAACATTTCGTCGATTGTCAATTTCAGCTGCAGTGAATGGGAGGTCCCTTGTCTCCTGAAATGTCGATCCCCGAAATGCCGACTGGCTTCCACCTGTCCCAACTGGATCGGACAACCCAGATTTGTAATATAGGCACTATCCATTGCGCTAATCTCGGTGCAACCCTGTTAACTGGGATTCCCCGCCAACCGTCGATCTGCTTTGCCAATTGATCCTTTCTGTTGAAATCAGACTGCTCGCTCACTTGATGTTTAAACCCAAAATGGACTTCTCCTATGGGTTGCACTCGGTGCTTAGGCTGTGGCTTTGGACTAGAACGCATTTGATGGGTTTTCACACCCCCCTTTCTTCGCATTCTGCATCAAGTGTTTGAAATCGATAAAAAACACCCTGCTTGCAATAATTGGTGCTAATATTAGGCTCCATGGGGGATAGAGTCGTCCTTGTGATGCTCTAAGAACTCATTTTGCAGTTTCAGTGCCTTGATGTTGGGCTATGGAGTCAAGCTCAAACCTCCTGCTGAGAAAAATATGTCAAAAATTAAAAAACCAAACAAACTAAACATAGACCCTCCAAGGAGCTTATTTATGTACAGTCCTAAACTAATAAAACCCTTTACATGGGGCTAGGTGAAAGAAAACTTCCACCATATCCATCCAAGCAACTTCCTGAATAGAAGCTCCTTCCTTCTACCGATGGTCACCAGCAGATGGTGTAACCGTGATAGCAGAATGACTACATTCTTCAACTTCTCCTCACAGGCTGAAGTTGATATGAAATAGGGCGGCTCCAAGGCATAAACGAAATGCCACTCCATGTACTTGCTGACAGGGTCATAGAATGAGTGGTGAATTCCAAAAAATGGGTGACACATAGCCTCCTCTGTTACACAGTTGTTCACATGTGGCTGAATATCTCTGATAAGCACAGGTTGGTCGACAACTGACGTAGGCTCACTTCTCTCAGGCGGTGGCTGGTCGCTGACTAGCTCTGGACAGGAAATATTTTGCTCCTCTGGTTCTTTCTGTTCTTCTGGTTGGCTCTCCCCCAGGTCATATTCGTATTCATCATAAATAGGGACCATGGGATGGCTCTTCTTGCTGTCATGTCGGTCAACGTCTTCATAGTGATCAAATGTAGGATAATCTTGTTGCTCATCATCACTATAACATTCACCAAAAAAGGGTTGACCCGTATCCCTATGATCTTCCTCCAGACTGGTGGTCCCGTCAAAAATATATGTTTCAGGGATAGTGGGACCTGCTGCTTCTTGCTGCTCATACATAATATTTTTCTCTTTAATCCCAGGTAAAAATATATCATGAGAAACCCCCTGGAGGAAAAGAGAAAAATCCTCTTCCACAACTAACCCCTCTTTAAAAATGAGAAGGTATGTGTCATCATAAGAAGGGCTACTAGGAACATCTTCTTCAGCCCGATACCTAGGTGAGCCATTTACTATAGACCACATCTGCTCTATAAGCTCATAATTTTCACAAGAGGCATGTTGATCTTTATGAACATCTGAAAGAACAGGTGCATCTGAAATAATGTCAGATGCTTTCGTTCTAGGGATAACACAATTAATATCATTCAACACCTCTATTTTTTCATGGAAAATGCTTTCCTCCACAGTAAAAGCTTTATCATGGACATTGTCTTCAAGGCCAGTAGAGGCTTCATGAATAAAAGAAAACTCCTCACAACATTTTTCATACAAATAATCAGCTGGATAGTAATCTTTACAAAATGAATTAAAAGTTGTATGAAAATCTGTCAAAGAATGGATACTTGCAGTGGGAAGAGATCGACACCAATCAAGAGCAGCTTCCTTTAATGAATACCTGAAGAGATTAATCTAGAAATCTTCATGCATGATATTAAGTCGATGAACAACCTCATGAAAGTCCAGTAAATGCTCAGTCGGTACCTCTGAAATTGTTGCATGAAATTCAGGGAGGAAATTTTCCCATTGGTCTCTATCAGGAAGTGCATTAGGAAAACCAACTATCTGAGAAAAGTCACAGAAAATAAACCTTTGAGCTACGATTTTCTCCATATCAAACTAGTGGAGTTGCCAATCGATCCTCGAATCATGGAGTCACCAGGTGAAATATTTGCAACTTTGAATATCCCTGGTCCTTGTTCACCATCAAAGGCTAGATCTTACGTTGTTGTTACCCCAGGAAACTTCTCAGGCTGAGAAAGAAGCCGCTGAAACCTTCTCGAGAAAGATCCTCTAGGTCAGCTTTCAGGTGTGGCAACAGTAGTCACAGCTGAAACAGTGAAGTAGAAACAATGGAGTCGCCAAGTGCACAGTAGCAATCTTGATAATTCTGATATTTGATGCACCTTCAGAATCAGTTAATCATTGTCGCTCAATCCCAGGGAAAAATATTCAACTTTGTCCCCGACAACGGCGCCAGAAATGTTAGCGTTGGAAGTCACTCCTGGATTTCTTGCAGAAGCAGAGCCCAATGCCCATCATTTTATGTCATGATTTGTTTATAAAAAGGGGTGATCAAATGGAAGTTAACTCAAATCAATGTTGTTCTAACTCCGAAACTAGGCCAGGCATGCATAGGCAAGTGAGGTCTTAGATAAACTTCAGACAATGAGTTGTAGTAAGGGTGAGTAGGGGGAAGAATTGTCTAAGAGAACTGCAAAGGTATGTCGTAAACATCAGGTTTCTAACAGACTGTAGGAGAAAACATCTAAACGCAATATCTTCTTACATTCAAACACAAAAAACTAGAGAATACAACAATGCAACAATAAATCCTTTATTGCAACATAATTGCAATAATTCATGTGAATCAGTCAATCATGAACTCCCTCGGTATGAGATGAAAACTAGATGGGGTAGGAAAACTTTCTGTCATTAAACAAGAAATCTTACATACAGATGCATAACCAGAGAACTAGAGTGTCTGTTAAAACTTTACAATCGGGAGCTTCGCACCACCATCGATGATTACAAAATACAAAGACTGAGTCTATATACTCAGAGAAAGTCACCTAATAGAGGCATGCTCAGTTATCCAAGGTGTGGTGTCCCTTTAGTCAAAATCAGATGGATATTCTTTGTCAGATGCCACCTTAACTGCACATGGCTCCTGCAAGGGGAGTAGTTGAGACATTAAGTGTCGAGTTAGCATGTGCAGACCTCTCTCACTAGTCGAGGACTTGGCATGGATTCTTTGGAAAAAATCGGTACACAGGACCCTCTCGGGCAGGCAACTTGCCAGATCCTCCATACCTTACACTTAATGAGTGAGGAGAGGTTTCAACCACCCCCTCTCAATTTCATTTACTCCAAGCGAGAACCAGGATTGAGGTCGAATCAGATGGCACCTGAAGATCACGATGATCCCTTCTGTGACTAAACTCAACGGCTTTGGCCCCTCTTGCACAACTCTTTTATTTCCCAAGTGCCCATGGGCCGTGACCCTACCCTTATCCTCAAAGGCACTTTCAGCGCTTCAGGGCTTGGGGCTTCGAGATGTGAAATGACGAGGAGTGCTTACCCCTCGAACTCCCAAATGCCGACATGACATGATCACGCACCACGCGTACTCTTGGATGGATGGCTAAGATTATTTCTTCGGTGCTGACACTATGAAAATCCTGAAGGGTGCCACCCATGGCTCAGATCATGCGCCGCATGTCCTCCTGATCAATGGTCCTGATCCTTTCGGGATTTCTTGCACCGGGAGTTCACGATGCGCTTCTTCCTCGAAATCTTGATCGACTAAACTGCGAAAGCATGGATGCGCATCGTGTGTCCTTTAGATGAACGAGAAAGATAGAATTTGTTATTTAAAAGGGGGGTGCCTTCATTCCTAGGCTTGCTTGATGTGACCTGGCACTAGGACCGTGGGTTCAGCTCCAAAGGAGCCTTCGGCATTTCTCCGATCGGCAATTTCAGCTGCAGTGAATGGGAGGTCCCTTGTCTCCCGAAACGTTGATCCCCGAAATGTTGACTGGCTGCCACCTGTCCCAACTGGATCGGACAACCTAGATTTGTAATATAGGCACTATCCATTGCGCTAATCCCGGTGCAACTTTGTTAACTGGGATTCCCCACTGGCCATCGATCTGCTTTGCCAATTGATCCTTGCCGTTGAAATCAGACTGCTCTCTCGCTTGATTTTTAAACATGAAATGGACTTCTCCTATGGGCTGCACTCGATGCTTAGGCCATGGCTTTGGACTAGAATGCATTTTATGGGTTTTCACACCCCGCTTTCTTCACATTCTACATCAAGTGTCTGAAATCGGGAAAAAACACCCTGCTTGCAAGAATTGGTGCTAACATGTGTGAATGGTCATCCTCGTGGGCACCTCCCTTGTTCATGTCATGTGGCTAAAGTCAAGCATTGGGCTTGTGTTGTTGGTGTCGAGCGTTTCTCTTGTGTTGTTTGGTGTTGGCTTGTGATGTAACTTGTGGACTTGAAGCTTGGTTTGGAACTTGGAGGTTGAGTCCACCATTTTTTTGTTTTGAGGAGAGGCTTGGCGTCTTGTTCTCTTTTTACATAACAAAAATATGATATCCAACACGTGGGAGAGAGGAGACTTCTTGTTGTTTTAAAAATTCTCTCACCCATAAAAACTGTGAAAGCCATGTGTGCGTGAGGTAGAGGAGACTTTTCATCATTCTGTATGAGTTGGGATGTAGTTTAATTTTTTGTTACTACCCTGCGATTTTGTGTAGTGGTTTCCATTGCAAAGACGCTTGGAAACCCTTGGCGTTCCTTCCTCATCCCTGCGTTTCTGGATGGGAGTCCTTATTTGCGCCTTCCAATTTTTTTATCTTCTCTGCGTTTTGCTCCATATACCCAACCCTCGGTCTTCCCTGCGTTTTTACCCACTCAACTTATTACTTCTACACTCAAAATTTCACGCCCAGTTCATGAGAAAAGAAATCCTGCTCAATTTATAGTTCTATTTATTTAAATGAATGAGTTGACCAAAATCTTACTAGAAATAAAATCACCTTTATTGATTTAGGATTTTATGTGTTTAAATTATTTTTTGTAGAATTAAGACACCTCTCTTAATTTATAATTTAGACCACTATCGAGGCAAGAATAAATAGAATGCCTAAAAAGAAAACCCTTGTGTTTAGAGTCTTAACTATATTTATATGTCCATGTATTTAAATTTTAATATAGACCTTTATGTGTGCAATATTGGAAGCATCATTACAAATGGAAAAATTAATGGACAATTGTTGGATTCAAGATTATATAGCCCTTTTGGATTTAATTGATTAATTAAGTGTATGATCTCTTGTGACTCAATTTAAGGGGATGTATAATTTAAGTTTGGTGATTAATTGAGTGCTTAGAATAACTTGCGCTCCATTTAATAATGCTAATCAGTGATAGTGATTGGATTTGACTTTGTTTCCTATTGCCCCTTGGAATAAAACTAATGATTATCTTACGCATTGATATTTAATGTGGTTAGATTAATTGCGCCTAGATTGTAATGTATGATGTTATATTTCTTGTACAATGGATGTTATGTCATAAATGAAAGTTATAGATGTTAGATTTCATGCGCAATTGGATTTATGTAATGATCATGGTTTTAGTTTTGGAATTCTTGTGCGATGGATGTTATTTCATAAATGATAATTTTATATGTTAGATTTCTTGCAGACGCAGACCCCCTACCTCGACAGGGTTCGTTGACCTCCCGGTATAAGGATCGTTCTAAATTCCTTGAGCTGAAGCAGCTCTTTCGATTCCCTGTTGGAATACCATGAACAAATCCATGGGTCCTGGTGAAACTCTGCCTACACGAAAAAGAACTGAGCGAGAGTTCCCTCCATGTGACCACTACCCGTGACCACGGGCCTAACCCAATAGGAACTTCACGTTTCATGATTTCGGGAATTCCACGTATGATCCAACCCTGACTCCACCATCTCCGAAATCCCGACAGGGGTCTAGCGCATGCTAGCTCCTCCCTTAAATGCTTCTTGATGTGACGTCCAGCTATGAACTGGGGCCAAATTGTCCGCCCGAAACTTTGAACCCCCGATGTTAGATCAATGGCCCACATCCTCCCATGATCCAATGATTCAGATCTCCCTTTCGCGTATCCGGACTTCACGTTTGGTGAAGTCAAAGGATTACTCACCTCTCTTTTTTCGATTCCCAATTTCCCGATCAACGAATCCTTCTAGATGCTATCTCCTTTCCTCTATCCCCTTTTTTTATTTTGATGTTGGGCTATGACCTGGGGCCAAACTATTAAGTGTTTCGAGACTTTGCATTTCGCAAAGTCGAAAGACTTCTCACCTTAGATCTTTCAATCTCCAAAATCTTGAAATTCTCCCTAGACAATCAATGGTCCAGATCTCTCCTCGATCAATGACTATGATATTTCTGCGAGTTCACACTTCGTGAATTCTCACAAGTTTTCCCTTTGACTTCCCTGAGTCACGAGTCAGCAAAATGTTTATCTACTTCCACCTGTCCTCTGATGATGGACGATCCTGATGATTTTGCGACATCGTGTTTTGCGATATCCACTCTCCTGTGCAATTCCAATGGGGTTAAACCTTGTGCACATTCTGTGGATCCAATGGTTTTTGGTCCACACTCTCCTATATCCTATGCTGAGATTGATTTCCTCTTGCATGCTCTCCTATGTGCCTGGATGTGAGATTCAATGGTCGAGATCTCCTCCTCTATAGCTGATCTAATGGTTGTCGACACTCCTCTTCCTGAGCTTGCAATTTCTCCCGACTTGGAAAATTTCCAATGTTTCAAAGGCCTCGACCTTTGATCTCCTCTGTGAGCCTGATGACTTTGGTCTCCTCTGTGTTCTAAAGGCATTGTCTCTCTTGAGCTTTGAGACTTGGATTAAGTCCACTCTTGCAAACTGTTTGTGCTGTCTCTTCTAAGATTTCAACTCGCTTAGTCTCTAAGGTATTTGTCACTCCGCTTCCTTAGAAGACTTATGGTACCCTTCTGACACACATGCGCTCGACCTCCTGAGATTTTGAACTTGAAACAAGTTCTCCCTGTGCACACTCCTTATGCTCTGACTAGCCTTCTTTAGATGGTTGTCTTTCAACACTTCGTCTAAGTGTTGGTCTAGTTCACTCCTTGCACAGGTCTTCCTCCAAAGTGTTCAGAAACTCTCCTTTCCTCCTTGAGCTTCAACTAATCGAACCTCAAAGGTCTTTGTCCCTTCTATCCCTCGAAGAGATGAAAGTGCCCTATTGGAAACTTCCGCTCAAGCAATCATTGTTGAGTTGATAAAGTATTCAATAACTCTATGAGTGTCTTCTTTGCAGACACTTCCCTTCTCATAGAACTTGAAATAGATTTCACCTGTGCACTCCTTGCACTTGCTCAATGCCCACCTGGTAGAGCTTTACAAAATCCTCAATAATTTTTTCTTCTTACTATGCCTTCCTCTGCATAATATTTCCTCCAAGGTGTTTAGTAACCTTGAGGTTCTCCTTTGATTTTATGATTCCTATGTTGTGCCCTCCTGGCAGGTTCTTTCCTGAATTCCAAAGAACTAATATGTTCACTCTTTGCACTGGCTCATAGAGTTTTCAACACTCTCTCATCCAACCCCTTGCATTTAGCCACAAAGAACCCAGACTGAAATCAAAGAAAACTAACAGACAACAATTTCTGTCTACACTGTAGATTGAATCTAACATATATCTATAACATAAATGAACACACAAATGGAATTCATCAAATACACATAAACAAACAAAGAATCTCATGCAGGAAAAACTGCTCTTTATATTAATATGAATGTCCAATTACAATATGGGAAAGCTCGGACTACAACAGAGTCTCGGTTCTCTTCTCTCCTCTCTAATCTATTTTCCTAACATAATATGCCTCTTCCTAATCTGCCTAACATAATGAATTTTGATACAAATATCTTTTCTACAAAAGGGGGCTCCTCGAGCTCTTTCATCCATCTCACCTACTCTCATTAATTTACATTGAATTACATTCAATGGTGATGCAGCACCCCCTGCCTCAGCAAGTTCTGTGCGACCTCCCAATCTTAGGATAGTTCTAAACATTTCCCTGAGTCAGATTGACTCTTCAATTTTCCCCACAGGGAATATCTCACACACACTCAAGGGTGTATCCACAGGTCCTTATGAGTTATTCCTACATGATCAAACACAGGGTGCTAACTCTACACACCAAATCAACGAATATGATCAGGACTTTTATCAAAAAAAGGAATTTCGGATTACGCGACTTCACGAATCCTGACGTAAGTTCCTTGACTCTTCAACCTATGAAACCCAAAATGTCAACAAAGGTTGACTCATTCAATACATCGAACGCATGCCACTTGTGGCCCACTAATTTCGGTTTTTCAGGACTTGAGTGAACAACCAACAATCGTTCCTCTTCCCTTATGATTCCCCAAATTTTGAAATTTCTCCTTTGGTGAGATCGACGGCCTTTGGGGATTTTTTCCGAACCTCGACCACTCCTTTGACTTCCGCCGCACGTATCCTCTGACTGATACTTGGGACCCACCTTTTGGTCTTTCTCTCTTCGTGATTTTGGGAGTTGTGTTGGCCATTCTAGTCTACCTCTTGAGTCACAAAACCCCAAAACCCAATTGGGGCCCAATGGTTATTTCCCCTCAACCTTCTGGGATTTTTTCCTTGTGCTCTTCGGGATTTCGCGAACTGGCAGTTCACAATGCAGTGACTCCAAAAATATATTGTCACTCCAATCCCCAAATTTTGGTATGGGAATTTTCACACGAGATCCAATGTCTCTTGATGAGTTGGATCATATGGTCTAGATCTTTTCAGATTTTCATGAACCGAGAGTTTGAAACTGCCTTTTAGGGATTTTGCGAAATGGGAGTTCATGATGCAGTGACTCCAAAATCACAACCTCCTCTACTTCCCGAACCCCGAAATGTCGAAATGCTGAAATGGCACAACAACGATTATCCCCTGACCAAATCTCGGTCCCTGTGACTGCTTCCTCTGTGACCACAACCCTACTCCAAATACACGTCACGTTTCACGACTTCGGGGTTTTCAACGCAAAGTGCCCCGTCTCCTTGTCATTGGAATTTCCGAAATGCCGAAATGCTGAAATTCCACTCCAAAGGGGAATCAACGACTCCTGGTGCTTCTCATCCAATGGATGCTACTCCTCCTGAGCTCTTGAATGCTAAAATACACTCAGCCTTAACCTTCTCATAGATCTACGAGATCCAACGGTCCCCGGGATTTCGACACTTCTTCCATGAAGAAATTTCACCATTCGTTCACTCTTCTTCAAGGATCTCTATCCAAAATTACTTGGCATCCTTCCACTTGAACTTGACTTCTGCGAGATGATTTTTATCTCTGCCTCCCTTTGAAAACTTCAAAGGTGCTATTGTTGGGTATGTGTCATATTCTTTGCATGTGTGTGTGTGGGTGCGTCAGATACGACAACTACGTCTGATGATCCCTTCACCTAGAGCTTTGTCGTGTGATTTGGGCACTTTCCTAGGGGGGGGCAGGTATGCCTCCCCTGGTTATGCGCAGCATTCAAGGCAGCGCCCCAAATTTTTTTTTTGGGCGGTTTTTGCTATTTTTAGCGGATTTTGCTATTTTTAGCAAATTTGTAAATTAATCCCGGATTAAGGGATTAGGGTTTTGGTATCTACGAAATACCTAAAAACATTGTATATATTGTATGGAGAATGGTGAAATTCGATATAATGAAAATAAGAAAGGTTTTCCCGATTGAGGGTTTTCGGTATAAAATCTTTGTGTACTCTGTGTATGAGCCATTGATTAATTTCTGTATTGCTTAAGAATCTATATGCATTGCTTTACTTCGTAGGTTTAAAACTTACAGCTATCCCTTCTAATCTCTCACTTGCAAACTCAAGCCCCCAAAAGGAATCATGCTCGCACTCCTTGTGATAACTTTCAAATAACCTCTGGGTATTTGAGTCTTCGACCCTCTGCACTCTTTGCAATAGTAGTCCTTCAACCTTCACCTTAGTTGATAAGCTCTAAGGCTTCAACCAGCTTGCACACACCTTGCATGACTCTGTGCCTCACCTGCACTTTTATTGGTTATGAGAACAACGATATCTCTCCTAAACTTTCTGAGATAAAACTCAGATCCTCATCAACGCACACCTTGTGGATGTTCACTGCACTCATTGTAGGAATTCTCAGGGAGAGAAACAATTGAAACTCATTCTTCTCCTCTCTTAGAATCCATACACTCAACATGAAATCATACACCTGACACAACATTGCAACAAATGCATAACAGAGAAAATAAAACAAATGTAAACATACCATTTAACAAATGTAAACAGTAAGCATCATAACACCTATGAAAATTGAGGCAAGCTTCATATATTAACTCAAGTGCTCATGTACATGGGTTCTTCTCTACAGTTCTCTGCTACAAAACTACAGCTTATGAAACCTGAATGATCATAATCATAATCATAATAATACATTGATACAAGGGTGAGGGTGTCTATATCCATTTTCCCTCTTACGCTTCTAAACTGTCTAATCTATTAATTCAAATCTACCTACTTTGATTAAGCAGACTTAAATGCCTATTACAATCGACAGATGAGAGCAATCGCTCAAGATCTGTTTACAACATCCGGATATAAGTGTAAGTACATCTCCCTTAGCTATTACATTAATGTCTATTCATTAATCTTCAAAACACTTCAAAATGTGTGCTGGTGATTTTCTAGTTGCCTCCCCTTTTTACGCTTGCTTGGCTAGTTACTTACGATGCTACGGCATCATACTCCCTCGCTTGAAATTTTTTATGAACTCCTGTTCATGATCTCTTGCATGGTCTATCCATGCCTATGAATTTTTGTTTCATCCTCCCAACTAGCATCTTAAACTGGATGTCCTTTCCACTTGACCAAGTATTCAAAATACTCTTTCCACCTGGTCTTTTTGCTAACCCTTTTGTCAGTTATTCTTTCCATCTATGGCTCTACAGCTACAGGCATTTGTTTTTTCCATTGAAATTCTTCTTGTTCCTCCTCTTCTAGTGCTTCTTCAGCTCTGTAAGGGTACAAATATGCAACATTGAATATCGGTGAGATTCCAACCTCGTCGGGTAATTCAATCTCATATGCGTTTGCCCCAAATTTCCTTATGACCTTGCACGATCCAATCCTTTTCATCTTCAACTTATTATATGTTCCCCTTGGGAACCTCTCCTTCCTCAGATGCACAAGAATTAGATCACCAACTTCAAACTGAAGTTCTCACCTATGTTGATCTACTCTCCGCTTGTATTCTTGACTTGAACTCTACAATCACTCCTTAATTCAGCTGTGAAGCTCCTTCATTCCTTCTCCAAAGTCCTCTGCACTAGCACTCCTAAATTCATTTTGTTTCGAATATTTCAATTCAGAAACTCCCCTTGGCTGCATTCCATATACAATCTGGAATGGACTTTGCCCTGTGCTTCTATTGAGTGAATCATTGTAAGTGAATTTTGCCTGTGGCAGAATGTGATCCCATTGACTGTGGTGTTCAGTCACTAATCTTCTTAACAAATATCCCAAGCTCCTGTTCACAACTTCTGTCTGTACATCCGTCTGAGGATGATATGCTGAGCTAAAAGACAAACTTGTCCCCAGCTTCTTCCATAAGGTCCTCCAAAAATTCCCTACGAACTTGGTATCTCGATCAGACATGATACTCTTTGGAAAACCATGAAGTCTAAGAACTTCCTTGATAAACAGGTTCGCAATATGAGTTGCATCGCTGGTTTTCTGGCATGGTATGAAATGTGACATTTTTGAAAATATGTCAACTACCACAAAGATTGAATCATATCCTCTCTGTGTCCTTGGTATTCCCAACACAAAATACATGCTCACTGCATCCCACGACCTTTCAGGTATTTGTAATGGTTGGTATAACCCTGTGTTCTTCCTTTTTCCTTTCATGTGCTGACAAATTCTGCACCTGTCCACAAATTTGTTGACATCTTTCCTCATCCATGGACAAAAATATGAGCCATTCAACTTTGAGAACGTCTTTTCATGACCGAAATGTCCAGCCAATCCTCCATTATGTTTTTCCTTCAACAAATTCTCCCTCATGGAGCATTTTGGAATACATAGTTTATTTCCCCTGAACAATAATCCATCTTGGATCATGTATTCAGTCCATTGGATTCTATCCCTGAGAGATGGATTCTCAGATGCCTCATATGCCTCCTTGAAGTCTGGATCATCCCTATACATTTCATTAAGGTTATCAAAACCCAAAGTCTTGACTCTGAATTTCTGCATAAGCAAACATTTCCTGCTCAAAGAATCAACAACTTTGTTAGAAGTTCCAGAAATATGCTTAATCACAAAAGTAAATTTATGCATGAATTCAACCCATTTAGCATGTTTTTGGTTCAAATTTTCTTGTCGAGTCATGAATTGTAATGCGTGATTACCACTATACAAAACAAACTCCTTGGGAACCAAATAGTGTCTCCATTTCTTCAACGCTTGTATGACTGCATAGAATTCCTTGTCATACATGGAGTACTTAATCTTTGCTTCATTTAGTTTTTCACTGAAATATGTGATCGTCATGTCATCTTGGCTCAAGACCGCTCCAATTGCAAATCCACTCGCGTCACACCTGACCTGGAATCTCTTGCTAAAATCTGGCAAAACCAGAATTGGTTGCTCAGTGATCTTCTTCTTCAGCAGGTTGAAGCTCTTCTCTGCTTCTTCCGTCCAGTGAAAAAATTTATGTCTTTTCTTCACCGTATCCATCATTGGTGCACTAATTCCATTGAAGTTTCAAATGAATTTCCTGTAGAATCTAGCCAAACCATGGAAGCTTCGAACTTCAAACACGCTCTTCGGCAATGGCCAATTCTTAATCACCTTTATCTTTTCTGGATCCATTTTTAATTCATTTGTAGAGATAAAAAAAACCCAAATAAATGAGTTATGTCCTCATAAATGACGATTTCTTCATATTAATCACCAATTTATCCTGCTGCAATATCCTCATTACTGCAACTAGATGCTTTAAGTGTTATGCTTCTGTCTTGCTGAAAATTAATATATCGTAAAGATATACAATGACAAATTTCCCTATGAAATCCTTCAGGACTTTGTTCATCAACCTCATGAAAGTACTGGGTGCATTCGTTAAGCCAAATGGCATGACAAGCCATTCATACAGCCCCTCATTCGTCTTGAATGTTGTCTTGCATTCATCACCTTCTCTCATTCGAATTTGATGATACCCACTTTTCAAATAAATCTTTGAAAACAACTTTTCTCCACTCAAGCAATCCATCAAGTCATCCATCCTTGGTAATGGAAATCTGTATCTGATGGTAATATTATTGATTTCATTTGATTTTGTACACATTATCCAGCCTCCGTCTTTCTTTGGGTTGAGCACTGTCGGAACAACACATGGACTCAAGCTCTCCCGAATCAATCCCTTGTCCATTAAGTCATGGACCTGTCTCTTAACTTCTTCATTTTCCTGCGGCGTCAACCTATATGTGGCTTTGTTTGGAAAATTGGCTCCAGGTGTAAGATCGATATGATGGCTTATACTCCTAATAGGTGGCAATGAACAAGGTAGTTCATCCACCACCATATCAGCAAACTCTCCCAGCAACTCCTGGATTTCTTCTGGTAAATCATCTATTCTCGTACTGGTCAAAACAATTTTGGGTTTCCTGACCACAATAAATTGTGTGTCTTCCTTCTTCTTAATCTCATCAAGAAGTTCCTTCCCACTCATGAGAAGTATAGTGTTGCCCATTTTGTTTTCACTTCTTTATCCTTAATTGGCAGCAACATGTGAGTCCTACAATTTTTTTCCAAGGTGTACGTGTTATTTCTCCCATCATGAACTACGTTTCTATCATATTTCCACAGTCTACCCAGCAATAGATGACAAACATCCATAGGAATGACATCACATAATATTTCGTCTTTATATCCTCCTATTTTAAATTCAACTAAACATTGTTTAGTGACGTTTACCTGATGTCCTTTTTGTAGCCACGAAACTATGTATGGGCTTGGATGTACAACAGTCTTCAGCTCTAGCTTTTCTACCATCTCTGTAGATACGAGATTGTTTGTGCTACCACTGTCCACTATGAGCTTACATACCCTATCCTTAGTTTTGTAAGTAGTCGGAAACACACTGTTTCTTTGGGTTGGGTTCTCTGCCTCCTTCTCTGGCTTCAAGAGAAATTTCCTCATCATCAAATATCTTCTGCCCTCAACGTCTTCTGCCTAAATATTTCATCCTTGAGCTTCGGCAATGTGAGTTCCACCACCATCTTTCTTCTTATCTGGACATTCACAGGATTTATGTCTGATTTTTCCATAGACGAAGCATTTTGATTCACCTCCTCTACCTCTTCCTCTTCCTCTGGCTTGCAGAAAGGTATTCCTATCAGCATACTGCCTTCCTTGTGAGCTTCCCCCTCTCTCAGGTTGAGGTTTCTTCTCATCTTCTTTAGGTTTCTGAGTTATGTCTTGGGCAATTGTTTTGCCTCTGGCTTGACTTATACCTCGACCTCTTTGACCTTGCTTCTGGTTCAGCTTCTCTTCAAATTTTAGAGCTATCTGATAAGCATATTCCACATTTCAAATGGTCATCATGCCCATCTCATCTTTAATTTCATATCGCAGACCATTCATGTATCTAACATCTTTTTCATCATCGCTTTCCCGATGACCTTCTCTGATGTTTATCCTATAGAATTCTTCATTGTATTCCTTCACTGACATCAACTTCTGTCTCAAATTTTGCATCCTCAGAAACAGAGTGATTTGATAATCCTTGGGTATAAATTTGTTTTTCATCTTTGCAGCCATTCTATCCGAGCTTTTGATTTTTTGCTTGCCCTTGCAACGTTTGTCAGCCTGTAGTTCATCCCACCACAGTGTTGCATGCCCTTTAAGTCTAGTAACGACATGTTTGACTTTCTTATCTCCCTCGACATCTTCATAGTCAAAGTATTTGTCTAGAGCTCTAATCCAGTCTAGAAGTTGTTCAACATCTAAGTTTCCCTCATACATGGGAATGTCCATTTTTTCTCTGGCACCTATCCTTGCAACAACCCTGAATAGGCATTCTTCTGTAGCATCTTCGACTGCAACTTCTCCGTCTCCAGCTTCATTTTCACTTTCAGCCTCGCTGATATCCCCAGTGTCGACTTTGCACCTTTGTGTTGTCTCCATAGCATCAACTCTGGCACGTAACTCACACGTTTCTCTTTCAGATCAGGCATTTGCCTATCTCTTCTTCTCAGTGGCATGGCTGATTTTTTTTTCTCTTTTCTACAGAAAGTAAAGAATTTGTTCTGTTCTCTGATACCACAACTGACACAACACCCCCTGCCTTAGCAAGTTCTGTGTGACCTCCCGGTCTTAGGATCATTCTAAACCTTTCCTTGAGTCAGATTGACTCTTCGATTTTCCCCATAGGGAATATCTCACACACACACAAGGGTGTATCCATAGGTTTTTATGAGTTATGCCTGTGTGATCAAACACAGGGCGCTAACTCTACACACCTGATCAACGAATATGATCGGGACTTTTACTGAAAAAATGAATTTCAGATTTCTTGACTTCGTGAATCCTGACGTAAGTTCCTTGACTCTTCAACCTCTGAAACCTGAAATGTCAACGAAGGTTGACTCCTTCAATACGTCGAACGCATGGCACTTGTGGCCCATTAATTTTGGCTTTTTGGGACTTGAGCAAACAACGAGAAATCGTTCCTCTTCCATTATGATTCCCCAAATTCTAAAATTTCTCCTTTGGTGAGATCGACGGCCTTTCAAGATTTCCTTCGAACCTCAACCACTCCTTTAACTTCTGCCACACGTATCCTCTGACTGATACTTGGGACCCACCTTTCGGCGTTTCTCTCTTCATGATTTTGGGAGTTGTGTTGACCATGCAACTCTACCTCTTGAGTCCCAAGACCCAAAAACCTGATTGGAGCCCAACGGTTATTGTCCCTCAACCTTCCAGGAATTTTTCCTTACGCTCTTTGGGATTTCGTGAACCGGGAGTTCACGATGCAGTGACTCCAAAAATCTCTTGTCACTCTAATCCTCGAATTCCAGCATGGGAATTTGCACACGAGATCCAACATCTGTTGATGAGTTGGATCAAACGGTCCATATATTTTTGGAGTTTCGTGAACTGGGAGTTTGAAACTACCTTTTCAGGATTTCGCAAACTGGGAGTTCACAATGCAGTGACTCCAAAATCACAACCTCCTCTACTTCCCGAACCCCGAAATGTTGAAATGGAACAACGACGATTATCCCCTGACCAAATATTGGTCCCTATGACTACTTCCTCCATGACCACAACCCTACTCCAAAGACACGTCGCGTTTCATGACTTCAGGGTTTTCAACACAAAGTGCTCCGTCTCCTTGTCATCAGAATTTCCGAAATGCCGAACCCCGAAATGCCGAAATGTCGAAATTCCACTCCAAAGGGGAATCAACGGCTCCTGATGCTTCTCATATAATGGATGCTACTCCTCATGAGATCCTGAATGCTAAAAGACACCCATCCTTAACCTTCTCACAGATCTATGAGATCCAATGGTCTCTAGGATTTTGACACTTCTTCCATGAAGAAATTTCACCATTTGTTCACTCTTCTTCAAGGATCTCTGGCCAAAATGACTTGCCGTCATTCCACCTGAAATTGACTTCTACAAGATGATTTCAATCTCCGCCTCCCTTTGAAAACTTCAAAGGTGCTATCCCTCCTGAGCTCTCACTTGCAAACTCAAGCCCCCAAAAGGAATCATGCTCGCACTCCTTGCGGCAACTTTCAAATAACATTTGGGTTTTTGAGTCTTCGACCCTGTGCACTCTTTGCAATAGTAGTCCTTCAACCTTCACCTTATTTGATAAGCTCTAAGGCTTCAATCAGCCTACGCACATCTTTCTTGACTTTGTGCCTCACCTGCACTTCTGCTAGTTATGAGAACAACGATATCTCTCCTGAGCTTTCTGAGATAAAACTCAGATCCTCGTCAACACACACCTTGCGGACGTTCACTGCACTCTTTGCAAGAATTATCAGGGAGAGAAACAATTGAAACTCATTCTTCTCCTCTCTTAGACTTCATACACTGAACATGAAATCATACACCCGACACAACATTGCAACAAATGCATAATAGAGAAAATAAAACAACTATAAACATACCATTTAACAAATGTAAACAACAAGAATCATAACACCTATGAAAATTGAGTCAAGCTTCATATATTAACTCAAGTGCTCTTGTACATGGGTTCTTCTCTACAGTTCTCTACTACATCTCTATAGCTTATGAAACATGAATGATCATAATCATAATAATACATTGATACAAGGGTGAGGGTGTCTATATCTATTTTCCCTCATATGCTTCTAAACTGTCTATTCTATTAATTCAAATCTACCTACTTTCATTAAACAGACTTAAATTCCTATTACAATCAATAGATGAGAGAAATCGCTCAAGATCTATTTACAACATCTGGATATAAATGTAAGTACGTCTCCCTTAGCTATTACATCAATGTTTATTCATTAATCTTCAAAACACTTCAAAATGTGCATTGGTGCTTTTCCAGTTGTCTCCCCTTTTTATGCTTGCTTAGCTGGCTGCTTATGATGCTCCTACATCAAATGGTTGTCTAGTTTTAATTGGATCTAGATCTTCAGCCTATCAACCATTAAGGAGACTCTACCTATATCCTACACAAAGGGATCAGCCTGGCTCTTCCAGCCTTACACATTTAATTGCATTTAATTACAATTTCAAATTTTAAAATGAGAGGGTCGGTGCCTCTCTCTCTCTCCTTGAATGTGCATTGATGTGTTGTCCAGATGGTGCATTGCTGAGTTGGAGTGATGCTCCTACATCATACTCCACTACTGCAAAACATTCATGAGCTCTTGCTCATGAGCTCCCCAACTATGTTGAAATCTACCTGTATCAAAAACTGTTCTTTGGGGTTGTCCATTTGCTCCATTGCTTTGTTGTTGTTGCTTCTTCCCTACTACTCTTGCAGGCTTCCTTTTGCTCAGCTTCCTCCCACAGACAGACTCATGCGCTGACCTCAACATCATCCTTATGATTTCTTCATTCACCTCTTCCAAATGCTCCAATGGTTGGTTCTCTTTATGCAGTCTGTGCAACTGCACTTCTTCCTTGGCAATTCATATATCAACTCGATCCCCCCTATTGTTTTATTCTTTTGTGGCACTAGTTGGCCACCCTATTGTAAAATCCAATTCTACAGTCTCTTCTTGACTGACCTGCTGCTCAGTGACCTCCTCTGGAAGATTTGCTTCTCCCATTTCTCCTTATGTTGGTTCAACTCCAGCTTCCTCCAATTGTTCTCCAGATTGGAATTCTTCTTTAATATGCTTGCATGTCTCTTCATGGCAGTCATTTATTGGCTCTATATGGTTCATACAATCCTCCATCATGTTCAATTCCTTCTCCCATGGAGCGAGTAACTTATCTGCGTGCTCTTGTTCTGTTGGGGAAGATTCTTATGTCTTCTCCATTTCTTCCTCCTCTATGACAGTCATTGTTGGTTGTCCTTCTTCTGTTGTTGCATATGCAGCACATGCTCTGGCCTCAACTAGGCTACCTGGTAGGAATATCTGAATTCCCCCAATGATCAGAATTTTTCTTTGATCCTCCTCCTTTATCAACCTTCCTTGTTGATATGAACTCTCAACTGAGTTCATCTCTTCTCCCTTGCCCACCTGGCAATTTGAAGTTCCATCCCTGCCCACCTTGAATTTTCTGAGACCCTTCTCTGATCTCTTCTCCTTGTCACTGAGCCTCTTCCCAGTTTCTCACTCATAGATATGAACCATATCCTCTTCACCTCTGAGGCTTTCAACATACCTCAAACACACTCTCAAAATACTTTATTGTCCTTTGGCCAACAATTCCTTGACTTTCCACTTCTTCTTCTTCATGGGCCACTCATACACCCAATGCACTTTAGCATCTTGCTACATTTTAAATGCAAGATTCTCCATCTATGCTCTTATCTCAGCGAGCTCTTTGTCCATATCAACCTTGATTTTCTGTTGTTGGTCCTTACCTTGAACATGCTTCTGATTTGTAGTAGCCATCTCTCTACCTTCAAGAATGCAACTGGTCCTTCGGGCTCAGCCCACCTGGATATCTACCATTTGTTCACACCTTGCAACAATCATGTGCACAGCATCAACACTCTGCCTTTTTTCTTCTCTTCTGCCTGAAATATACAAATGAAAATTCTTGCTCTGATACCACATGGATGTAGACCCCCTACCTCAGTAGGGTCCGCTTATATCTCGTTCTAAGGATCGTTATAAATTTCTTTATCTAAAGTAGCTCTTTTGATTCCCTGCTGGAATCCCATGAACAAAATCCACAGGACTTGGGGAAAATATGCCTGCATTAACAAGAACTGGGCATAACTTCCCTCCACATGACCACAAGCCTAACCCAATAGGCACTTCACGTTTCTTGATTTTAGTACTTCTTTGTATGAGCCAACCCTAACTCCCTGATCTCTGAAATCCTGACAGGCGTCTAGCGCATGCTAGATCCTCCCTTAAATTCTTCCTGATGTGACCTCTAGCTACAACTTGGGGCCAAACCGTACTCCCAAAAACTGAAACTATGAATCCTCGATGTCATATCAACAGTCCACAACCTCTCTCTATCCAACGGTTTAGATCTCCCTTTCATATATCGAGACTTCGCATTTCGTGAATTCAGATGATTACTCACCTCTCTTTACTCGATTCTCAATTTCTCGATCGGAGAATACTTCTAGACACTAGCTCCTTTCCTCTAGCCCCCTTTTTGACTTTGATGTTGGGATATGACCTGGGGTCCAACTATTAAGTGTTTCTAGACTTCGCGTTTCATAAAGTCGAAAGACTTCTCACCTCAGATCTTTCAATCCCCAAAATCCCAAAATTCTCCTTGGACAATCAATGATCCAGATCTCTCCTTGATCAACGACTATGATCTTTTCATGAGTTCACACTTTCTGAATTCTCACAATTCTTCCCTTTGACTTCCTTGAGTCGCAATTCAGCAAACTGTTGATCTTCTTACACCTGGCCTCTGACGATGGACAGTCCTGATGATTTCGGGACTATGCATTTTGCGATATCCACTCTCCTATGAAAATCCAACGGGGTTAAACCTTCTACATGTTCATTGGATCCAACGAATTTTGGTCCACGTTCTCCCAAATCTTATGCTGAGATCTGTTTCCTCTTGCACGCTCTCTTGTGTGGCCAGACGTGAGATTCAATGGTCCATATATCCTCCTCTATAGTTGATCTGATGACTGTCGATGCTCCTCCTCCTGATCTTGCAATTTCTCTTGACTTGGAATATTTTCAATGTTTCAAAGGCTTTGAACTTTGATCTCCTCTCTAAGCCTGATGAATTTGGTCTCGTCTGCATTCTAAATATGTTGTCTCTCCTGATATTTGGGACTTAGAATAAGTCCATTCTTGCACACTCCTTGTGCTATCTATTCTGAGATTTCAACTCACTAAGTCTCTAAGGGATTCGTCCCTATGCTTCCTTAGAATACTTCTGGTGCCCTCCTAACACACTTGCGCTCAACCTCCTGATATTTTGAACTTGAAACAAGTTCTCCCTGTGCACACTCCTTGTGCTCTGCCTAGAATTCATATGGATGTCTTTCAACACTTCATCTAAGTGTTGTCTCGGTGCACTCCTTTCACAAGTATTCCTCTAGAGTGTTCAAAAACTTTGATTTCCTCCTTGAGATTCAACTGCTTAGACCTCAAAGGTCTCTGTCCCTTCTGTCCCTCGAAGAGATGCAATTTCCCTCTTGGAAACTTCCACAGAAGCACTCCTTGCTAAGCCAACAGAGTATTCAGTAACTTTGTGACTGTCTTGTTTTCTGACACTTCCCTTCTCATAAAACTCGAAATAGAGTTCACCTATGCACTCCTTGCACTAGCTCAATGCCCACCTAGTAGAGCTTTACAGAATCTTTAGTAATTTTGTCTTCTTACTGTGCCTTCCTATGCACAGTATTTCCTCCAAGGTGTTCAGTAACCTTGAGATTATCCTTTGAGTTTACTATTCCTCTGGTGCACCCTCCTGGCATGTTCTTTCTCGAATTCCATAGAACTTAGATGTGCACTCTTTGCACTGGCTCACAGAGTTTTCAACACTCTATCATGCAACCCCTTGCATTTAGCCACAAACAACCCAGGCTGAAATCAAAGAAAACTTACAGACAACAAATTCTATCTACCTTGCATATTGAATGTAACATACATCTACATCATAAATGAACACACAAATGACATTCATCAAATACAAATAAACACACAAAGAATCTCATGCAGAAAAAAATTCTCTTTGTATTAATATGAATGTCCAATTACAATATGGGAAAGCTCGGACTGCAACAGAGTCTCGTCTCTCTTCTCTCCTCTCTAATATATCTACCTAACATAATTTGCCTCTTCCTAATCTGCCTAACATAATGAATTTCGATACAAAGACATTTTCTACAAAAGGGGGCTCCTCAAGCTCTTCCCTCCATCTCACCTACTCTCATTAATTTACATTGAATTACATTCAATGGCTGTCTAGTATGAATCAGATCTAGATATTCATCGTTTCAACCATTATGGCAACTCTACCTACCACCTACACAAATACATTGGCATGGCTCTTCCATCCTTACACATTTAATTGCATTTAATTACAATTTCAAATTTTAAAATGAGAGGGTTGGTACCTCTCTCTCTCTCCTTGAATGTGCACTAATGTGTTGTCTAGTTGGCATGTTTCTGAGTTGGAGCGATGCTCCTACATCACTTGCACATTTGGATTTTAGTTTAGACCTCAGGCTTCTTACGCTTATGTATTTTATTTCATGTATAATTGCTTAGAAATTTTTTATCTTGCGCCTTGGATCATGTTGATGAATAGGTGTTAGGATTCCCTAAGCCATGGACTAAGTTGAAGCGTAAGTGTCTATGCCTTAGATTATTAAGGATCTTGTCACAATGTTTTTGTATGATTTCCTTATGATTTAATTATTTGTGCGTAATGATCGATAAGTGAATATGTTAATCTAGAAAATGGATCATGTGCTTACCTTGAAAATGATGTTGATTATTGTAATTTGATGATTTATTTAATCGCACGCCTCAAAGTTAAGTGAACATTTGTTTGCACCTTAAAAATTATTAAGTAGATTATTTTCACCTTGTCTTATGTCGTTGTTGGATTGATATAGTATTTAAGTTCTCCTACGCCATGGAATTTAATGTTACATGTGTTGGTTTAATAGGATTCTATTGCACCTTGAATATCATTGATGATGTTGATTTAGCTTAGTCCACTTGGACTTGATTGTGTCGGTGGGATGTAGACACCTCCTTGTTCCTTATAAAAGTCGCCATCCTTGAGACCTTAAATGGTTAAAATCAATTGGTACCTAGGCTTGAGCATTTCTAATGTGTCCTGGAGGTCTTAAACTTATAGGGTAGGTTGGGGTGGGTAGTATCTGATGTCATTTTTTGATAGTCTATATGATCCTTAAGTAGCATTATGTTATCTTATGTTTTCTTAGTGATATATGATGATGGTCCTTATGAGATGCATTGAATGTTTAAGATCTGTACAATTATGCATTGTTATTAATTGTAGAATGGAATAGTGTTGGGTTTCTAATGATTAACATGTTAATACTTTGATAAGCATGTCATGGTTCATGATGATGATGTGTCAGTGTTGTCGTAAATAATTATTAATGCATTAATCTTGTTTCATTAGTATATACGAATGATGTGTTGATGATGTTTCCTTTTAGTGTGATGTTAGCTTCCTAACACAACAATTAAAGAAAAAAATAATTACTTGTTGTACGTTGCTTTTAGGTGGGTCGTTACATATGGTATCAGAGCGGGTTCAACCCTGTGACTTGGGATCATTACGCCTTCAACTGAATAGACACTTGATTATAATTTGTCGCTAATTATTTTGAATTGTAATCATGCAAGTAATCATGTTTAGAGGACGTCGTGGAGGAAGATGTCGTGGTGCTAGGGGAGGAGGCGCGACACCTCCAGTATCATCCACTCCATAGGAGTCTAACCCCCAAGGAGAATAAAAAGTCATCGGACATGAACAAATAGTTCTGGGGGATGTGATTGGGTTGATGAGGTCCTTTCAGAGGATGTCAGAGGCCCTGATTAGTCATCTAGATAGAGATGAGGCTAGGGAATCGTCACCCCTGAGGGTCCGCCACATGCCCCAACCAATACTGGTAGCATTCACCGAGAACTTGATAAGGTCAAGTTTCTCGAGTTCTTTGGTGCAACGGACGACACAGCCACCGAGGCATGGTTGGAGAATATGACAATGTGGTTTTCACTTCATGACTATACCTCCAACATGAAGGTCCACATGGTGGTATTTCAGTTGAATGGGAGCACTCTTCTATGGTGGAAGATGCTCCTGCCACAACTAAACATGACCGTTGAAGACGTTTCATGGGCATTGTTCAAGGAGCGGTTTCGGGATAGGTATCTTTCTGAGGAATTCATTGATATTCATATCAATGGGTTCAAAACATTACGACAAGGTGGTCGTAGGGTGCTTGAGTATGAGGCCCATTTCATGGAGTTGCTTCGGTATGCTCTACATCTGAACACTGAGAATCTTAGGGTCAAACATTTTTTGTTCGACCTTAATGTCAACATTCATGCGAAAGTCAGTATTTTAATGCCTCAGATGTGTCATGATGATTTCCAAAAATCCATCATATCTGAAGAAGATATCATTGGCATGGGTTGGAGAAGGAATCATGCGAGATCGACGGGATAGGATACATATGGTGTGTAGAAGCATCATAAACCAGCTAGATATCCACCAGGGCATTGGGGCACTTAGAGAGGATCCAAATTCACGACACTATGACGACTGATGCCTCAGTAGAAAAATCCCCACATAGGACCACAACACCAGTAGTAGCATCACCCATAGAAACAATAGTTCAGGCATGTTCAGCAAAATAGACTAGGGTTTCAAGCTGATGGGCCGTCAACTTCTACTTCAGAGACCACAATTATTGGGTTGAAGACCGGATGCTAGACATGTGGAGAGAAACATTACTAGCATGATTGTCTATTTGAGAGGGTCGGAGTATCTGGATCATTCGAGCACACCACAGTACGAGATTTGGGAAAGGCCCATGGGATTCATGTAGCAGTGAATAACCACCAAGTTGAGCACCAGTCTACTATGCTCAGGATGTCAGGTACCATCGTTGACTAGACCTTTTGTATTTTGATATATCTGGTTGCTATGAAGAGTTTTATTTCTGGTGTAGTGCTAAAAGGAATTAAGGTAAATGAAGTCGAGCACGATGAGTTTAGCTTCATGGAAATGTCTTCTGGAGCCAAGCAGAAGGTTGGAGGAAAGGTTACGGGTTGTAGCCTTAACCTGGGACATTTCTTCATGAAGGACAACATGTACGTCACGATCTTAGGATCTTATGACATTGTGATCGGTATGGACTGGTTGGAATCACATGAGGCGATACTCAACTATATGACAAAATGGTTGATTTCGGTCGCTGATGAGGGATGGATACAAGTGATTGTAGGAAGGAACCAGGGAGTTTGCCTAAGGTTCATCTCTTCCCTAAATCTACGAAAGAGCATGTGCGAGGGATGCAAGCTATATGTGATCCTTTCGTTGAATGAAAAGGGTGTGGCAGAAGGACTAGAAAACCTTCTGGTAATACGAGAATTTGCTGACGTCTTCCGAGAGGAGTTACCAGGGTTGTCGCATGAGAGAGAATTGGAATTTACCATCGACCTAAAACCTAGGACTGAACCGATAGCAAGAACTTCTTATCAGATGTTGACCCCTAATTTACAGGAGTTGTAAATGCAACTGAAAGAGTTTCTAGACCTAGGAATTATACGTCCAATCATGTCACCATGAAGTGTGCTTGTTGTTTTCATACGGAAGAAGGATGGGTTGTGGAGAATATGCATTGACTACCATCAATTGAACAAGGAAACGGTCAAGAACCTGTATTTTTGTCCAAAAATAGATGATATATTTGATCAAATGAAGGGTGTGACGTTGTTTTATAATATCTACTTAAGATCAAGGTATCACTAGTTATGGATCAAGGAGGAAATAATTCCTAGGACCACCTCCAAGACGAGGTTTGGACATTACGAGTTTATAGTTTTACTGTTTGGACTTACAAATGCCCCAGGGGTATTCATGAGCTTAATGAATGGGGTGTTTCGCAAATACTTGGACAAGTTTGTTCAAGTATTCATTGACGATATTTTGATATATTGTTGGATGATGTAAGAACATGACCAACAGTTGTTCTTAGTACTACAATGTCTACAAGAGAACAAATTGTTTGGGAAACTGTCAAAATTCTCTTTTTATCAATTGAAGATTCATTACTTAGGGAATGTCATCTCCATGGAAGGCATCGTTGTGGATCCAATGAAGGTAGAGGCTATTAAGGAATGGACTACGTTGACGAATTTCCCAGAAGTGTGTGGATTCATGGGTTTAGCGGGGTATTATCGACGGTTCGTCGAGGGTTTTTGGAAGATATAAACTCCAATTATGGAATTTAGAAGAAGAACAAGAAGTTTTTATGGAGCGAGAAATGTGCGAAAGAATTTGAAAGGCTCAAGGAGTTGTTCACGACAATGCCGATATTAAAATTCCCTGACATGGACGAGAAATTTTTGGTATGCACCGACGCATCCAAGGAAGGCTTAGGCGGATTCTTGATGCAACACGGTTGAGTGATTGCTTACATCTCAAGAAAGTTAAGAAAAAATGAGGAGAACTACGTGATGAATGACTTGGAGTTATTAACCATTGTGTATGCCCTGAGATTGTGGAGGCACTACCTGATTGGACAAAAATTCAAGATGAAACTAGACCACTGTGGTTTTCAACACATTTTTATGCAAAGTGACTTGAACGCATGGTAAAGGCGTTGGTTGAAATTGCTTATCTAGTACAATTTTGAGAATACCTACATAAAAGGAATAGTGAAAAAGGTGAATGATGCACTAAGTCAGAGACCACGCATATTTTCTGTGATACCTCTTCAGATGAATCTACGTGAAAATATTCTAGCTATATAGCGTGATGATGGCTGGTATAAATAGGTTAAGGAATTTATCAGACAATACACCATGTTGATACCAAATTTTGATGGGTTTACTATGGAAAATGACATATTAATGAGATATAATAACTGGATTTACGTACCTCACACCAACAAATTGAGAAGTTTGATCTTAAAGGAATCTCATAAAGCAGTGTACATGGCTCATCCTGGAGTCACGAAGATGAGGGCAGACCTTAAACCCTGATTCTTTTGGAAAGGAATGAAGGTGGGTAGATTCAACTACGTGGCGATATTTCTAGAATGTCGGCAAGTGAAGGCTGAACATAGACATCTAGCAGGATTACTACAACCACACATTATTCCAGAATCAAAATGGGAGGTCATTTCGATGTACTTGATTGTTGGATTTTCACTGAAGACAAGGAGCCACGACTCAATTTTCATGGTAGTTGACACTCTGATGAAGAGTGCACATTTTATCCCTGTGTGTATGACATATTAGGAACCATACATAGCTAGAGTTTTCATCATGAATATTGTGATGTTGCATGGCATTCCTAAGAGGATCATATCCGATCGAGGATCAATGTTTACAAGACAATTTTGGACTAGTTTCCAAGAGACCTTGGGAACCCAACTTAACTTTAGTACCACATATCACCTATAGATAGACGAGCATACAGAAGGAACGAACCAAATCTTGGAGTATATGTTGCATATGTACATGATAGACCAACAGAAGAATTGGGAATATTTCTTGCCACTGGTAGAGTTTTCCTACAACAACAGCTATCAAAGAACCATTAAGATGGAACCATTTGAGTTTCTTTATGGGCGACCATGTCAAACTCCTTTGATTTGGGATTGGCTTGAGGATAGGGTCCTGGTAGGACTAGAAGTGATCTAAGAAATGGAAGAGAAAATGAAAATGATAAGACAAAGGATAAAGGAAGTGCAAGATCAGGAGAAGAGTTATGCCAATGCACATCGCACTGACCGTAGTTATGAAGTTGGTGATCGAGTCTTCTTGCGGGTTAAACCACAAAAGAGATCAATCAAGTTTGGAAAGGGTGCTAAAATATCTCCTAGGTTCATGGGACATTTAGAGGTTGTGTAAAGGAAGGGGCCCATGGCCTATCGACTAGCCTTGACTGATTCTTTGAAGCGTATGCACGATGTTTTTCATGTATCTGTTTTGAGAAATTATGTTAGTGATCCTACACATGTGATTGACATGAGTTATTTTCAAGTATCGGACGAGGGTGCGCTCACAGCGGAGCCAATCTGCATTTAGGACCATTGCATTCGGAAGCTATGACGTCAAAAAATTGATCAGGTCAAGGTCCAGTGGGACAATTATAGTCCACACTTGACTACCCGGTAGGACACATATGATATGCATCATCAGTTTCCATTTTTGTTTCAAAAATTTGGGACAAAGTTTAAAACAAGAGGGGGTGTATGTAACATCTCGCTCTTGTGTGCACCTGATGTGACTTATTCTATAAGGACACATGTGTGCAAGTGATCCAGTTCTTTATATGATTGTTTGCTTCACTTATGGATTATGGTGATGAGATTGTGGATTATGATGTTATGTTATGTTATTTATGTATATGCAGTTGCTATTGAATGGTTTCGCCTGAGTGTGCAGGACTCTTAACAGATTGAGAATGCTAATGGAATCAATGGACCTCCTTGGAATCTGGATCAACTCAGGGAGTGGATTGTATATGGTTTGAGTATTTATGTTATTGCATAACTGACATATGATTGGGTATATTATTATGTTGTTTATGGATTGCTGACATGTCTTGTTGATGGATGCAGGATGACAATTTATTTCTAATCAGACTCACATTTGGATTAAAGGGGTCATGCATGACAACCAGAGATATTGAGGGAGGGGTGTGGAAGCATCCCTGGAACAACCTACTAGAACTCTCGGTGTGGCTTGAACTGTAAGTTAACAATTACCTAGTTTGAGATATCCACGATGTTGTGAGGGTATACTGAGATAGTCGCTCACAAAGATTATAAGGTGCACGCAATAATGCACGGTCCTTATTCCTTAGAGGCCCTTAGTCTCCCATAAGGTCTCCTTATGAAGTATTGACTCCAAGGGTTGGACATCTACCAAAATTAGTCAAAAGGTAAGTGGCACCCTTGGAGCACGTAGTGCGTCTTGAAGGGCACCACACATAAATGAAACATGCATAAAGGCAAGTGGCACCCTTGGAGCATGTAGTATGTCCTAAAGGGAATGTCGCGATTTTTAACACTGGTGAGTCAATGAACCTAGGTTCCTAGAAAAAAGTATTTTATTTTTACGTGGTTAGCCTTAAAATAAATGTTGTATGAGTAAATATTATTAATTATAAAAAATTTCCCTTAAAACTTGATAAGCCTAGTCGAAATTAAAGCCTAGGTCTAAGTTAGGATATGAGGACTAAAAATTAATTAAGCAATTAATAAAGGGGGGATGAAGAGAAATCAAATTTAGAATTAAAGGAGAAATAAATTATCTAAAAATTAATTACTAATATGTGTAATGACATGCTTACTTGGAACTGAAACAGAAAAGGGAACTTAAATGCAAAAGGAATGTGGAACATTGAAAGGAATCTAGTCTAGAGAACTTTCCTAATTAGAACTCAACTAAGCTTTAAGGAAGGCATCAATCATTAAGGGAATTTGAGGGAATAAAGGGACATCAAGGAGCATTTTTAGGAACTATTTTAGGTGGGTGAGGAAAATTGGCAAATCAATTTAATTAATTAAATGAATTTCTGGTGCACCTAAAGGATCGGGTGACAAGTATACGGGGTCGAGTTTTTCCTAATTAATTTTCAATAAAACAAATTTAACATGAAAATGGGAAGTGTCATGAAGAAGAACTCTATAAAATTAATGGGGGAGACGAGGAAAGGATATCGACTAGTATGCATAAGGTTATGCTACCAGATTTTACTTGTGGGAGTTGGGATACCCAATTTGAATAGAGAGAGGTAGCTCGACCTTGCGAGGTGAGCTGGGAGATAGCTTTATATGGTTGTGTGTGTGGCCCTTTGGTGGCTCAGGGGGGTTTAGGGAGAAGAAGAGTACCCCTAGAGTTGGCTGGGAGGTATCGATGAGATCTCAGCGGTTAGCAAGCAGGAGACGGACGGAGCGCAAGCGCGGGAAAACCACTTCAGATTATGCGCCTTCGGTTATGGTACGTGTGTTAAATTTGCCTTTGAAAGTAGTTTAAAAATTGTATGTAAATTTATACGTTGATGAAAATTGTAATGGTTCCCTGAAGATGGATGTGTGTGCACTTTTTTTGTTGATCTGGTAATGAAGAGGACCATGGTTTAATTTAAAATATTATGTTTTTCCCTTCAATATTGTTATGTCATGCTTACTCTCCATGCTTGAGTGTTTTACCTCTTATTCACTCAGCTTGTAAAAATCAATTTCTATATTTTCACCCTGGGTTCTTTTATATATCAATGTGCCTTCTTATTTTCACCCAGTAATTAGCTTGTGATTTAGATGCATTTTTCTCCTCGGTGTTTTTGCTTATCTCCGCAATTTTGTCTCGGTGTTTTTTTTTTCCTTGATCTTACACAACAAAAAAAAGGGGATNNGCGTGAGAGGACTCTCAATGTTTTTGTTTATTTTTATGTGCATGAATGGTCTTCCTTGTGGGCGCCTCCCTTGTTCATGGCATGGGACTAAACTTGAGTGTTGTGATTGTGTTGTTGGTGTCGAGCATTATGCTTGTGTTGTTTGGTGTTGTCTTATGATGTGACTTATGGACTTGATGCTTGGTTTGGAACTTGGAGGTCGGTTCCACCAATTTTTTTTTTTAGGAGAGGCTTGTCATCTTGTTTTCTTTTTACACAACAAAAATGTGTTAGTCATCACGTGGGAGAGAGGAGACTTGTTGTTGTTTTGAAACTTCTCTCACCCAACAAAACTGTGAAAGCCTTGTGCATGTGAGGTAAAGGAGACCTGTCATCATTATGTATGAGTTTGGATGTAGTTTAATTTTGTGTTACTACCTTGCGATTGTGTGCAGTGGTTTCCATTGCAGAGTTTCTTGGAAACCCTTGGTGTTTCTTCCTCATCCCCGCATTTCTGGAGGGGAGTACTTCTCTGCACCTTCCCATTTTTTTATCTTCTCTGTGTTTTTCTCCGGATACCTAACCCTTAGTATTTATTTCATTTTTACCCACTCAACTTATTACTTATATGATCAGAATTTCACGCCCAGTCCATGGGGAAAGAAATCCTG
This sequence comes from Picea sitchensis, assembly GCA_010110895.2. Lineage (NCBI taxonomy): Eukaryota > Viridiplantae > Streptophyta > Pinopsida > Pinales > Pinaceae > Picea > Picea sitchensis. The sequence continues at coordinate 62,604 of SNQJ01S0008186.1, forward strand.
CACTTTCACCCTGCTCGTCCACACTTTGTGTTAGAAAAACAGGACCATGGAGCAATAAAATAAAACAAATGTGGAAACAAAACACAGAAGATACACAATACAATAGAGACACAAATTTATGTGGTTCACCTAGTGTGGCTACATCAACTAGAGAAATTGCTAGGTCCTTCCTTTATTATTATCCAGTATATGAAGGGATAAAACCTACAACAAACCCGTTGTAACTTCCTCTTCTTTCTCTCACAGTCTCCTATCTCAGAATACAATATTCACCATCAACGATAGCCGCAATACATTTCCCTCATAAAAGAGGGTTTCCTTCTAGGGAAAAACACCCTAACATAATCTCTACCATTAGACCTGTGACCTTATAATGAATGGTCCATATTTACAATGAAATTACAATATAAATTTACAGGCCAATTTTTCCTTTGGGGGGCCACTTTCCCCCAGACCCCCCAGCAAGGGGGATAGCCCCCCCGGACCCCACAGAGGGGGTACCCCCCCTCTGCACTCCCCCGCGTGGAAGAGTGTACATACTTCTGGGGTGAAAATACTTCATGGGGTATAAAAACGGCTGAAACCAAGGACCTATGAATCAGAAAGATAATCAGGCTCCACAACCAACAATCTCCCACTTGGAGACTAATATCAACAACTCCACTGCTATTGTATATGGTGGACTCTGAACCTTCTTGGACCTGGCAAATTTCTCATCTTCATCTTCATTCTTGAAGACCAACTGAAACTGAGAAGAAACTCAGTTTCTCTCTAGTTACTGTCACAGTACAACCTGTTGTTCTCCCGCTTCTTTCCCAATTCCCCATAAAACTCTGTAACCAAATCATCTCTTTACTAGCCTCTGTAGCAATAACATACTTTGCCTTTGTTGTTGAAAGTGAAACAACCTTTTGCAGTTTTGAAATCCAACTTACTATTGTTCCACCTATAGTAAAAACATACCCTGTGGTGCTCATTCCGCTGTCTTTATCACCTACCATATTTGAATCAACATATCTGATACTAGTTGTTAGAAAAGTGTCTGAACCTACAAAACATAATGCATGAGTAGTAGTACCTCTCAAATACATGAGAATCCACTTTACTGCCTCCCAATGTTCTTTACCTCGATTGTTCATATACTGCTCACAACTCCCACTGCATGTGCAATATCTGGTCTTGTTCAAACCATTGCATACATCAAGCTGCCAACTGTTGATGAATAAGGGACCCTGAACATGTATTCTATCTCCTCCTATGTCTTGGGAAACATTTCCTTAGATAATTTGAAATGGTTGGCCAAAGGTGTACTAATTGGTTTTGCATTCTACATTCTAAACCTCTCCAACACCTTCTCTATGTACTCACCCTGAGACAATGTCAATTTGTGATTTTTTCTCTCTTATTATTCTCATGCCAAGGATTTTCTTTGCAACACCCAAATCCTTCATCACAAATGAATTGGATAATTTCTTCTTGAGCACATTTATATCCTGCATATTAGACCCTACAACAAGCATGTCATCTACATACAATAGAAAGATAATAAAGCTTCCATTTTCTAGCTTTTTAAAATAAACACAGTCATCAGAATGACATCTACTATAACCCTGTTCTGTCATAAACCTGTCAAACTTCAAATACCACTGCCTTGGAGCTTGCTTTAGGCCATACAAGCTCTTCTTCAACCTG
>SNQJ01S0008187.1:20145-33704 GCA_010110895.2 Picea sitchensis
ATTTCAAAAATTACATATTTAACATAATTTTTCATATTTGAATTGATTATACAATTATTGTTGGTTTACTACACAATACTTTTTGGTATGTACCAAAGTAGGATTAATATGAGTCCTCTTAATGATAGGGTTGTAGGATTAGAACCATAATCCTTTATTAAAAGTTTGGAAGCTATTGATTATAATGATTATTTATTTCTATGTGAGCTTCTTTGTTGTTTGAATAACATAGTTTTAAATGATTTCTTTCATATTCAAGGTAACGATAAATTTCAAAAGAAAACTCAACACATCACTTGTTGGAACTAAAATTGGGTGGAGAGGATAACCAACATTCCTCCCAATTGCTTGAACAAAACCTAATTGACATCAAAATTTTAATTGATTTACAAAAAAAAGAAAAACTCCTCCACAATCATACATTAGTTGTACAATGTTTTATTCAATAATGCATCCCTAATCATATTTGGTAACATAATTTTTGAAAAAAATTAATGGCACGCACATAATATTTCCATCTATGGAAATATACATCTATTTACATATGTACTATTTGGAAAATTTCTAGCAATGCTAGAACTAAAACCTATGGCAATAACAAGACCATTATTTTTCAATAAGTAATCTCCAAATGTTATACATATTTGGGGAAAATTCATATAAACCATATGTAGAAAAAAAACCATAAATTCCATATGTGAACTTGCCTTTGACAAAAAATATGCATCTTCATTCATTTCCCTATATATATCATGAAAAGAGACAACACTACAATTTTAAATTTGTAAATAAAACTTGCAAAATAAAATTTCACAATTAATTTTTGCAAAAATCAACACAAATATGAAAACTCTTTTGTTTTTTTATGTCCCCATCTTCCTAGAACCAAACCTTTGCATAATTCCTCCCTAAAAAAGTGTGATGTCCTCCTGGACCCAAACCTATACATAATGCCTCCCTACAAAAATGTGATGTCTTCCTCTTGGACCCAAAACTCTCTAAATGCCTATCTACAAAAGTATCCAATTAATATGGATTTAAAAAGTACCCACTCAATATGTATTCTAATTGATGAACTATTTTAAGCACATGAACATTATTATAGAAACAAGGAATTCAACACAATACTAGGATCCCAATATATCATGATAAGTAGGATTTGGATAGAGAGAAGTGGTTTATGTTAGGGATTGATGGAGAAAATTTATGAGGAAGTATGATCTGAAAATATATTTTAATGACTATGGTTGAGTTATTATGCATGTGTTCATTAACCAATTAAGTAATCTTAAAGAAAGAGGAAGAAGATATGAGAAGTTATCACAACCAATTAAACATCTACAAAAATGAAATGAAGCCATAAAAAACACCAAAACATAACACCAATGTGATAATGGAGCTTGACAATCTCACCTACGTCTTGGGGTCTTTGTCTCAATGGGTGAGGCTTTCTTATTTTTGTTCAAATCTCAATAAGTACATCATAGTAGTGACAAAAGGTTACAAAACTAATATGGTCTTGTTCTTCCATATCTTAAGAACCCAACAAAGGAAACGACACTCAAAATGGATGACTGGAGCTCCCAAAAATGGCCCGCAAAGGTGCACTCCTCAACAACTTCCCTACATAAAAATGGTTTTGTCTTGGCTTTCCTTCAACATAACTCTGCTCTCAATCTCCTCTCATGGCCTCAAGAAGGCTTGGTTTATATACATATGGAGTTGGTAACAACCTCTCAACTTCCGCCCAAGATCTGGCCTCAAAAAGGGCCTAATATCTCCCAATAATGGGCAAAATCCCCCAATTCTGCATATAAAATCATAAAAATAATCCATATTCCTAAGTATAAAACCCACTTTGGAGAAAATAAAAGGCTAATCACCTTTCCCTGGGTGCGCACACCCTTAATATGGTCACATAGAACATAAGGTGGCGAAGTGCCACCCTAAAGGGCTGTGCATTGGACCCTAGCCTGAAATAACTAGTCACATTGGTGCACTTCATAGGACCGCAACCCATCATTTGTGCCCGGATATTGGTTATAGCCCTGGGTCTTATGGCATCAAGTAAACTTATAAGTTGGATCTGAATCACGTATATTATGGTAATGGAGTGCCCTTCGTAAAACTTTGGTTATATATAGAGGTCTGCGACTGAGGGTTGGGGCTAGGCCCCAACCCTTCCCCCAATCTGAATTACATTTAACACACTTTATATATTATAAAGTGGATAATGTATAACAAGAAAGTCGGTGGTGTGTTGGCAATTGGTTTGCCCCAAATCGGTCCCCTAACCATAGGTATCTAGTTCAAAACTTGGGGAGACCACCACATTTTTTTCATACGAATTGAATGACCAATCACTCGGTGCCACGTGGCAGCCCAAGTCTGGGCCACATGGCATCACCCTATTTATCCACGATGTTTGCCACTTGTCAACATGAGATTGTTCCATGCGTAAGTATGCTTTCCCAGTCAGAACTGTACCTGCCACTTGTCTTCCTTGTCATCATCATACTCTTCCACGTGTCACCGTATGTTAGGGCCACATGGCACTTGTATGAGTGTGCCACATGTCACCCTTCTAGTGGTGACACATGTCACTTCTTGGTTGATCCACGTCAATTGTATGGAATCTGCCAACTGTGCTACCACATAAGTTGTACAACCATACGGCCTGTACAGTCATCTTCCAGTTGGCATTGTACGGACTGTACAATCAACTTTTTTTGCCTTTTTGGAAAAATGAATAAAATGTGATATCAGGAGAATATGATATTTGTTTGATGTAGTTCAAGTTGCATTGGTTTTGTATCGACGAGGCGTACGCACACGTCCATTTTGAAGCCATTATTAGAACATTGTTTTTTAGGCCTTTGTGAGCCTCATCAAGCTCCTGGATTTGAATCTGGATCACACCTCCCACTAAAGGACCTTTTGGTCCCCAAAAGTTTAATGACTAGTCAACAAGCTCGGGATAGGCCACACAGTTTGTCCTTTATCTTTGAAATTTGTCATGTGCACTTGTCTTATCAAGATCAACTGTAACACAATCATGACAACTAACAACATATTGTTAGCCATTTGAACCCTGTCACATTTCAGTGAAGCCACTATGATCCATCTAGACAACATTACTAATTATAGCATCAAAAACATGAGTGCAAATGAACTGATATACTTGTAATATTTGCACGACATGAAATTATCTTGAATCAAACTTTGATTGATTTTACATTCAACAATCATTTTCTGTTCTTGCTTAAGATCGACTACTTCATTTGAAACAATTATAGGTTTATTGCTTGCTTGCACTGCCTTATTTAATTGTTCCATTGTTTGAAGAGTTTTATTTTCCTTAACATGATGAGCATGAACCACATAATCTTGACTTGCTTTGGTTAATTGATATTGATTCTTTGTCCTATAGAATATTTCTTTACCATCATATAAGTATGGACTACTTAAGACCATTACACATTCTCTTAGTGGCGCTACATCACATGTTACCTTGTCCACATAGATAGATGAAATTGAAAGTTTTAATGTGCACTTCTTTGTTATGTTCATTTGATGATGGTTGCTTATCCATTTAAGTATGTATGGATTATGATGTACTTGTGTTTTTAACCTGAGTTGAATAACCAATTCCTCTGATATTAGGTTAGATTGAAATCCACTATCAATTAATGTATCAACCTTAGTGTGTCGCATGTTGACCCTGATATAAAACATGTGACTTCTACAATCAATTCCTTCACCAATTTTACATTTCATACCAACCAAGGAGACTTTTGATTCATCACCTAAATCCGATCCCAAGTCTGTTGGTTGTCTTGTCATTGCAACTTTTTTCCCCCCTTTCTTTTCCTTGAACCACTTTGGCCTCTTATCGAGATGAAACTGCCAACATTGGTCCTCATCATGCCCCTCTTTCTTGCAATGATTGCAATAGGGATTCTCTTCATTTATCGTCATTCCATTTTCCTTTTTTCCATTCCACTTCCTCTTGTCCTCTTTCCTTGAAGACAATTCCCCTGATACTCGTGCTTTCCCTACTTCAATATATATTGCTTGAACATAAACCTCATCAAGCTTAGTGGGTCCAAACATGAATAAAATGTTTCTAATATGTGTAGGTAGGCCTCCTATATAATTCATAAGGGTTTCTTGGGTATGTAGAGGGACATATAACATCAATGCCATTTTTCGAAAGCCATCTGTATACTCTTGCACTGTTTTCCATTTCTTATTTTTAAAGCTTTCCATTCAATTAATGCTTTTTATTTATAACCCAAAGGATAGAATTGTTTCCTAAGTGCAGAAATGAAACTTTTCCATGATGGAAATACATTACCAACTTGTTGCGTTATGTTTTACAACTTACTTTTCCACTAGATGAGTGTTGTGCCTACAAGTCGCAATGATTCCAACGTGATTTGTGTGGCCTTATCCTTGATCTATTGCACAATGCAATAGACCTCCATCTGTCTGACCCAATTGCCAAGTTTCTCTACATTAACTTCACCATCATATATGGGTAACTCAAATTTAACATCAAGTTTTAATAATGGCATTTCATTCTTATGCTTATGAACATGTTTCTTTGCATTGGATTTAGAACTTGAACTTGAAGAAGAAGGAGAAGAAGGAGGTGATGATGGAGGTGAAGGAGGAATATGAGGTGGATCCTCTCCTTCTTCACTTTTTCCCTTTGAATATTCACCCATATTTGGTTTCTTACATTCTAAGTAATCTTCATACAAAACCTTCATCATCTCTGACATGGAAAATAAATATTTTCGAAACTCTTTCTCATCTTGAGAAAATCCCTCTTCCGATTCCATCTTCTCACTGTGAGAAGTTCTCTCTCTCAATCCAATTAATGGATTCTCTGCAACAATATCTCCTTAACCACGAAGTATATTCTCCCTAGTTAACATGCAAAACTCAAATCCAAATGTCAAATAGCTCTAATACCACATGATCTAAAAAGATCTTTTAATGACTATGGTTGAATTGTATGCATGTGTTCATTAACCAATTCAGGAAGCTTAAAGAAAGAGGAAGAATATATGATAAGTTATCAAAACCACTTAAACATGTACAAAACTAAAATGAAGCAATAAATAACAACAAACCATAACACCAATGTGATAACGGAGTTCTTCAATCTCACCTATGTCTCTGGGCCTTTGTCTCGGTGGGTGAGGCTTTCTTATTTCTGTTCAAAGATAAATAAGTACATCACAATAGTGCAAAAAGGTTACAAAAATGATCTAGTATTGTTCTCTTGTATCTTAAGAACCCAACAGAATAAGAAACACTCAAAATGGATGACCGGAGCTCACAGAAATGGCCCGCAAAGGCACGCTCCTCAATAGCTTCCCTGCATAAAATGGCTTTGGCTTGGCTTTCCTTCAGCATAAATCTACTCTGAATCTCCTCTCATGGCCTCAATAAGTCCTAGTTTATATAGATATGGAGTTGGTAACCACCTCCCAACTTCCTCCCAAGATCTGGCCTAAAAAAGGGCCCAATATCTCCCAATAATGGGAAAAATCCCCCATTTTTCATATAAAATAAATAAATAAATCAATATGCCTAAGTATAAAACCCAATTTGGAGAAAATAAAGGGTTAAGGCCCTCTCCCTCAGTGCGCGCCTCCTTAATATGTTCACATGGCACATAAGGTGGCCAAGCTCCAACCTAAAGGGATGCGTGCAAGCCCCTAGCCTGAAATAACTCGTCACATTGGCACACTTCATAAGAACATGACCCATCATTTGCACCCAGCTATTGGTTATATCCCTGGGTATTATGGAATCATGTGCACTTATAAGTTAGGTCTGAATCCCGTATATTATGGTAATGGAGATCCCTCCGTAAAACTGTGGTTATATATAGAGGCCCACGACTGCGGGCTAGGGCTAGGCCCTAGCCCCTCCCCCCATTTGAATTACATTTAACACACTTTATATATTATAAAGTGGATAAGGTATAACAAGAAACTTAGCGGTGTGTTGGAAATTGGTCCACCCCAAAGTGCTCCCCTAACTAGAGGTCCTGAGTTTGAAACTTGGGGAGACCACAACATTTTTTACATATGACCCGAATGACCAACCATAGGGTGCCATGTGGAAGCCCAAGTCTGGGCCACGTGGCACCACCCTATTCATCCACGATGTCTTCCACTTGTCAACACAAGATTGGTCCACATGTCAGTATGTTTTCCCAGTCAGAATCGTACCTTCCACCTGTCTGCCCTATCAATGTCGTACTCTGCCATGTGTCACCATATGTTAGGGCCATGTGGCACTTGTACAAGTGTGCCACATGTCACCATTCTAGTGGTGCCATGTGTCACCTCCTAGTTGCTCCATGTCAGCTATACAAAATATGCTAATTGTGCTGCCATGTTAGTTGTATGATTGTATAGCTTGTACAGTGAGCTTCCATGTGGCACTGTACGGACTGTACGGTCAACATTTTTTTTACCTATTTGGAAAAATGAACAGAACACAATATCAAGAGAATACGAAGCCTGTTTGAGCCCATTCAAGTTATTTTGGGTTCGTATCAATGATATCTACGCACATGTATGTTTTGAAGCCATTCTGAAAACATTTATTTTTAGGCCTTTTTGAGCCCCATCAAGCTCCTGTATCTAAATCTAGATCAAAGTACAAGAATATTGGTTAGTGGGACCAGTCCATGATGTGACATGACTCATAAAGTAATGGCATACCTACTTTTAGTCCTGTAAATAGGATTGTGAGAGGCCATATTGGATCTGCTCATGAAAGCTGAGAGAACCATAAAATGGATTTTTTGGAAGTATGGCGATTTGGAAAACACAATCAAATTGACCAAAATTTCCTAATAAAACAATATGGAGTAACACATTGGCATGATGACCATTTATGATAATAACACAAAGTTTAAAAAAAGTTGGTGCAAAAGCATAAAAATCATACAAGGAAAGGGTAAAATAAAAAAGAAGATATTACAATGATAAATAAACATAAATAAAAGTGAATCTAAGAAACAACATTCGATATTGTGCAAACATAATTACATCATAATCACTATTCCAACAAGACAAGAAAGTGGAATAACGATAGAGAAACATTGAGAAATTATCTCATAATTGGAAAAGAACCCTAAGTCTAGAAGAACCATAATGATGTTAATTAACCAAAATTTCTTCCACGTTCAAATATAAAACAAGCAAATATGTAATTCCCATAGATATGGGAAAGGCTAGTTAGAAGGTCTAATACCCATCAAGGCTCATCCAAAATCAAACCTAGATTCTGATAATCATCCTCATAACAAGTAAACAATGAAAATGAGGTATTGAATTGTTAATAAAAATGAAAAGGCTCAATTTCGAGTGTAGAACAAACTCCATACACCATAAAAGGGACCATTTTCATATAGAGCATGAGAAAGGAATCAATGAAAAATGTGTGGTGGCAAAGAATATAAACAAAAATGAAAAATAATTTGCAGTGAGGACGAAAAAATAATCAATACCCCAACAAACAGTCAATTCCACACAACAAATGAAGGATACATGTAGATGTGAATGTGATAAGGAATATTACCTATGATTTTAAGGGTCAATCCCATGGCTAGCCAACAATATCATCCATCCAAGACGTATAGTAAAGGAAAACATGTGGTGTTATCATAAACATTTAAAAAATGCTTTTACAGAACCTATTTTGGAAAAGACTCTACTTGTGTAAGAATGCAAGTATGTGGTCGAGGTAGGATTTTTCAAACTACTTGATAAAGACTTGGTAAAAATCAAATTAAGGCCTCCAACAACCAAAAAGTGGAACATACCTAGGCAAGGCCCAGGGCATTAAAATTTTGGATTTAGCAAGGAATATGTATAAGAGTGAATTAGGTGTAGCCCATGATTCATTTTAGCAACCAAGCAAACAAAAAAACTAGTAAATAAGAAATCAATAAATAAATCCAGACTAAAAATTCCTACATTAAACAAAATGGAACCAGTCACATAGTCTCATTGTAAGTCCAAGTCTTGAATTTAGAAATATATGCAAACTGATGAAGGCTCGATGAGAACTCATAGTTTCATCAGGGTATGTTATACTCATAAGAGTGGTTACAATCCTTACAAATGGAAATGGCAAGCTGTGAGAAACAAAATGCAGAAAGAGTCGATCTCTTTGTTTCCTAAGTCTAAAAAACAAGAATGAGTAGTGTGGGGAAAGAGGGATATTCCATCAAAAATCTCCAAAAAATGATATACATCATATCTATTAGTAATGGATTAGATCAAAAAATGTTCTCCCACTGCCCATGCTACATAATTTTCATATGAATGTAAACAAATCTTGACCATGATAGTGTTAATGATGGATAAAATTTAAACTCCAAGAACAATACTTCAATTATTTGTAGTCATTCTCGGGACTTCCATGAGTTTTGAAGGGCTGAGCTTTGCTAGGATAGTACACCATAGAACACATGCATATTAATATGTAGAATTATCCCTATTATATGAAAAGAATAGTCATATATCAACTATGCCGAGGATGAAGGATATTCTAAGGACAACACTTAGAGAAGTCAAAAAGATATTCCATAATACACTTTCATTTCAGGTTGTAGTGATACATAAGACATCGAAGGAAACTGTATGCATAAACACATTTCCAACAAAGAAAGGGTACATGATGAAGCTATAGTGGATATGTTGTCGATGTTGAAATGCAACAATTATAACTCAATTTGGGTATAATTTCATGAACCTCCTTCTTTTGATGAAATATTGGAGTGTAATTCCATACAATGAAAAAGTGAAGGTTGTCTCTCTTCCTAAACATTTCCATCTTGAAAACAAATGTCCAAGGTCACCTTCATGAAGAAGATGTATGCAATGAGATAAGAATAGATACATTCTCTTTTGTTTTTGCCAATTTTTAAGTTGAGGATGGTTATTGTAATGAAACAATGGGTAAGTTTAGAGATGATCAGTTCTTTGATCATGAAGTAGTACCCTATGATCATCTTGGTCAAATAGAAATCCACTCAAATGGTAGTCCAAGAACTGATACAAAGAACTATATTGTTAGCATTAATCTTAATGACAATGCTTTTTATCACATGTTCAGAAAGACGAATGATTATGAGAAAATTCATATGGAACAAGCAGAGTGTTGGTATAATTATTGTCCTCCTACTTTTGATTCGTTTGTACTTAGGGATGGTTTGAAAAAGGGAGCTTTCAATTGAAGGATTGAAGCAATGAAGGAGATGATAAATATGCAGAAGTCATAGTTGGGTACATGTTTTTTGAATAGTTGTGATAAAGATAATGGTTCCCTAGATCAAGAAGACAATTTATAGGATGATACTACAAATCATGTTTTTGTTGTTGTTGTTGTTGTTGTTTTAGGTGAAATTTTGTGCCTATAATTTGAACGAGACAACATTTTTTATTACAAAAATGTAGGCCACATTAAGACTACGATGACATCAATACAAAAAGTTTTATTGATATGGGATATGTTACTATTTTTTAGGAGGATGGGAAACATTTTTCATGATTTTACTGGCTACCCCATGGGAGTCAATGCTAAAAATCTAAAAGGATAAATATTTGATAAAGAGAGTTTATTTCCTTCCCAAAGAAATACAGAAATACAGAATAACAATATAACAATATTATTGACATACAATGGAATCAAGATTTGTTTTTCGAGAAAAATAGCGCTAGGTCATATATATTCTATTTCAATTCACCACAAAGTTTGTATGATGACCACTAGGAGGAGAGGAATTATGACTTCTACCCCATCATAGGTTTGTTGAAGGAATACGGTGGTAACAATGAGAGCAAGGAGCAATTAATCAAGGAAGATACCCTTTTTTTCATGAAAATAATATAATATAATAATGGCCCTAGTAATGAAGAGGATGGAAACATTACTCTGAAAAAAAACCTCAAGGTTTTTCAAATTATGTCTCCACATTATCATGGTGCATACTCTACAAGAAAGGACAACAAAGTGGTTCCAAGAAGATAAACCACCTATATGTTACCAAGGAGGGAATGAAAAATTGGAAAAGAATGGATAAGAATACAACAACCATATCACATGATCAAAGTGAATATCGGTGGCCACCCACATCTTTCACTAACTCAACATGGTTCTCCATATGGACTATCTTGTTATTATCTATTGGGATCTTTTGGGTCCTAAACTTCCACGTCCATGTTTAGGACCTTAGCAATATTTGTAGACACGTTATGCAGGCATGGATGTAACTTTAACAAATCTAATATAGAACATTTTATTGTTTTCCTCAGTCGGAACTTTCCAATGAGCTACTATACACGCAAAACAAAGATTGTATGAGAATGTTACATTCCTAGAAAGTTGATGTGGAAACATAACACCAAAAAAAACATTTTGACAATTCAAAACACATTTTTGAGCTTCACCTCATAGGTTTTGGGTTTTATACCTTTGCGCTTATTGATTTATGTTAAAATTTAATCCCATTGACCTCTTGAATTAGATTTTTGTGAATTACATAGCCGCCATCTCTCTCTCCTCATAGATAATCTACCACCACTCTAGGAAGTTCATCTTCTATGATGTTTCATTATTTCATTCAAGATTGATGTCTAGATCTTCTATGGTGAGGCGAGCCGCCAATACTGTAGAAGATATAGTCATCAATCTTGAATTTCAATATCATGAATATCCTCACCCATATGCAATGTGATTGGTAAATAAGGGTGCAAAGCTTAAGGCCACTAACTAGTGTAATATCGATTTATTTAAAGTGAAAACCATATTCATAAAGCAGATGTACATGCAGTAGAACTTGATGTGTGTGGTTTCATTTATGGAAACCAATACATGTACATGAAGAATGCAATAATCACAAGGAGAGAAAATTAATAATGCCTAATCAAGGATGGGAAGGAGGGATGATTTTAAGAATGAAAATTTATATTAAAATGTAGAAACTTGGGCTAATCTTACTAGTCTTTAATATGCAAAATGTAAATTGTTTGACGATAGATTTGTAAAAATATTCAAATTTCTAAGGATTTTATATAGTTTCTATAAAATTTTAGCGATTTTTAAGGTAAACTATTTTTATTCAATGGAATTTGGGTTAATCATTTTTACAAAAAATGGAAATTGGCGAATATTGTTTTGGGAAAAACCTTGGAAAATTAGCCCATTTGCGAAATTTAGCCCCTAAAATTATCTATGATGGGAAGTCCTTCATCACCAATGCACACAAATTCAAATCCAATATCTTTCTCGTAAGTGCTAACCATGCTAAGAAACTGATTAGTTATAGTAGGAAGTTTGTATTAATCTTCTTAAGAGAGAATTAACTAAGAGATTAATTGGTAAAAAAAGGGCATCTCTAGAGGGATGTACTAACGAGCATAAAAATCAGATGGAGGATCTTTTGTAGGTATAGAGATGTTCTAGGAACCCAAAGTGTTACCACTTAAGAGAGAAGTGGAGAATGAGATATATTTTTTCATAAATTCCCATTGTTAAACATTGGTTGTACAAACAATCCATCCTTGAAGCAAATGAAATGAAGAAATATCTGCAACAAATATTAGAGTAAGGAATAATTTAACCAATCAACTAACCTTTTGGGTCACATTTCATCATAGTGACAAAGAAGTATGAGACTTGGATAATGTTTATCAATTATTAATTGTTGAATAATATCACCCTCAATAATTGATACCCTTTTCCTGAGATCAATGGCTTGTTAGATCATTTGTAGCATGTCGAGTGCTTCACTATGCTAGATCTAAATTAGAGATACAACCATATATAAATTAAATAACAGGACACCTAGAAGACCACCTTCAATACAAAGTAAGTTCTATAAGAATTGTTGGTAATGCCTTTTGGTTTGTGTAATGCATTGACTCCATTTTTGTGTTTGATAAATGATGGATTTCATCCATTTCTAGAATACTTTGTAATATTGTACGTCGTTGATATAATGGTTTATATCTCTATGTAGAAAGCAAATATCTCACATCTCATGCAACTGTTAGAGACTATGAAAAGCATCAACTGCTATCAAACCTAAAGAAATGTGGATTTTTTTCAGCAATCATTGGTGTATTTGGGGTATGCGATACATGGATGTGAAATCAAGATAGATCCTACTAGGATGGAGGTGGTCCTCAAGTGGCCAACTCACTAATTACATTGAGGCTATGTAACTCTGTAGCAACTTCAAGATCGATATTCTCTTACCTTTTCTTTGGGCTGAATTACATTCCATACACATAGAGGCACTTAATCCTTTAGATCTCTTTATCGTTGGTACTAGGATTTCCTTGTAAATTTTGAACCTTCCATGTATCTCGTTATTCTCCATTTCTTTTCCACTTGACCAATTTCTATAACCAGGGGCTAAAACTCATTCATCAAATCTTTCTAGGATAACGCATTATCCCTTTACTCCATAATGCCATAGTCTATGACAAAAGGTATCAATTTTGGGTGCTAAGATCCTTAACCATAGTCCACATGTTAAGAACCACAGGCTCATGTGCTTAGGTACACGATCAATCCGATCTATTGATATGGATCTCAGATCCTTTCTAGACCATTGGTTGTTCTTAATCAAAACTTGACACAAATTGTGGGAAACCATGAAACCTGACGTGATCTTGACGTATCTCGGTGTTGGTACGTGGTGACTTTCACACTTCACAACTACCAAAACTCCCTCTATCTGAATTCCACCATAATGAGAATCTTTGATATGCAAGGTCCACGATTTAATCCCCACCGTCCAAATATTACAAAGGCTTCCACAGGAACCACACGTAGAACTCTAAGTCAGAACCTTGAATGGAACTACATGAAGGAATAAATGGAGGCTCGAAATTTCGGGCACTGTACTACGAGGTATTAGACCTCCTTGTGTTAAGCTCCTCGTACATTGGTGATATGCATAGACTCCGCATAATCGATCTACAATCTCGATCAATGGTCAAATCTAAACATGTGGATCAATTTTTTATATTTCAACGATATTGATTAGAGCTTGATCACCATCGATCTTATCGTGATCAACGATGGATCTTTATTTCCTCTATAACACTTATCCTTGCCATTCCATCTTATAACATTACACCATGTGTATCGAACCACTGGATCACCAAACCTCATGTTGGACAACTGAGAGGGGGGGGGTGAATCAGTTGTTACCATGCTTAAACAATTATGCTTCTTTTAAAATCTTTGCTGAAACACTAAATGATGATCACAATAATGCAGGGAAATAAACAATTGCTCATTCAACATCAGTCACATATATGAGAAACACAGAGACAAATATTTCCTGAGGAAACCCATACAGGGTAAAAAACTCTTTTCTTTATATGATAAGTAATAGTTACATTCTTTACATTATCATACATATGAGCACCAACTCATAATGAGGATACAACCTCTGTTTTGCAAGCTGCAACTTGCTGAGAGCACCAACTCTCTGTTTTCTCTAGCAC
>SNQJ01S0008187.1:33714-58746 GCA_010110895.2 Picea sitchensis
ATATATATATATGGCTGGAATTCTGCTTCATTTTTGGCTTCAACGGCTTCATCAATGTTATGAGACAAATCTATTTATGTTTTCTGCAAAATATAAATTCCAACTTCCAATGAATTATATTACACAATATTTTTTTGAATTCTATTTACATTATTTA
The DNA here is from genome assembly GCA_010110895.2 of Picea sitchensis. Taxonomy (NCBI): domain Eukaryota; kingdom Viridiplantae; phylum Streptophyta; class Pinopsida; order Pinales; family Pinaceae; genus Picea; species Picea sitchensis. The sequence goes on from SNQJ01S0008187.1 coordinate 33,872, forward strand.
TAATATGTATGCATACCTGGCTTGGTTTCTTCTTGTAGAACATCAATATGCAAATCTCTCATTACATTATCATCACTTGTTCCTTCAATATTTGCACGTTGTTGTTTCTTTCTTCTATAGTTATATTTTGTTTTTTCTATATTATGAGTATCATACCGAGTTCGATCATTTTTTCTCTTCTACTCCTTTTTGTTTCCCATGGTTATTCAACGTGTAAAGGTTTTAAAAAAATCATGTCTTAATAACATGGAGAAAATTGCGCAATAAACTAAGTTGTTTTAAAACATATTTTCGATTAAAAATTTGTACATTAAAAAAACTTAAAAAAATATATATATTTTGAAAAAATTTCATTGAGAAAAACTTGCTTATGATAAAACTTTTTCTAAAAAAATTGACTTTGAAAGGAGTTGTTTAAGAAAACTTAACCTCAAAAAAAAATTCCTTGATATAGGAAGAAATGTCTTATGAAAACCTCCACTTACAAAAATATGGTTGAAGAAAATATTAATTGAGAAAATGTTTCCCCAAAAAGTGAAAAATAGTGAAAATGTTGCTCCAAAAATTGAAAAATAGTGAAAGTGTTGCTCCAAAAATTGAAAAATAGAAAAAATATTGCTCTGAAACTAAAAAAATGAGAAAAAGTTTCCTAAGAAAACCAAAATAGAAAAAACGAAGAGTGAGTGTATGCACAAATTTGATAATAAGATTTCGGCTGAAACAATTTATATGTTTCCTTGCCAAACACCGTGTTTTGTTCTGAAATGTCGCGTCTCCCTATTTTTTTGGTCCAATGGATGTTTCTAATTTCAAATTATAGGACGAACTATTGATTTTCGGCCGAACGTTAATCATTTTCGACTGAAAGTTAGTTTTTCCACTAAAACTAAATTTCAGTCGAAAACTATTACAATTCAGTGGAGCGTTTATTTCAGCTGAAAACTTGTAACTATATCACTTTTGAGAAAGGTATGTGTTCACTTAATCTTACTCCAACTTGTGGAGGAGTGGAGTCCTTAAAATAATGCGAGTCTGATTTCATAACTATTACCATCATTTTCAAGATTGAATCTACTTTCATTTGGTACAATTTGTACTCAATTTAATTGTTTTTTAGTAATTTTAGTTAATTTTATAAAAACATGTCTCCATATTTTTTTTCGATGACATAATGATTTAGTAAAATGGAAAATAAATATCTACAATAATAAATGATCGAAAATTATGAAAAAATTATATTACAAAACCTTTTACTATCCTCTTCAAAAGGGTACTTTTAGATTTTAGTTTAAGATAAAAGTTAAGGTATATACGTAGTGTCAATCTAAACATGTTTAAAATCAACATTTTTTTTAGATTGGTCAAATTCAAAAAAACGTTTTAATTATAATATTCATATGTTATCTTCAAAACCATAGTCACACTTTAATAGCATATGTTTAAATTGTTGCAACATATTTCGTTTTTCATAAACAAAAGTTTAATAATGAGTAAGTTGGTGTCAATAAACATAACCCATTATCAATTCCTTCATTTTTAAGCAACATATTGTGAAACAATCACTAAATTGACATGTCAAATGTTAATAAAAAATATAAAAAAAATTAATAGAAAGTTAAGAAAATTCATGTTTTTTTTTTTTTTTGCTGTAAAGTTAAATTCTAAATAAAAAATAAATTTTGTTTACTCGAAGTTGAGAAACACTTGAAAATATATTTTTTTTTTCTCAAAAAACAAGGAAAATAGACACCCAAATTCATGATTTTACCCTCTTGTTTAAGAATTCCAGGATCATTATAACAAGAATAATCATTGGGACACTTATCATCATATTTTTCATTATCTATATAATTAAACAATGCACTCAATAACTATTTACTCTCACTTCAAGGATTATTGTGGATTTTAGTCATTGGCCTCTAATGAACTATTAGTCCCATTGTTTCCAAAAATGTCTGGTCACTAATAAAGAGAACAAGCTCAAGAAAACACATTTGCAGAGCTATTCTCTAATATTTAGTATTGGGTGAAGAATTCAATACAACTATGTCAATCATGTGCTAGGGAACATAAGGATCATTCTAGGATTCCCTGTCCCTCTGAAGTGGCTAACCATGTGTAAGTGCTTCTACAAAATAACATTTTAAAGGAATACAACATAAGAAACCGAAGACAACTAGGTATGGTCCATACATTATCCTCCAAAACACTGGAGCCAATGCATACAAGATTGATTTACCTACAAAATTGGGCTTACATAATTTGATAAATGTTAATAATTTGAAGTTTTATTAGCCATATTAGTTGGATGAAGACAAATCTAGATACAAAATCCACAATAAAACATTCCAAAATCCCAATGACCGTCATTGAAAGGCCTTCTCTTGGTCATTCACTCCTGAATGACCTACACCAATACATCCACCAACTACTTCACAGGTTGTAATGAAGAACTCCCCACTTGTCCTAAATCAATATTAGGAGACAATTTTGTTCAATATCTTCACAGATCTACAACAGAAAGTAGAGAAACATTCATCTTGACACAAAGGAATTGATTTTTCCAAAAGCACCCTAGAGAAGGAGGTGGTTAACATAGTCATCCATTAAGTGCCAAGAATTAAGTAGTTTATAGTATTATCTAGTAATGTTATTGAAAAATGATGCACATGTTGACACCATCAAACTTGATAATTTTGTATTTGATTTTTAAACTTAAATTAATAAAGACAAAAGTAGTTATCATCCTTTGTAAATCTTCTCTTCTTTTCTGCATTTTAATTGTTCCATGGGTATACCAAATTACTTATGCAAACATGTATTTAAGGAATTCTACACATTTATAATAGACATTTGGAATATATTTTAGGCCATTATCATTCTTCATAAAACAACTAGGAGAGTTAGAATATAGTTGGGCATTTGATATATTTTAGGCCATTATCATTCTTCATAAAACAACTAGGAGAGTTAGAATATAGTTTCATAAAACAACTAGGAGAGTTAGAATATAGTTGGGCATTTGATATATTTTAGGCCATTATCATTCTTCATAAAACAACTAGGAGAGTTAGAATATAGTTGGGCATTTGATAGAAGATATGAAAAAGAGAAGCAAAATATCTCATTTTGATATTTTTTTGAATCATGTAGGGCTTAATATAGGCATGAATCCTTCTTTAATAATGTTCTTTATAATTTTCTTCTCAAGTTTAATTTACTCCTCCATTGGAATTTAGCTTTGTTTGTTTATCATATAGGCCATATATAGATAGGCTAACATCAGTTACATTACTAAATCATTGTAGATATGCCTTCTAATAATAATATATTTTTTATGAACACAAGCTATTTAGCCTCAAACAACAATTCTTCTCTTGCTTGTGTGGTTTCCCAAGTGATCATTGTAGATATGCCTTCTAATGATAATATATTTTTTATGAACACAAGCTATTCAGCCTCAAACAACAATTCTTCTCTTGCTTGTGTGGTTTCCCAAGTGGTCGACTAACAACACGACACCTGTATTTTTTCCAATATTAATATAATATAGTCTTAGTTAGCTTAAAAAAAAATCCTTATAATGATAAAGAATGATGATTTTCTTCTGAATTTTCTTCTGATTTCCATGGTTAATATATCTATTGTAATACTTTTAGTATAACAAAATTTTAATAAAAAATAGTTTTTTTATTAGTTTCAATAAGATGTTAATTATATTTTATTTGAGAAACTATTTTTATTTTTATTATAGAAGATATGTGATTGATATTAATATTATGAAAATTTACATAACTTTGTAATATCAAGATACAAACGTTAATTATTAAAAAAATAATATTAATCAATGTATTTTGTAATATCAAGATACAAACGTTAATTATTAAAAAAATAATATTAATCAATGTATTGCATTTCTTTGATTACAACTCCAAAATTATCGGTAAAAAATCATTGATTTCTTTTAATATGAATGGAATGTCATTACACACCATTCCTAAATATAATTTAAAAGATAATAATTATCAAAAATCCAAACCTTGATCTTGCATTTTATATGAATGAGTGCTAAAAAAAAAAACTATATTAAAATTAATTTTCTATATAAAAGTGAAGGTAGATGGATATATTAGAGAAAAATATATCCCGAGCCCCACTCTTATATATAGATAATTATATATTAAAAAAAACATATATATACTTCCATTCTAACCCTTATATATATAAAAAAGTGAGCCCCACTCTTATATATAGATAATTATATATTAAAAAAAACATATATATACTTCCATTCTAACCCTTATATATAAAAGAGTGAGGGTCGATATATTAGAGAAAAACATAAACCTTTTAATAATGTTAGATAAATTTGAGGGTTATTATGATTTTATGAACACACTCATTATAGATAACATCAAAGAAAAGCATTTTTTTAATGATGAAGGAATATTATGAAAATATATAATTATTAAATAAGTTGTAAAATAAAACGTAGTTATATTCTTTTCATCTAAAAAGTGTCTTTATGTAAGATTTATCTCAAAATATTTGAAATTATGATTAATAATGTAATTGTTATTTTTTATTCTTATATTTTGTATGTGTAAAAAATTATAAATATTTTGTTGTGTAAAATAGTACACTAGTAAAATAGTAAATTATAATTATAATTAAAATAGTAATATTTTGTTGTGTAAAATAGTACACTAGTAAAAATTATAAATATTTTGTTGTGTAAAATAGTAAAATAATAAATTATAATTATAATTATGATTTTATGAGCACACTCATTATAGATAACATCAAAGAAAAGCATTTTTGTAATGATGAAGGAATATTATGAAAATATATAATTATTAAATAAGCTGTAAAATAAAACGTAGCTATACCCTTTTCATCTAAAAAGTGTTCTTATGTAAGATTTATCTCAAAAGATTTGAAATTATGGTTAATAATGTAATTGTTATCTATATTTTATATGTGTAAAAAATTATAAATATTTTGTTGTGTAAAATAGTATAAAGTTTTTTGTGGTCAATAATGACATTTGATTTTATAATTTATTGTATTATAAAATATCTCAATCTTTGCTTTAACTAATAAGATTGATAGTATTTTCTTTTGATGTTTTTATATTTGTAAAAATGCATACTATATTTTATGGTTAACAAATTCATTGGTATTTTTTATTTTATAAAATATAATAATTAATGAAACTTTAGAATTTAAAGTTGATTGTGTTTGATAATTTATGTACTAACTTAAAGCTCTTTTAAAATATATAGATTGTAATTTTTTTAAATTTTAGTATTTGTATAATTGAATATTAAATTGGGTAAAAAATTAAATATATATATATTATTTTTGTTATTTTCAGAAATTGTCAACAAATTATTGTATTATTATTATAAAATTATGTTATGAAAATATAGTGATGGTGAGTTACTAACTTTAAATTTTTATTTTTGTTTTGTATTTTTTAATTTAATTTTATAATTTTTCAATTTCATATTAAATTTTTAATATGGATTTTAAGTTTAAAAAACCATATTTTGAGTTATTTCCATATCTAACTGTTTGGTATTTTTAAATATAATTTTTTTATTTTCCAGTTTTATATTAATTTTTTAATAAAGATTTTAAGTTTAGAAAAAATATTTTGATTTATTTTCATATCTAAAAAAAAGTTATTTAATACTTTAAAATAACATACCTTTTATTTTTTTAAAAATTTCAATTACATTATTATATAAGTCTACTAGACTACTTCTTTTCAATAATAGCATAGTTATAAGAAACCAAATAACATAATGCAGAACTCATTTTAACCAAAAGTACAATTATATAGCAAAAAAACCAAATAACATAATATTAGAGTACAACAAGTATATGATTGAATGAATTTACAACATGAAACCTAAAAAGAAAAACCAAATTAAGATAATCCATTACAAAATGATATTAACCTATATATGTAACTTTAACTAATTATTTTTTACAAAACCTCCCATAAGGATTTAATGGCTTAAATCCTCTTAAAAATATTTTCTAGTGAGATGATTTTACTCGCCAACTAAGACTCTCTCCACCCTTATCATGAAAAAACAGACATGATGTATTCTCTTAACTTACAACACAATGTATATATCTGAAGGGTTAAAAACAAGTTCAGTTATGAATCTGCTTAAAAAATTCATAGTTAAGGCTACTTCCATTTGTCAGGAACGTTCTTTTATGTGAAACCCGAAGTGAGTATCGACCTTTTGATCATATTAAACTTGATATTCCCATGACCCGTAAGAATCGAATTTGCATATAAAGATTCTATAAATAATTCTCTCATTAAAAACCAATTAGAAAACTAGATGCGACCCATAAAAATCGAATTTGCATATGAAGACTTTTTAAATAATTCGTATTAAAAACCATTTGGAATAGTCTAGATGCTATATTCAAGATGTGACTACTCTTCTATGGCTTTTAAACTTTACGTTACATACTTTCTATGCAATAAGGGACTAGAATGTTCTACTCGAGAGAGTCGAGTCCTCGAGAGATGAACTTGTTTCATAAGTCTAAAAACACTTGGTATTCCACTGATCGATTGATGTTCCCCATCCATATACGTAGAGAATAAATATTGTGAAAGACGTTTTCAAAGCTGTATAAGATTGAGTGGTTGATTCTAACTTGCAAGTTTTTTTTATATATATAATTCGTCACCATTAATGAATATGGCTTTTAAATGTATCATATAATATAATTCGTCACCATTATTGAATATGGCTTTTAAATGTATCATATAATATTTTACTATATTTGTTATATTTTAAAATATGTACAATATTTTCCTTTTTTTTTATTTATACTCAAAATTCTAATGATATTTAAACATATCATAAAAACTAAAAATTCTCTGTTACTTGGGAAATCAGATCAACAACAGAGATATAGAGCATCCAACCAAATATACTATTTATGTAGTATCCAAAAAAATATTAAAGACAATATAGTCCAGAGTTATTGTAAAAGTACTAAGCCTATGTCTATTGTTAGCTATCATATTACAAACAAAAGTACTTTGGTAGCCAGCTTCATGGGGTTGGGGGCCCGCCGAGGAGGCCAAAGGGTTTTCAAATTTTTCTTCATTGAGACCTGCTTGTTGTTGACGAGTTTTTAGGGGATAAGATCGATTCTTGTGCCTCAGAGGGATGTGGGTGAGGATCTCTTTGACCAAGTCGAGATAATCACGCTCGAGTTGAACTATATTTTGAGCATCTTCCCTTATTTGGAGAATTTTCCCCATAAAGGTATTTATGTGTTAGTATAATTCAATGGTAATCCAATAGCGGGTGTCTCTACCTCTTGTTTGACCAACATGTGGGACCCAATGGATTGTGATCTCTGCTACTTCTGAGTTAGTAATCATTTCCCTTTAGAGACTGAATGTGTCTTCAATTTCATCCATAGTTCTATGGAAATGATGAGGAGTATTTGAATCATAATTAATGCCCGCGTTGTAGGCTTCCCATTGTACTCTGGAGCCTCGATGTCCCTCTTTTTGATCCCTAGATGAGGAAGCGTCGGGGGTTCTAGATCCGCGTCTGAAGACAGGAGGTAGTCGTGCATAAGTGGCATGGTATCTCGAATGAGGGGGTGAAGTGAGCGATGATACAGGATGGAGGGAGGGGTTGATGACGGCCATCCATTGTCAATGGAGGGGAACCTAAAGTCTTGAACCAAACTTCTAGGTTGTAGAGTAGGCATAAAAAATTCTCTAAGTGTCCCATTTCTCATGTGGAATGTGGAGCTCATCATAGAGGTAGAGATCAAGGATATGAGAGTGAGTGTGGGCATTGATAGAACAACTCATACCTCGCTTTTGGAGTTACTTCACCTCGGCCCTGCTGGTTATGTCTCAAAATACCTCCCCTATCCGAAGACACATGGGAGATCCTTGTTTGTTGACCTCAAATTCCTTGACAAAAAGTCCCTGCATTAACTGTTGATACAAGGTGTTGGTGTTGGTGTCTTGTCATTGAGTGCTATTTAGAGTTGAGGTAGAGATGGTCGAGTCCAGTTGGTTCTGATCGTTGTCATTTCAACTTAGTTGGCAGGGATACTCGTGTGAGGCCACATGGGTAGCCCCCCCTTGCATATGGAGAGAATCACCATGCATTAAATGTTGTAGTTTTCAACCTGTAGAGGGATCTTTTCCTTGGGCTACCTTGTGGTTAGATAGATTCTCGGGATTGATGTCTCTCTAGATGCCACCATCTGATCATGCCAAAGCTCGTACATGATAATGTTGGCCACACACTAGAGGAGAGGTATGCATAACGAGGTCTTCATCATGGGGAGTTGTGCCATTAATATCCCTCCTATTTACATCCCTGGAAGATCTCCCTTCTACTTTCTCCCCTAGCACCCCATCCGGGGAAGGGTGATCTAGCATTGTTGATAGGAGTCTCGTGGAGCCTATTAAGTTTCTCATTACTTGAATTTTGACGTAGGATGCCTTCCTATATTGTTGAAGATGAGTTCTATTTGGGATGCAATCCCTAAGGTTGGTATAAGAGGTGTATGCTCCACTGATATGATGAAAATCCTCTTTCCTAGTTGGGTCCCTCCTTACCAGAGTGGGGTTACTGCCCTGATTACCCTCCATGCAACGTATAGCTACCTCTAAAGAGGATTTTTTGTTAATGTTTCCCCTTTCTTCTTAGGAAAATGGCCTCTCTATTGTTTTATTCCCAAGATTAGTCTCCTCGGGAGGATGGTCTTGCCTTGGTATTGTAGTACACATCGAGGAAAACCCTCATCCTCTATTAGGTTTCAGGGATTATCCCACGCATCTTTTGTTTTCCTTAAGGTTTTATTTTAAATCTAATCCACCACCTTATTGGAAGAATGTCGAACATGGATGGCAATGAGAGAAGGAATTGAGGATAGATTTTGTTGATTTGTCTCGAGGCTGCATTCCAGTGTTCGACGTTTTGATATTTTCGAGATTGGAGATCCATGTTGCAGAATCTTGAGCATGGTGATTATTATTTGAGAGTTTCCTTCTGCAATGCACTTGGCATAACACTAAGTCGGTGAAATAAAAATACCTTCTTCCAAAGTTTCATTGGGTTGTTGGTATTTATCCCCATCTTTCCCTCATAAGTTCTCAAAATGTTTCTTTGGATATTTCAAAAGACTCCTATGTACCCTGTGAGTATTGAGTTTCCTTTTGAGGCCCCATCAATGTTTATATTGATTAAGCTCTCTGGGGGAGGGTTCCATACGGAAGCTGAAGATGGAGGGGAATAGACAGAGCTTTGGCTAAAGGTAGCAAGACTAGATTTGAGGTTAATGGCTTGGAATATAGAAAGCTCAAATGGTCTATCTTTCCAATCCTCTTCCTTTCATAGTTGAGCCATAAGAGTTTCCTGGATTTAAATGATGACCTTGTTCAAAAGATCTATCATAGGGAGGGATTGAAGATTGAATATCCTATGGTTTCACTCTTTCCATGCTTCCCAGGTAAGAAATCTAGGTAAGAGGTTCCAAGCCCTATTGACTATAGAATTTTGAGTTATTGAAAAGTGCAATAGTTCTAAAGTGCCTCAAATCGAGTGTCTAATGCATCTTGACTGGTGAAAGAGAAGCTCTGAGAAGGTCCAAAGGTATTATGTATATTTACAAGTGTTTAAGAGATTCCTTATAGTCTCCTCTTGCAACATATAGAGAGGGCATTGGGAGGGACCCATGAAGCCCCGTTTGTAGAGATTGTCCCAGTTAAGATCTTTGTTTAGAGATAGAAACCAAAGGAAGGTCCAGACTTTCAACCAAAGGTTTTGGTTGTAGAGGTTGTTCCAAATTTGAGCTTAAGGGAGATTAGTGGGCTTCATTGGTTGAGAAATTTCCTAAAGTTGAGGTGCCTCATCTTAGGTTTTTCTGTTGTTCAGAGCATCATACTATCCTCTTGTTGAGGTCCTCCAAAAAACCTTCTAAAGTGCTTTTTCCTAAAGCTATAGACCATAGGTGAGTGGGGATCCATTTTCTCTAGTGCCTAGGGATTGTTTTTGTAGTCCAATAGTGAGCCACCCTTGTCTGGTTATGTTCTGTCATTTCAGATTGCAAACTGACAAGGGAATTTTTGTATGTCAATCGAGGGAGTTTTTGCCATGCGTCCTACCAAAAAAGAGCCTCCTTTCCATTGTTTATTTCCCAAAGAAAATTTCCATGGATAAGGGGCGTTTGTTCTAGGATAAGTTCTAGAGGACGGAACCCTTTGGGGAATTGTTCATTCTGATAATATAACTAACGTATTGATTTTGGAAGTATTTAGTTTTCCATAAATCAACCCATTGAGTTTGTTGTTTCGTTAGCCAATTCCATCAGATCTTAGCTCCAAGGTTTTGGCTAAGAATATCTTGATCCCTCATACCGAGACCCCTTTTTATTTGGGTAAACAAACAGTTTCTCATGCCACTAAAGCCCATTTCTTTTTTTCTTACAACTCCCCCATAAGAAAGTTTTGTGAAGATTTCAGATGGATTTTATGATATATTTTGGGGCTCCTATGACTAAAATATGATACATAGGCATCACTTGGAGGAATGACTTGCTGAGAATGAGTTATGTTAAGAAAGTGGACGGACCAGTTATCCAAAAAAAAATTCGATTCTTTCAAGAAGTTCTTCCCAAACTTTCTTCTTTAAGGAGTTCTTAGTTAGGGGGAATCTAAAATATTTTGATGGAATCTTGTTGCAATGAAAACCTAATATTCATGTCAATTGACATTGTATTGGGTGGGAAGTTTTGAAGAAGAAGAGTTGGGACTTTTATTAATTGATGTCTATCCCTAACGCTTCTAAGAAGTCATGAAGAACTTGCTTTATTATAAGGTATTATTTCAATGTTGGATTAGCCATTAACATTGTATCATCCATAAATTGTTGGTGCATGGATATAGTTTCTTCTCCATGAAGAGAGAGTCCCTTCCAATTCCCTTGCATCACTTCTCCCTTAATATCCCTTCCCAAAACTTCCGCCATAAAAATGAAGAGGAAGAGTGAGAGGAGGTCTCCCTAACAAATTCCTCTGGATGGTGATAAGGTCAAGGAGGGGGGTCCAATAACTAGGATTGAAAACAAGGTCATAGAAATAAAAGATTTTGTTTAGAGAAACAAATTCTCACTGAAACCAAAGGAGGCTAGGATGCCAAATATATAATTCTAGTTCAAGCTATCATAAGCCTTTGAAAGGTATACTTTAATAAGCATTCCTAGTTTCTTGGTGATGTGGAGGGAGTAGATTAGGTCATGAGTTAGAATGATGTTGTCTAGGATTTCTCTTCCTTCTATGAAACCAATCTTCTTTGGGGAGATTAGGGAGGGGAGGAGGGTTTTTAGTCTATTCACAATTATTTTGGAGATAATCTTGTAGATAGCATTGCAGATTTGTATCATGAGGTATTTGTTGGGGTTTTCTACCTTATTTTATTTATGAATGAGGGTGAGAAAAGTAGCATCGAAGGCTTGGAGAAATGTTTAAAATTTTTGGGAGTCTTCCACCACTTCCAAGACTTCATTCTTTACTGCTAGCCATCAAGCTTGATAGAAGTCCACTGTGAATCCATCAGGTCAAGGTGATTTTAATTTAGGCATTTCCCATATCACTTTCTCCACCTCTTCCATCATAATTTTCCTCATTTGTGATTCATTATGATCTTCGTTGAGCATTTTTGGAATATCCTTCGTTATCTTTATGATTTCCTACTTTCTATTTGGTTGAGGTTCTTGCATTAGATTTATGTAATATTGAAGCAGTTCTCATTGAATGTTCTAGTGACTGTTTTCTTTGCTACCTCAATTGTCTCTAACAGTGATGATTCTATTATGATGTCTTCGTTGTATCATTGACTTGTGTAAAAACTTTGAGTTTCTCTCACCTTCCTTTAGCGAGAGGACTCTAAATTTATGTTTCCAAAGAATTTCTTCTTGATTTTCTTTAGTTGCTATTTGGACCATGAGAGAGGCTTCCTCCTCTACTAGCTCCTAGATGCATCTTAAAGTAATCATCAATCATTGTGTTTGTTTCATTCTTTCTTGAAGTTGTTTTTTGGATTTAAAGATATTGCCAAATTATGTTTTATTCCATGACTTTATTTGTTGTTTCATATTCTTCCGGAGTTGTTTGAATATGAACATCGTGGATCCTGAATTGACTACCACTGTCTTCCACGAGGAGGGAAAGTTATAGTGGAAAGGAGTTGTCAATGAGAAGGATAAGAAGCGGAAGGGACAATTTTTGGGGCTATCTTGAATGTCACTGTGGAGGTGAATGGGATAGTGGTTTGATCCATGATAGGGTAGGATGGTATCTTTAATTGCGTAATTTATTAGAAGACGGGTTTCGGGGATGAGAAAGCAATCCAGACGAGAAGCTATTTGGTGTTGGCCTATGCGGTGGTTACTCCAAGTGAATATTCCATTAGTGGTTTCCCAGTTGACCAGACCAAGTTCACTTGTGGTTTCTTTGAACCTCACTGAGTCCTGATCTAGATGATTGAAACCTCCACTTTTTTCTAAGAGAGACAATATGATATTGAAGTCTCCCCCTAACAGCTAGGGTTGCGCTTCAATTAGGGGGAAAATGTGATAGAGGGAGTGAAGAAAGGCTAATTTATGTTACGGTGTTTGAGGTGTGTAGAAATTGGCGATGTATCCAATTTGCTCAGATCCTATGTCTTGGAATTTGGATGAGATTGTACTGCGAGTTGTGAAAAAATGAGATAAGAATATTTTGTTGGGGTTCCAAAGGATGGCTAGTCCTCTTGATGCCCCTTCAACATCTACAACTATAGAATTGCAGCCTCTCCAACACTTGGTGGCTTGATTTTCCATGGTTATGGAGTTACATTTAGTTTTTTATATCATCATTACAAAGGGTTTTTCATGATCGATCAAGGTCTTTAGGAATATATGTTTTCTTGGGCTGTTAAGGCCTATTAAATTCTAGGAGATGATTTTCATTGGGAAGGTTGGGGGTGACATGAGAATTTCCCCACCGAACTCTTGATTCTTCTCAAATTTAGAATATTTTCTCCTAATTATTGTAATAGTTTCTTATTAGAGGGTCGTCCTCTTTTCTTGTAATATTTTGGAACCTTAATCATTTCTTTAATTGTTGAATTCTTGATTCCCAGAGAAGAAGTTATAGAGTGCTTATCCTTTTTAGTGGTTGTCCCTTTCTCCTTATTTCTTGATTTTATCAATGCACTTTGCAATAGTGTTATTTGTTGGTATGGTATTGAGTGTTCCTCTTTCCTTTAAAATGTCGCTACTATTCCTTGCAGGACGAGATCCTTGAGTTCCATATATTCTATATCATCCAACTCTGTCTTTAGGGATTCAGTTGGTACCATGGAAGCATCTTGGACCTATGGCACAAGGGTCAAGATTGGGGTAATGGGTACTTGCATAGTTGAAGGGTTATTGTCTTGACATAGGGAGGAGCATGGCTGAGTCTCAACAAAGGGAATGATGTTGGGGGTTTCTTGCCAAGGGAGATTATCTAGAGATTCTAAGTTATTTTTTATGTGAGGGCCTTTGGGGTTAGGATGGTTCAGAGATTTATTTTGGGCCTTGCATTTTGCTGGAAATTTTTCAAACTTTGCATCATCCTTTTCCGGTTGATATTTGTGGGGATATGGTTTCTTATTCTAAGGGAAATCTATGAAAAATTTCCCATGATCATGGAATTTTATACACTTGAAGGGAGCGTGCTCATAATATTAGGTCTAGTTCCAATCTACGTCCATGCATATGAGAAAAAAATGATGCGGGAAAAGATTTGGAGAGATTAATGTAGACACAATTCTAGGCGTAAGAAGTATATTGGCCTTGAAGGGTAGCCTTTGTTATTCGTACACAGGATCCTAGAGTATTTCAAATACCTTCCAAAATTTCCAAGTGTCAGTACTCCTCCAGAAGCGAGTATAGTCTGATCTAGAGTGGACCAACGGTGAAATCTTCATTTTTTGGGATAAATTTTTATTTCCATATCCACATGTACATGTATAGAACGGATGAGTTAAATAAATATAGGTCACCTTGGAAGACACATTCTTAGTCTTCATCTTGGATTAAAATTGTTGTGAAAAATCCTTTTGAAACCAATTTGAGGGAGAAGTCCCCTTTTTGCTTCCATCTAGTTTTCATCCACCATAAGAGCACTTCACCATAAGAGCACTTTTTTCTGATGGCCAAAAGCCCATGAATTTTCATATGCTAACGTCGTCTTGCAATGATTGAATATCCTAAGCTAGAAGAGGAGATGTGATTTCGTAATGTGGGATTTCCTTTGATGGCAAGATATACGTCGATGGGATTTTCTTCTCAAGGTTCGAGTTCAATTGATTCTGAGCTGAGAGAGGTTTTGAGCTTTTTAAGGCATCCTTTGTCTATTATGTTTCCATCGGGCTTGGAAAATTATGGGTAATATGACTGGCGACTGATTGATGAGGCGGTCGATTGTTGCCAGCCACAACGTTGCGGAAGGTGGGGGCAGATCCTCCTTGAGAGGGAGCTGCCATTATTGGTTCAACATTGCAGTACAGGGTGGAAACAATTGTAGAGACCTAGTTTATTCATTCATCTATCAAAATGTACAATATTTACATACTTGTTATATCTAAAAATATGTATAATATTTTCATATATTTAAAAATATGTACAATATTTGCATACTTACTATATCTAAAAATATGTATAATATTTCCATATATTCATTTGGCATCTACTATGTTTATCTCTATCTCATTCTTATATAATATTTACATATATTCATTTAGCATAAACTATACTATTCTTATCTATTTCTCCTCGATACTTAGTGTGATAGAATATATTGAATTATATTTAATAGTGCTTTTTAATTCTTTTTAAATTTGAGGAGATTTTTCTTCCCTTGTTATGCATCACGGAAGAATTTATTGAATTATAATAAATTGTTTTTAAATTCTTTAACAATTGGTGGAGAATTTTTTATTAGTGACAATTTTTACATATAGGTTGACTGTAAAAATTATTATTAATTTATTTTAATTTCAAATTTATTAAATATTAAAAGAGATAAAAATAAAATTAAACTATTTTGGTACTCAAAATATTTTAATCTAAGATAAATATATATTCTTCTAATATTAAATTAAAAATAAAAAATATTTTAGTGTGTAAGTTAGTTGGTCATAATAATGTTTTTTAACATTATTACCTTCTTAATATTTTAACTCATCAAAATATGATGATCTACAACTATTTTTCTTAAGCATTTTCGAGTATAAAAATAAAATTGTAAAACAATCCAAATAATCTTTTACCTTTTCTAAAATTCTATAAACCTAATTTAATATCAATAAACATTAACCCTTATCATGATAATTATTATCATATAAAATAATATTTAATAAATAAACTTTAACAAAAATTAAACACATATAATACTTTTATAAACATTACATTCTCTTCAATATTTCAAAATATATGATCACTTATCTCGATATATCAAAATATTTTACAGATTCTATTCATACATTCTAAACAATATTTCTATTTACCACTTTAGAACTCATTGAATTATATTAACCCACTTCTTTTAAGTTCTTCTAAAAGAAGTGAATATTTTCTGGTGCTTAGATTTTTTATCGTATTTGTTGGAATGCGACAATCAATTAACCAATTTAGGTTAAGGTGGTTCATGATTGTTTCAACAATATTCTATGGTTGGATTTACTTAAAACTAATCAACAAAAGAAAGAGGAAACAATTAATGTAATCAGTTTCCTATAACTAAAGAAGAGGTCGTTTAAATATGTATTCATGGGAAGAAGATTGAGAGCAAGGAATTTCAAACCCTCTCTGGGCTGTTGGTTGTAATCTCCTGTCCTTTGAGCAATACATGTCATATCCATTGTCTCATGAATGTTTTCCTCACCCTGAGGGGTTTACCATGTAAACTTGTGTCTCTTAGGTGTGATTGTTATGTGACTGTGTATTGTGGGTTCTATCCTTGACTCTTTTGTTGTCTGAATCGAATCTTGATGGGTTCATGTACCGAACTAGTGGTATCAAAGCACAGAATTGAATGAACTTGTTGCCAGTTCTCAGAGAGTCCGCTAAAGGAATGTGTTTCCCGATCTTGTGGAGGTTCCAGAGATGAGAAATCCATGAACGTCGAGCCTATTTGGAAAGAACATTGTTCAAGTGAGAGATCTGAGCTAAGAGTGGTATTATGCTCGAGAGAGAAATGCATGGATCAGAGTTGATCTATAAATCGATTTTTTAGATCTCTGCGAAGAGAGTGCTTGGGTTGCATGAAAAATTTGATGGATCTATTGTTGGTTGTGATCTATCTGCATAGATTTGTTGTCAGAAGAAGTGGATGACCGAAGGAAGGAATGTCCAGCCCAATGACAAGCCATGAAGGAGAAGAGCATGTTGAGGCAAAGAGAGATCATGTGAGAGAGGGTCACCTCTATCACCAAGAAAATGAGGGAATGGTGGACAAGAATGAGACACCGACGACCATCACATAAGGTTTTGGCAAGTCGAAGGTGCCATTGCAGCCTGGAACAAGAAGCTTCTCACCCCGCATTGCAAAATATGGAGAAAACCGTGGAAATCAATGAGAACAATTACATTCTTCAATATCTTAAGAGGCTAGAGAATCACCTACATTGTTCACTATTAATACCCATGGAGACTATCGTCTCATGATTAGCGTGGAAAATTAAAGGAGGTTTTTCTGTTTGATACATCTATCGTCGTCATGGAGGAGAATTGTTTCCCTGCCATATTAGGCAGGATCATTCGACTTCTAAAGGCATATGAGGTCTGTGCGATTGGCTTGAGGGCATATTCCAATGATGATGGAATTCATGTAGAAGAGCATACTGATGTTGAAATCATTCTGGTTTCAGTCAATGGAGGTAGATGCAATACAATTGTTTATCATATAGTGTTTAGTACGTTTTTTTGTGCATGCATGCATGCAGACGCAACAAAAAGTTGAAATGGACAAGCATGATTGCAAGTTTGGGCCAGTTGAAAGGGTGATGCAAGCGGTGACAAGCACAAATCTGATGAATCGGCTAGATTTTCATTGGGTAAGTTCACATAATCTCATTCTCAAAGTGATCAGATCGTTAGTTTTTATGTTTGTGCGAGAGGATAAACCTGCATGAGGTGTGGTTTCCAATATGAGAAGAGGATGTGAAAACTCTACTTTTAGAATGACATTGTGAATGACAGTGGGAAATGCATTGTAAGGATTGTGGATATGATTTATCCATGTGGCCCATCTTGATGAGGTTATTTAAGTACACAATCATTTTGTAAATGCGCACGTAATTCCATGGGTTGTTAAGATAGTCTTGTTTCTAAATCATGTATTTAAGCATGAGTATGCTCATATGATTTATGGATGACTTCAACTTCAAGTAAACTGGAGTGGTAATTTCCATGTGTCGAATATTGGAGTGTTGATAACATTTGTAAGTATCAATAATGACATGGAAAAGAAAGAGGTGTCGGGAACCAACAACCAACAGTGAAATGATATTGGACTGACGATAAAGTCACTGTGGCAGTGATTTTTTTATTTTTAATCAATTATATGTAAATGGGCATATGACTATGAGACTTAGAAAGGCATGCGTACCCCTAGTGAATCACTGGTAAAGTTTAGATGTAGGCCTAGGTGATAGGAGGGTATTTGTCTCATGAGATTACATGTAATTGAGACTATTTAAAGGTTTGGTGAAAATCCATTGTAAATGGACCTGGAGGTAAGAGACGATTTCTTACTTGGCTGCATTTTTAGTGGGATTGGGATAAGGTATTTGAATGCAATATTTGAGGTGGAGCACTGAAGGTGTTCAGGATCACAACAAAATATTTGTTTGCAAGATCAAGAATTCATTGTATGGCTTAGAAAGCACATCCATAAAATTGGTACAAGAAGCTAATTCCTTCATAGTGATCTAAGTTTTATAAGAAGTGAATGTAACCATTGTGTTTATGGTAATCATTATCTTGGTGTTTAGGTTGTTGATGATATTCTTGTAGAAAGCAGTAGCATGGTTAAGATCGATAGGTTGTCTCAGTTAACTTGGACGTTTTGAGAAGAAGGATCTGGGATCAACAAAACAATATTGGGCATGGAAATACACAGAGATAGGATTGATGGTAAGTTTTGGGTTATCACAACCAGAGTACATGGTATGATACTCGGGAAATTTGGTATGAATAATGTGAAACTGGTAAAAAAAAATAATGGCTTTCCATTATAACCTTTCTTCAAGTTTGTGTCCAAGTAATGAAGAAGAAAAGGGCTATATGTCTCATGTATCGTATGTTAGTATAAATATTGATGAATCCAATGAAATGATCATATATTTCACATGCATTTGGTGTTGTCAGTGGTCACATGACAAATCCAAGTGGAGCAGTGAAATGGGTGCTTCGGTTTTGGAAGCACTAGTATCACCTATCTTTAGCTTGCAAGAAGGTGATGAATGAACAATGAAATGGTATCAGGTAAATTTAATATCAAGGTGGAGATTGTTGGAATGTAACAAATAATTGACCAATTTAGGTTAAGGTGGTTCAAGATTGTTTCAACAATATTTTGTTGTTGGATTTAGTTAAATTTAATCATTAAAATAAGGGGGGAACAATTAATGTAATCAGTGTTGTATAACTGAAGGAGAGATTGTTTAAATATGTATGTGTGAGAGGACGATTGAGAGCAATGGGCTTCAATCCCTCTCCGATATGTTGGTTGTAATCTCATGTCCTTTGAGCAATAAAATGTTGTAGCCATTGTCCCGTGGATGTTTCCCTCACCCTAAGGGTCTTACCACGTAAACATGTGTCTCCTATGTGTGATTTTTATGTGACTGTGTGTTTTGGATTCTATATTTGATTCTTTTGTTATGTGAATCGGATCTCCTTGCGTTCATGGACTCATCATGGACTGGTGTGAGCCTCCAACATCCATGATCATTTTTAATGGCACCTAGAACATGAAAGTATCAATGAATATGAAGGCTTTGAATATCCTTCCACGCTCTGTGTATTGTGGCATCGAAAACCTTCCCATTTCTAAATTGAGATTTACCCCCTTTCCCTAAAATGTCGATCAACTCTCCCAAATATCGAGGTGACTTCAATGGGTAGCATTGATTGTAAGGATACACACGTATGAGTGTAGCATTGATTGTAAGGATACACACGTATGAGTAATAATTTTATGAATTAAAAAAAAAAAAAAAAAATCATAAAATAAATTAATAAATGAAATGATAATAATGTAATTCATACATTAAATTTATTTATATTACAATTACAATGAAATGAAAAGTAAAATAAATTAATACTTTTAAATTTAATTGAAATTGAAAAAATTGTTATATAGTAAAATCGGGTATTAGTCAATTCCCAAAACGCTATAGGGTGTCATCTTTGTGATAGCAAGAAGGTTGAAGATGGAAGTCACTTTTTCTTAGAGTGTCCTGAGTAAACCCAAATTACATCACAATTTAAAAATATATTTAACAATACTGACCTTCCTAAACTCCCGAGTGAGCATTATGACTATGTTAATCATCATGACTATCATCATATTAAAAAAAATTGTTAACATCGATTAATTCAAAACTAGATGATTTTTTTTTAAATCTATAAGATATTTTGTTTGGAATTATTTGTTTTAAGTATGCTTTAATATATAAGGCATACTCCATAAATATTAATTGATATGACTATATATCTTGGTGACAATATTGTTGGGGTGGATTTGTAAACAAGAAATGGGGGTAATGATATCCTTTATTGCTAAACCAACAATGACAAAATGGTTTACAAGTCTCAAGAAGTTCTTCTTCCTCCAACTAGTTGTTATCTATCATCATAGGAACCTTCCTAACATCCTAAGTGAGCATTATCATTATGTTAATCATCATTATTATCATAATGTTACGAATTTTTGTTAACAAGGATTAATTCAAAAATAACTAATTATATATATATATATATGATATTGCTTTTGAATTTTTTTTTAAGTAAACTTTAATCTATAAGCCATGTTCCGTAAATTTAATTGTAACTAACCAATTTCTCAAGATTTTAAATAGTCTAATAAATATTAAGTAATCAAAACTTTTCAAAAGTTTACTTATGTGAAGATTTCTATGGCTTAAGTTTGCCTAATGCTCTTAATTGTGCCATATGAAATAGCTCTTAATTGTGCCATATGAAATAACCATAACAAGTATTGTGCTTTGAGAATTATTTAGATATAACTCCTTGAACTCTTTTATTTAAGTATTAAGGACCTCTTTTATTTAAGTATTAAGGGGATTTTGTAATCTAACCTATGAGATATCCTTTTTTAGATTATTTGCATAGAGTAAATCATTGATCTATGATTTATACTCTATGTGTATTAATCAATTGGTTCGTTACAACTAATACTCATGGGATACAACTCATAGATTTTTGAAATACTATATGCAAATAATCTCACAAATGATAACTTATATGTTGGATTATGAAAGCTCCTTAATATTTAAAAACATAATTTCACTCTATATATAAATCAAAATATGATAGGGAATCCAAAGAATAATAATTAATATATCTTACTTATTCATTAAACATTTAGTTATAATATATATTAAATAGAAAAGGAACATCCCTATTCTTATAATTTTATTTAGAAGAATGAATTATTACCAATGGAGGAATAAATATATTTTTTTTCATTCTCTAGGTTGTTTCATTTTCTATCAAATTGGTATCAAAGTCCCATAGTCACCATTAAGAATTTGTTTCCCTTTCCAATAATAGATTCAAATAATATAGCAACAAAATCATGTTATCAATGGGCTAGCTAAGGAGATATAAAATCTATGAAGTAGCAATTCCATGGTAACACCTTCATCTCACTTAAATCATGGCCATTAATTCTTCTAAATATTTTGAAGATCGAGACAATGAGATATAAAATCTACAAACTAGCAATTCAAAAGTAGCACCTTCATCTCAGTTACATTCATGGTCATTCATTCTTCTAAGCATTTTGAAGATAAGCACAACACCAAGGTTGAATCTGTGTCCGACAATATTATGATTCACAAATAAAATATCATTGACTCTTATGATCACAACTCCAACAAATACATATTCCCCAAATACACCTTCCAAGTCCCATAAACATCCAATATCAACAACAATAATATAAATAGATTTCCCATTATAAAGAAACTCCAATAAATACATATTCCCCAAATGCAATTTCAAGTTTGATAAACATTGAACATCAACAATAATAATATAAATGGGCTTTCCATTATCAAGACATCATTGAGGACTTAGCCCACTTCTTTCTCTGCAAGGAGTAAGATGACTAATATGGATGACGCCAATTATGGCAATGTCACTTCATGTTCGATGCTCAAAATGACTACCACCACTACAAATTATTTGTAGTTGAAAGAGGCCATGTATTCACTTACAAATATTTAGTCATCGAATCTCTCAATGAGCCCAATTTCCTAGTCCACCACCGAGTCATTAGCCCTTGTTCTAGCCACAACTCAAAATGGTAACCTTAACACTTATTATCTTGTAGAAAGAAGCATCTTATCTCATAGAGGCCAAGTACTTAGATAGGACAAGAAGCATCATCTTATATCAAAGAGACCAACTACTTTAGAACCCACTAAAAAAAATGCATTGACACATTTGAGAAAAATACTTCACTATATGGTGGAGTAAGTAGACATAAGAGGATGAAGCATTCTGAAACTCATTTATGAGACAACAATTGCATAAGAGAAGAGTGGTTATGTGAAGGAGAACTAGTGTATCTAGGTAGATATTTAAAAGATGAGAAAGCAACAAATAACTCCCAAAATAACAATATAAAAAGTTCAATGGCCAAGCTCATAAACATATATCAAAATGAATACTGAAAAATTATTTCCTAAAATGCTTCCACTATATATCATGTTAACAATGTTACATAAGATGCTCTCACTAAGTGTCATGTCTATGTATGATATTATACACATAAACTTCACATTATCTAACATATTTTCTAAGTCCAAAAACCAGCAAATATGCTTTCTATCTAATCCAAAAACAACCTAAAGAATAATAAATAATATAATTTAATTAGTAATTATATAACTTACTATAATCTATTTTAAAACAAAACATAAATAAAAGTCATATTCTTATATTATATGTGTATAAACAAATATTCTACTTTAAAAGAATTAATAAAAAAATAAAAAATCCCGTACTTTTAAACCTTTATATTATTTCATTATGTATCATAACATATTCAAATTCTAAAACTATACCCGGAACTGAGTTTTTTATCAAATTTATTAGCAAGAAAAATATTACAACATTAGCTTACTATAGTATATACAAGATATTCATAATTTAATTGTATACCGGGAAAGTTAAAAGGAGAATAACAACACACTGTTATATGGTTGTTTTGGCATCGGACAGTGGTTGTGGGGTAGGCAAGGAAGAACAGCATATTTTTATAAAATTGAATTGGAAAATGACATGGGCGTTACCATCGAAACAAATGGTCCATTGTTTCTGAGAAAAGTGCAGGTCCACCATATGTACTTTTATTAAATGCCACTCTGTCCGATACATTCTTCACACTATTTATTTAGACAACGTTTTCCCTTTCCCTTTGGTCATAGCCCTACCCTGCTCCCCAAGCGGATTAACACCTTCTCGGTTTCTGCCTGTATATCAGATTCCACATATGTCTTTCTCTGAGTTTTTTTTCTATTAGTACTGTGCTTATTAGCTTCAGAGTTTCCGGATATAGGTACTTCCTATTTTTCGCTCCTCGTGGAAGAAGCAAGGGTTTGTTGGGTAAGGTGCTGACAGAAGAGAGTGGGCACACATAGGTCCTAGCATTTCCTGTGTGTGGATCGCTGCGTGCCCATATCTCTTTCTGTCAGCTCTAAACAGACGGACGGGCCTCAGTACGGTGATTGTAACCTGCAGGCTGCGTGTTCCATTTTCCATTTATTTTGGGAATAGGCTGTTCGTGTAGCATACATAGACTAGTGCTCCTTTATTTGGTATGTTCTGGTTTCGGTGTTTCCAAGGCAGATACTAAGGAAAACCCTAAGCACCTTAACTAAGCACCTTAAATCCCGGCATTTGTCGGATTACATCTACCTCTCACTAGTTACGGAAACTTGCCTTGTTTTTCTACGTTTAGTCGTTTGCCTTCGACTGTTATTTGGCCATTTTGTCTATCTTCCAACAGTAGACCTAGATCTAGAGCTGTTTCAGTGCGCCTGCCGGATGTGCGTTTTTTTAGTACTAAATTTGACAGAAGGGTTCTTTCTGGTCTTCGTCAAGATTTTAAATGGTTCTTCTTTCGTTGCAAGGGAAAAGATCTAGAGCTCTTTCAGTGCGCTTCCCAGATGTAGGGTTTTCTTGTACTAAATTTGATAGAATTATTTCTGGTTTTCATCAAGATTTTAAAAGTTGTTTATAAATGGTTCGGCTTTCATTGCAAGGGAAAAGCATCTTTCAATGTTTTTGTCGATTTCAAATTTACTGTCGAAACCAAGAGAGTTTGGAACGATCGCATTAAAAGACGTGTGTGGTTGACATGCCCGGTTACGATGGGAGCGCCTGGATTCATGGCTGTTTGTTTCTTTGTAGCTGATCCGTCTGTAGTCAACCTAACGAACTTGGGGGTGTGTTTTGCCAAATTGCTTGACATTTTCAGGATTTTGAAGTGTTGTCACAGATACGTCCTCTACATTGAAGGCCTTTATATCGTTTTTAAAAGTCCTCTACAATGAAGGCCTTTATATCGTTTTTAAAAGTCCTCTTCATTGATGGCCTTTATATCGTTTTTAAATTTTTTTGATTGGATGCAGAGCAGTCCATTGATATCCTGTTACCAGAGGAACAGCTTTGACTAAAGAGTTCAGCTGGTGTCATAAATTGACGTTAATTTGCAACTATAAACTGAGTGTTAGAATAAATGGAGAAACGTAAGGCGCTTCTGAGTTGATAATCTTCATTCTAGATTTTGCTTGGTCGGCTGTTTGTTGATTGTCGATTTTCTGATTGAAAGCTGTTTTTGCCTTCCTGCGATTCTTATGTTGGTTTTCTATGATGATACAGTTTGGCCGGTCAGAGAAGACGGTTCACACATTTTACAGTTGATTAAAGTCGGAGATAAGCGCATTCAAGGTCAGGATTTNTTTCTGATTGAAAGCTGTTTTTGCCTTCCTGCGATTCTTATGTTGGTTTTCTATGATGATACAGTTTGGCCGGTCAGAGAAGACGGTTCACACATTTTACAGTTGATTAAAGTCGGAGATAAGCGCATTCAAGGTCAGGATTTTCTTCCAGCTCCACTCTATCCATGTTTCGGTTTAGGTTAACGCCATAAATAAACCTTGTAGTATAAGGGGCGCGTATTCTGTCAAACGATTTTCTAGTTTTTGTTTTATTTTAAATCATATGAGAGCATTGCTCTTTTTATAACCACGAAAATATGGAATTTGCATAGTATTTGATATCTTGTTTACTTTACAGCTATCAAGAGTTTTTGCCGATAGTTTCTATAAAAATCTCTAAACCTGCGAGTATAAAATTTTTGGTTCGTGGAGCATAAGTCTACTTGTACATTTTCTCACTATATATTTCTAAGGTTGTCAAGGATGAATACATTATGTCATTAATGGGTCAAATATGTTTCACAGAACTTGAATCTTTGGCTGATATAGCTTTGTCATTAATAAAAAAAAAAAA
>SNQJ01S0008187.1:76624-128068 GCA_010110895.2 Picea sitchensis
TGGAGAGCAGATTGTCACGAAAGTGTAACCCACCTTCGTGATTCAACCCTAAAGTGAGCCATCAAGATCTCATTTTTGAAGATAAACCGCTTTCACCATAATCTCTATTGTTTAACTATAATTTATGCAAATATTCAATTATCTATTTTGTCTTACGATTATGGGAGGAGGAGTGGGTCATAAGGTCTCTTCGACTTCAATCTCTCTTTCTTGTAAGGACGCCGTAAAAAATAATAAACCTTCTACTTCTCCGAGTTCGAATCATTTTCTTGGTGTCTATATTATAGATGAAGTGGAAGATGTGTCGTTGGTAGATATCATAGTGAAGGAGGTCACACATTCATAATGAATGGGTTTTTGTGATTTGTAGATTTAATGGTTATTTACCTTCTTCATTGGATTTGGATTTGTATTTGTGGATTCACTTGACTTAGATAAAGAATTGTTAGATATTATTTTTTTTCAATAGCTTTTTATAGTTTAGTGTTCTTTATCATTATTATTATGTGAATTTTTTTATGAGTTCTAGGTTTTCAAGAAGCACGAGATTGTTTGTAACTCTTTGGTTCTCAAAATATCATCCAAACTCTATGTCCATTACTTGTATTTTAGTTTGGGTTCAAGTTCCTAATTCAGTGTTATTTTTTTGAATACCTTAGTTATTAATAATATTAGAGATACTTGGGGTATTTACATAAAAACGGATTTTGAGATAGACATAGTCGGGCTATGCAAAACTTCTTGACTTTATACGGAGATTGACTTTAGTAAGAGATTTTTCAACAAAAATCATTCACAAATGGAAAAAACTTAGATGAACTTAAGTTTTATATTATGAGAATACAACATCTCAGTGTTAAAGATATCATTTTTAAAACATTTACAAGATTCTTGTAGTCGTGCACAAGCTCATCCCTCATGAATATAGGGCTAAATCTAGTTCAAAACATTGAAAATTACTGCCAATTGAATAAGAGGAAAAATAACCAAGAAGGGAAAAGAAGACTAATCCTACTTGTTGAAAAGTTCTTCTTGGGAAACCCTATCCTATGTGGAAGAATAAAGAAAAATCCAAGGATAGTAGGATTTCAGCCTAAGGATGGATGTTGAACTTATTGTCTCTTTAGAGAGAATGAAGAATATTAATGAAAATAACATCTCTAATTCTAATAATGATTCGGTCCCCTCTTTGATTCCTAATTTTCTTCATTCTAAGTTATAGGTAGACAATGTGGATCATTCTTCATGGGATGGGATGACGTTAAAAAAAAGAAAGAAAAAAAAGGGAGGGATTGAATATTATGCTTTACAACTTAAGAAATGACATGTACCTTAATTATTTAATTTGTTTCTTAGTAGTGTAATCTTTGATTGCCTCTACTTTATACTGTAATATGCTTCAAGCACTTGCAAAATGTGATTTTCATTCTAAACTAAAATAGAAAATTGTCACTTTTGAGAGAAAAATTTAAATTATTATACATAGTTGATTTTCTTAATAAAAGTTCATGTTTTTTATTCATTTATAATAAAATATTTAAAAATACTAAATCCTTCTTAATGAGAAGGAAAAATAAGAATATTTAAAAATAAAAAATTCATTTTTCATGACTTCTTTTAACGAATGCTTATTCCTTATTTTGATGAGTATTTCAAAATAATTTTACAAGGAGAAAATATCTAACGTTAAGGATATTGGAAATAGCACTACCCTCATCTATATAAGAGATCATTTACAACACCTATAATGAACGAGCATCTAGCTTAGTTCTTGAGTAGCTTTTTGTTTCATGAAAGATTTTGTTTTTATGTAGATAGTGTATGTAGCTTTAAACATGCTATTAAAGTGTAGCTAATTGAGAGATAACAATTCACACTTCTAAATCAAATTATCAAGAGTATACATTATGAATTTGCATGTATTATAATTGAAGGAAAAAATGATGGGAGTAAGTGTATGGATTAGGTTTGATGTCTATGTTATCCAAGTATCAACATGGAATAACTAAGAGGTCTCATTAGCCAATCCATGGGTTCAAGGTATGCATGAGATGGTAATTAAAATTTGTGATACATACAATTAAGAGTGATTTTATTGAATGGTTGGTAGATAAATGATAGAGAAACCTATTACATATGACAATTTTTGGGATTTATTCTTATATATGAAATTTTGTCATACACTTAGTTTTGTGAGACTAATTTCAAAGGTATTCTCTCTCTTTCACTATATTACTAATAGAGACATGAATAAGTTTTTAAGGTGATTTTCAATCACTATATTATTGTAATAGATGTTAGGTATTGATTTCTCTTCCTTATAACCAAGCATCAGATAACCCCAAAAATTGTTGATGTTTGGACAAAATCAGGAAAGCATTCTCTTAATATAATAATTAATAATATAATTATTGATTATTAAATGTCATACATAATAAGTAAATGATAATAATAAATAGTTATTGATTATTCAAAGGACACATCCTTTCATGGATGGTCACCATATGTTCCTTATATATGGAAAACTCATCATTGTAATAATATATTGATTATATCTTATATGAATAAAAACAACATGATATTAGAGCAGGACTAGGCTAACTCCCTCACAAGAGGGCCCAAGATCCTAAAAAAAAGTTGCTTCTTGTTTTAGCTATGTGAAATCTATCATGGTTGCGGCTGTGTGCACTACAAAAGTACAACAAATGTAGGAAATGAGAATACAATGCAAATTTAGTTGATGAGAGACATTGGAGTTATGGAAATCTTTGCAGGAAATTGAAGTTGTGGTTGCAAAGACACTTTTAGAGAAGGTCGCGTTGATTTTTTTCTGGTCACCGAAAGAGTGTCATGGCCATCATACACTCAACATTGAACATGAATAAATTCTTGTGACTAGATTTTTTCTGTGTATGGTCCGTCGGGGTGCACCCACCGAAAGAATCATGATTCAACTTTTCACTAATTCAACTTTTCACTAAGTAATTCCTAATATGACAAAGAACTTCGAGCAGTGTGCACGGACGATATTGGCATCAAGAAATCTAAGAAGTCGCTGCACTACAAGGGATCGTCATTGCACTGTGTGATTCTTGGATTCATGTACCAAGGAGGGGATTTCTCCGCTAGGGAATGCCCTCGAGACAAAGTGAGGCTGGAATCATGATGGGAGGCACTAATGAAGAATTTTTTTGGCACTAAAGCCCGCCTCCATCCAAGCCCTTGTTGTGGTGACGTAGCTGCCAAAACTTTCCACGTTGAGGGTTTGCTCATGAATGGAGCGTTGGTAGATTGTGGAGAAGATGAAATATTCTATGAATTTGAGGGTCTACGTGGAAGCCTGCAAAGTTAACCAAGATGCCAAGATCTTTGAATAGGCACTAAAAGAGTGAAATGGTCACGTAATTCATTCTCTCACATCTAGAAATATCCATATCTTGAAGAAGCATTTAATATTGTTTATAGCTAACTATAGTTTGAGATTGTTTTTTCGACCACAACAATCAATTGGTGATGTGTTGATGGAAAATTAATATTTTTGGTACATATAAAAAGGAGGCTTACACGAGAAGCAAGTCTAGAGCTGTTAAAATTTATGAGACAATGATTGGATCTCCATAATGTGACTCGGCATTGATTCATTAGTGAGTTTGAAGAAGCATTAAGTTGCCCACTAGGGTTATGATTTCACTATGGTCTGCAACATTCAATGGCTTGAGTCTCAATGTCAATGGGTATGTGTAATTAATGGACAAGTGGATGCATGAGCTTGACACCAACGAGTTACATTGACAAGTTTATCTTTGTATCCTACATATTATCTTTTGCAGATTTATGTCAAATGCTTGAGCGTACGTTGATTCACTGTGAAAATCAAAGTGGAGTGAAACTATTGGTGAATCCTATTTCTCATGACAACGATGACTGTAGTAGGCATTGGGCAGCAAGACAAATGGAAAAAAGGGTCATTATACCTGATACAAGAACCCTTGTTTCTTTAAAGGACCATTTTCCTTGGTACGAGATCCTGGAAGATGTCTTATTGTATTTGATCCACTTTCCCTAGTATGGGTGCTCAATAATGTTATACATGTCATCAATATTTCTAGTGTTCAAGAAATGAAAGAGAAAAGGAGAACAATCCCCTTGATCTTCTCTCTTTATGGTGCAATATCCAAAAGGGGGTCTTTATGGTGGAGTATCCAAAAGGGGGGCCTGTTTAGTGGACAGTGAGATCACATGGAAGATAATGTGATCTATTTTGAATTCTAACTCAAAGGGATTCAATACTCAAGGGGATTCATCTAGCTCATGCGAAGAATCAGATGTAATGTACCTTAAAATTTACATAATTTTTTTTTTTTAATTGGGGACGTTGAGTTGGTTTTGTGTCCTTCAGGCTTTTCAGTCACTTGTCAATCCTAAGGTACATCAGTCTTATTTCCTTTCTCTCCTCTATCCTATTTAACATAAAGTCGTCGCTTCCTATTTCAGTAATGTGTTGTACACGAACAACAGGTCCATAACTAGGGACATCTTATTTCATGGAAACCTAATATTATCTATTGTTTCATTTTCAAAGCCACTCTATGACATGGAGAAGTAGATACTTAGAGTCGCTATCATACATTGCGAGGTTAGAGATGTCAGGCCTTATGATGTTCAATCCGATATATGTATATAACATTATAAAATCAACAAGGAGGAGTTAACACTCTTGGGAAACAAAGGTTATAATGGGTTTAACCTCAGCCATTAAACTTGCACCTTGAAACTAAAGTGTGCAGAGGGTTAATCTTGTGGAGGTTATGGTTACAATCGTATTACAAAATACTCGTTAGGTAACGACAAGGGCTAACAACCTCAGGTGTTTAATGCAAAGTAGTTGGATTCGACATATAACGGTGCAGTAAGAAAGCCATCCGGTTACCTCGCCATTAATGCTCTTAGAAACCGATACAGGTGGAAACCCTTGTGCCTTAAAGGCCTCTCTGCACATTTAAAGTGCCTAGGATATGTCTATTTGGTACAGAGCTCGACTGGCATGCCCTAAGGAGATGTCGACACTTACCCTATGATCACATGGTCTAAGTACGAAACCTCCTCCCCTTTACTCCATTCGGAGGTTACTCCCGTACCTTCACTCTCATTCAGGTTTTGGTTTGGTGAATGAGGAAGCATCGTCTCAGTCCATTTTCATTTGCACCCTGGTTAAGGTTTTAGTGAAGGAGGGGGAGACATTACAGACCATTCCTTTGTTTGGCTTAAGCATCGTGGACAGGAGTTCATGGTTCTAGTTCTTGTTCTATATGGGTGGAGATTCTGGGTGGTACTTCTCGATAGCAGCTCTGTGTGGTAAGTTTACCTTCGGCTATTATTTTATTTATGCGTTAGAATCATTCTGCCTCGTATGTAGGTCGATGCACACCTCTGTTCTTGGTTGGTCCTCAATAGTATCCTCGTCTTACTTCCAGGGTACTGTGGTAAAAAGGAGTCGGGTTCTCTTGGTAAGGTTTTCGGTCCTATCATAGTTTTCCCCCTATTACTGCACCATTCATCCTATCGAGACCAAGCCATTCCTCCTATCACGACGTCTATTATGAAAGTGTACTCGAAATATTTATTTTGGTTTAACCCTTGTTATTGGTCCTGGTTTCCTCCGTTGGATAGTCCTTTGGTGCATCAATGATCTTCTGTGTTTGACTATAGGGTTCTCTAGTATCATTGATTAGAAGCGAAGTTTCCAAAGGCCGAAAGATTTTAATCTTTTCTGTTTATGTTGAATGTTACAATGGTTTTATATTTACCATGTTTGTTTATATGCCTTTCATTTTTTTGTTATTCCTGGAATAATGTTTTGGATTAGGCACTGGTATCTATTGCTAATGATGGGCCTCTTGATGTGCGAGGGTACCCATCAAGGAGGCACAAACTCCTCTTCCCCTTTCGGTCCTGGAGGTGTAGCGCGGTGGTAGAAGGCACAAATCCTCTGCTTCAGTTAAGTATTCAACGGTCCCCTTTCTAGTTACATTTTTTGCAACTTAAACATATTATCCTGTTTGGTTATGTTATAATGCTTCTCATTATTTTGTGCAGTTGCGGCACGCCGAAGCATGGGGATGCCCTCTTCACTCCTTCAAAAGGTATTCGGGTTCCAGCACAGTATCTCAGTTATTTTGAGATTACAAACCCCGTTGGTCTAGGCTCTGTTCCGTTCCTAATGTCTGAGGATTTTTAATTCCAAGTTCTGTGATAGTTGATATGGGGTACGCCCTGAATTGTATAAAATAATTCTGGTATATAGAATCACCCGCACAACTTGTGCCTGGTTGGAATTTGATAACTACACAGTCATTTTTGTTAAGTAATGTGCTCATTATATATTGTGTGTTAATTTGTTGTGGATTTGGGATTCTGAAGTACTGTCCTCTATATATTTTGAGGATGGTTTTGGTACTACAGATTCAAATTCTTTCCTAAGCTATTCTAGCTATTTTTGTTTCCAGAATTGAATCTTAATATTGATTGTAAAGTCCCTTTCCTAAAATGATTCGGCCATGCATAGTGATGCACTTAAGGGTTTTGTTCCTTCCTAGAAAAATGTTCGATGATTCCCAGATTTCGTTTATACTTAATTTTGATGTAAAAATTAGTTTCGGGCTTATACATCACAAGCTATTTACCTTATGTTTCAATTATCATTGTTGAATAATCCTTTAACGTTCTTCTTACCATAGAATAGATAGTTTCATTATTAGTTTTGGATTTACGCATCATGTACTATTTACCTTCTGTTTTCTATTATCATTATTGTATAAGTCCCTATCGGTCTACTCACCAGAAAATAGGTAGCCTGGTTATTACGACATAAAATTGTGGTTTATGCTATAGGTAAGTTTTTGATTAACAGAGTCATTCCTAACTTACTGTCATATCTATCTTGAATTATATATATATATATATATATATATATATATTCTTCCTGTAATGGGGTCCGTGGAGTTTCTCCCTTTTCTTTGGAATAAAAAAAAAATCCTACTTATAAGATTATCTATCCACTTAGTAGTTCAGGATTTTGATGTAAACAGTTTACTCTAGCGTCATTACTCCACTGTCGGAGCATGTCCATTACAATGTATATCTGTATATATCGATTCATAAAAAAATAGCTATACAGGTTTACATATATATCGACTAGTACTTCAATGTTTAGGGTATATTTATTTGATTATGAAAGGTATATTCATTCGAGGAGGCTCACTATATACTATATACATCTCTACAAGAAATGAAATCCGCCACACCTATTGGTGTGCATGGCTTCTAGTAGTTTCGCAACAATCTTATTTAATTTTATTTGACAGAAATAACTAAGAAGATAACGATAGTCTGATATCCAGTCTGTTATGGGGATTGTAACTATTACAGAATTTGTTTCGTTGTTTGGGTACATTCCAAGATCTTAGTAATTACTCATCATCACAACTAAAATAAAGGAGTCCACTTCTCGCCAACAACTATGAAGTAAAATGTTAGATCTTTCCCCACAACATTCATCCAGAAATTCATACATAGAAGTAAACAGATTACAACACATAACATTTGACTAAAATAAGGTAGAGTTACATATTTGAACCAAATTTATGGGAAGACAAAGGGAACAACCACGTTCCTCCCAACCATAGAACAAGGCAACCAATCTACTTGCCCGATTCACCCCCTAGCCTAACCATGAGTCCACGAGGGTGAATTGGAATCTCCTCTCCAGCAATATCCTTCGAATTCTAGCAGTATCCTCCTTGCTTCACACTCACACAGTAGTGCTCATAACAACAAGAAAAAAATTCCGTAGTCTTCTTTCCCCAGCATACTTGGCAGCGTCCTGCCTCCTCACATATGCTTTTTTATTAGTTTGCCTAGGACTTTTTCCCTCTCTTGGGGAATTTTCGTAGCTTTCTAAATCCCCGATTTTCAGGGGCTGCCATTGGCCAAATCATTGATTTTCCACCTATAACAATCAGCCCAGAGTTAATTTCAATGTGTTCCCCACTCATCGAGTCATGGTCAACTAAATTTAATATGGCTCCTCCATTTGTCCTCCTGCAATCAATATAAATTATTCTATTTTTTTTCCTTTTTTATACAAGTGTCATAGTCAAGTAGCTAGTTGGGACATATCAGATCTCTACCCAACAGTCAAAATCATTTATTACAATTATAAAATTCGAAATTCGAAATTGCCATAAATGGCAAAAATTTTCCAGTTTCGAAATTTACTAAAACGAAAATAAATTTCCAGCAATTTTAAATTATAAATTATTATTTTTTTGATTTCTTTATTTTTGGGGATGTCACATCCTTTCCCCCTTAAATAAAACATTGTCTCTAGTGTTCGTTCCTTTCTTGGAACATGATTGGATGAGATTTCCACAAATCTCCTTCCAACTCCCAAGTGGCCTCCTCAGGACTAAAGTGCTTCCATTGCACCTTTACCTAAGCGAAGGCTTTGTTCTGAGGTGATATTTCTCTCCGGTCCAGAATGCGCAGGGGTTCCACCTGGAACTCGCCTTCGGGTTCCACCTGCACCAAGTTCCAATCAATCATATGAGTAGGGTCATGAATATACTTTTTCAGCAATGAAACATGAAATACATTATGAATTCTTAGATTAGGTGGAAGTGCAAGTTGGTATGCTACAGGTCCAATTCGAGCTAGTATCTCGAAGGGCCCACAAAACCTGGGTTCCAACATAGCATAGTTCCCTAACTTCAATGATCTTTTTCGGGCTTTGAATTTTAAATAAACATGGTCTCCTGTTTGAAATTCTAGGTGCCTTCTTTTTTGATCTGCATAGCTCTTCTGTTTGTCCTGTGATTCTTTCAAGTTTGGTTGTACCTTTCTAACCATGTTCTCCATTTCTTGGAGCATTTCGGGTTCGACCATGATTCTTTCAGTTGGGTTATCCCAACTAATTGGAGTCGTACATTTTCTGTCATACAGTGTTTCGAAAGGGCTTAACTTAGCCGAAGTTTGGTACCCATTACCAAGTGCAGATAGTCTTCCCACTTGCTCAATTTTGTTCTTACATACATGCACAGCATATCCTCCATGATCTGGTTTGTCCTTTTAGTCTATCCATCTGTTTGTTGATGATAACTTGTACTGAAATTCAAGTTGGTATTGAGCCCTGCAAACAATTCCTTCCAAAAGGCGGATGTGGATTTTACGTCTCTATCTGAAATCACCATTTTAGGAATACCATGTAGTCTAAATATTTCTTTCATGAATATTTCAACAATTTTTATAGCTTTAAAAGTAGACTTTACAGGAATAAAGTGTGCAGACTTACGTATTTTATCGTTTACAACTATGATAGAGTCATTCTGTTTATGATTTTTAGGCAAACCTATTATAAAGTCGAGTGATATAGTCTCTCATTTCAATTCTGGTACTGGAAATGGCTGCAATAGGCCGGTTGGATGTTGATGCTCGGCCTTAACTTGCTGACAATCTTGGCACTTTGCCAAGTATTCAGTTGTTTCGCCTTTCATGTTAGGCCAGTAAAATAGTTTCCTCAGTGTTGTTATCGTTTTCTAGTAACCTGGGTGGCAAGAATACGACTTTTTATGTACTTCGTCCAAGATTGTCAATTTTAACCCTCTTGAATCTGGTATGTAAAGTATTTTTTTAAACCGTAACGGTCCCTTCTCGTTGATACTTAGATCTGGTTTTTCTGAGTTTGCAGTATTGTTCGGTATTTCTATCTTTATTTTAGTATAGTTTTCGTCATCAACACCTGTCGTCCTTATTTTTCCTTCCAGATCACTTTTTGCCCTGCTAACATTCATCTCAAATAACCCATGGATTCTTCTACTTAAAGCGTTTGCTACCTTATTTTTCTTGCCTTTGATATGTCTGATCTCAAAGTCGAATTCGCTCAAGAAGGCTAACCACCTTGCTTGCCTTACGTTAAGATTTGGTTGGTTAAATAGATCTTTTACCCCTCTATTGTCCATTAATAATAAGAATCTTCTGCCCATTATGTAGTGTCGCCACATCTTTAAGGTGTGTATTACTGCTGCTAATTCTAAGTCATCAGTGACATAATTTCACTCGTGTTCCTTCAGTTTCCGGGACTCATAGAAAATAACGTGTCCTTCCTGGGTTAGGACACCACCTAGTCCTTCCTTACTTGCATCAACACATACAGTGAAGTCTTTATCTGGGTCTGGTACCTTCAATACGGGTGTCGTTGTCAATAACTACTTTAGTTTATTGAAGTTGTCTTGACATTTCTCTGACCAGTTGAACCTGGTTCCTTTTTTTTGTAATGATGTGATAGGGTAGTCTATCTTGGAAAACCATTCTATAAATCGACGGTAATATCTGGTGATTCCCATGAACGACCATATATCCGCTACATATTTAGGTACCGGACATTCCCTAATGGCTTTCGTCTTTTCCAGGTCTACGACAATGCCCTCTGCTGAAATTATATGTCCAAGATATTGTATTTCTTTCTGGTAGAAGTCACACTTGTCGAAATTGGCATACAGTTTGTGCTTCCTTAACGTTTGCAACACTATTCTTAAGTGTTCCTCATGTTCCTCCTTCATCTTTGAATAGACTAGGATATCGTCGAGGAATACTACCATGAACTTGTCCAAGTACTCATTGAAAATACTGTTCATTAGGCACATAAACATGGCTGGGGCATTAGTGAGTCCGAAAGGTATGACTACAAACTCATAATGTATGTATCTTGTCCGAAATGTTGTTTTGTTTATGTTCTCATTTTTTATCTGAACTTGATGATAACCGAATCATAAATCAAGTTTTGAAAATATCTTTCCCCCCCCACTTGATCGAACAAATCATTTATCCTTGGTAAGGGGTATTTATTCTTAGTAGTCATTTTGTTCAGTTTTCTATAATTGATACACAATCTTAGAGTACCGTCCTTCATTTTCACAAAGAGGACTGGTTCTCCCCAAGGTGAGACACTCAGTCTGATGTACTCTTTGTCCAATAATTCCTGTAATTGTATTTTTAATTCTGTCAGTTCTGGTAGACTCATCCGGTAAGGCGCCTTTGAGATACGGGTAGAACCGGGTAACAGGTCTATGGAGAAATCTATTTCCCTTCTAGGGGGTAATTCTGGTATCTCATCCACAAACATGTCTCTGAAATCATGTAGGATATCAACGTCTTCCAACTTTGGCTTATCCTCCATTTCTGCTAGATTCGTCACTTAGATGGCATAGACTTGACATCCCTTTCTCATACATTTCTTTAGTTGCATTGCTGAAATTTGTCTGACTGATACCAGTTTTGGTATACCTTGGGTTGTCCTGGTAGTATCAGAATCATCCTTATAGCTAAGCATCTTTGTATAACAATTTAATATTGCTTTGTGTCGTTCCAACCAGTCCATCCCAATAATCATATTGTAAGATCCTAATGGTAGGATGTTCAGATCGGTCTTTATACTTTGACCATCTAAGATGAACTCAAAATCTGGAACAAACTTCACTACATTTCTTTTAGTACCAGTTGCTAATTGTACAAGCCATGATTTCACGTTCTTCATTTTCTTAAGTTTGTTTGACTCGGCCACATTAGGTGTAATATAACTTAACGTATCTCCAGGGTCAATTAAAACAGAAATTCGAGTGTCATTGATTTTACCTTCAATTTCTACCATCGAGGACTAGTGGTCAGCTTGTCGACCATCTATGGCTGCATTTATCCGATGTAGGCTTCTACCCACATCTCCCACTGTCGAGGCTTCCTACAGATTATGAACAACAATTCTATTTGTTGAACTCAAACGCGGATAGTTCCTCCTTAGATGAGGCTCTCCGCATTCCCAACACTTTAATGGCTCGCGGGGATTGTCTCCAAACTTCTTCATTCCCAGGTTTACTGGTTTACCACTGACTTGCATATTCAGATGGTTGGAGTGAAAGTCCTTTCTCGAAAAACTTTTTGTTGTATTCCGATGAGGAGTTGGCTGGTACCCCTTCTTCCGTTGGTTCATCCTCTCTTGTTTCTTATCCTTCCATGCTTTGGGAAACTCTACCCACTGTTTGTACTGATCATAGCACATTCGAGATTTCATGAATACTTCGCTCAAGGATTTGGGGTTGTCAAATTCAATTCTTTCCTTGTAGAACTGTGGTAGGCAGCTTAGAAAATGTTGAATTTTTACTTTATCCTCTCGGATGTACAGTATGAACCTTAACAGTTCTAAAAAATTATTTATAAGGTCCTCCATTTTCATTTGTCCAAGTCGTAACTCGCAAAACTCTTTTGTCTTTCTTTCATAGTAACTTTCCGAAAGGTATTGTTTCTTGAAATACTTCATAAAGTTAGACCATTCCAACTATTTTTTCTTTAGGCCCTTGGCCAATTTCATGTCCTTCCACCAAATGTTGGCCTTCCCTTTCAGATTGTAGATGGCCATTATGACCTTCATGTTGCTGGAATAGTTGTAGATCTAGAAGTATTTTTTGATGTCCAACAACCATGCTTCAACTTCCTCTCCCTTATTGGATTCTCCATCAAAGGTAGTTGGTTTAATCTTTTTAAATTCTCCTTCGAGGTGGTCTACTTGTTTTCTTTTCCTGTCAGATTTAGTTTTTTCTTCTGTTGAAGGTGTTCCTTCCAACGAGCTATCTCCTTTTTCTGTTTCTAGCCCTGAGTTCTTGGAAGCCCTTTTGTTGACTTCTTCCTCATGGTTATCATCTTTTGGGATTTTCTTTGTCACTATACTGCGTAGCAAGACTTCATTTATCTCTTGTTGTTCCTGTTGTGCTTTTTTCAATTTTTCATTGTTCGCTTTGAAAATCTGTAATTCAACAATAAGGTTCCTCATTGTTTCTAACACATTCGTGGGTGAACTTCATTCACTATTCTATCTTGGATCTCCAGAGGGTCCCTACTACAGGTTTTCTCCCATCCTGATTTCTGCATCGTCCTGAGCTGCCATAATTAACACAAAACAGAAATAGCTTTTTGTTTGTAACCATAAGATTTTTGTTAGTTTTACATAAATCAAAATATATTTATATCTATACTAAGCAGCTATTGTGGCCCTATTCAGGTCCAATGTTGTCACCTTTTTTCTCTGATACCATATGTAATGTACGTCAAAATTTATATAATTTTTTTTTTTAATTAGGGACGTTGAGTTGGTTTTGTGTCCTTGAGGCTTTTCAGTAACTTGTCAATCCTAAGGTACGTCAGTCTTATTGCCTTTCTCTCCTCTATCCTATTTAACATAAAGTCGTCGCTTCCTATTTTGGTAATGTGTTGTACAGGAACAATAGGTGCATAACTAGGGACATCTCATTTCATGGAAACCTAATATTATCTACTGTTTCATTTTCAAAGCCACTGTATGACATGGATAAGTAGCTACTTAGAGTCACTATAATACATTGTGAGGTTAGAGATGTCAGGCCTTATGATGTTCAATCTGATATATGTATATAACATTATAAAATCAACAAGGAGGAGTTAACACTCTTCGGAAACAAAGGTTATAATGGGTTTAGCCTCGGCCATTAAACTTGCACCTTGAAAATAAAGTGCGCAGAGGGTTAATCTTGTGGAGGTTATGGTTACGATCGTATTACAAACTACTCGTTAGGTACCGACAAGGTCTAACAACCTCGGGTGTTTAATGCAAAGTAGTTGGATTTGACATATAATGGTTCAGTAAGAAAGCCATCAGGTTACCTTGCCATTAATGCTCTTAGCAACCGATACAAGTGGAAACCCTTGTGCCTTAAAGGCTTGTCTGCACATTTAAAGCTTCTGGGATATGTCTATTCGGTACAGAGCTCGACTGGAATGCCCTAAAGAGATGTCAAAACTTACCCTACGATCACATGGTCTAAGTATGAAACCTCCTCCCCTTTACTCCATTCGGAGGTTACTCCCGTACCTTCACTCTCATTTAGATTTTGATTTGGTGAATGAGGAAGAACTGTCTCAGTCCATTTTCGTTTTCACCCTGGTTAAGGTTTTAGTGAAGGAGGGGGAGACGTTACAGACCATTCCTTTGTTTGGCTTAAGCATTGTGGCCAGGAGTTCATGGTTCTAGTTCCTGTGCTAGATGGGTGGAGATTCTGGGTGGCACTTCTCGACAACATCTCTGTGTGGTAAGTTTACCTTTGGCTATTCTTTTATTTACATTCTACAATCATTCTTCCTCATATGTAGGTCGGTCCACACCTCTGTTCTTGGTTGGTCCTCGATGGTATCCTCGTCTTACTTCCAGGGTACTGTGGTAAAAAGGAGTCGAGTTCTCTTGGTAAGGTTTTGGGTCCTATCATAGTTTTCCCCCTATTACTGTACCATTCATCCTGTCTACAATGATCTATTCCTCATATCATGACGTCTGTTATGAAAGTGTACTCGAAATATTTATTTTGGTTTAACCCTTGTTATTGTTCCTAGTTTCCTCCGTTGGAGAGTCCTTTGGTGCGTCAATGATCTTCTATGTTTGACTATAGTGTTCACTACTATCATTGATTATAAGCGAAGTTTCCAAAGGCCAAAAGTGTTTAATCTTTTATGTTTATGTTGAATGTTACAATGGTTTTATATTTACCACGTTCGTTTATATGCCTTTCATTTTTTTGTTATTCCTGCAATAATTTTTTGGATTAGGCACTGGTATCTATTACTAATGATGGGCCCCTTGATGTGCGAGGGTACCCATCAGGGAGGCATGAACTCCTCTTCCCCTTTCGGTCTGGGAGGTGTAGCGTGGTGGCATAAGGCACAAATCCTCTGCTTCAATTAAGTATTCAATGACCCCCTTTCTAGTTACTTTTTCTGCAACTTAAACATATTATCATGTTTGGTTATGTTATAATGCTTCACATTATTTTGTGCAGGAGGGGCCACGTTGAAGCATGGGGACGCCCTCTTCACTCCTTTAAAAGGTATTCGGGTTCCAACACAGAATCTAAGTTATTTTGAGATTACAAACACCGCTGGTCTAGGCTCTGCTCCATTCCTAATGTCTGAGGATTTTTAATTCCAAGTTCTGTGATAGTTGATATGGGGTAAGCCCTGAATTGTATAAAATAATTTTGGTATATAGAACCACCCGCACAACTTGCGGTTGGTTGGACTTTGATAACTAGACAGTCATTTTTGTTAAGTAATGTGCTCATTATGTATTGTGTGTTAATTTGTTGTGGATTCAGGATTCTAAAGTACTCTCCTCTATATATTTTGAGGATGGTTTTGGTACTACAGATTCAAATTCTTTCCTGAGCTATTCTAGCTATTTTTTTTTTCCATAATTGAATCTTATTATTGATTGTACAGTCCGTTTCCCAAAATGATTCGACCATGCATAGTGATGCACTTAAGGGTTTTGTTCCTTCCCATACAAATGTGTGATGATTCCCAGATTTCATTTATACTTAATTTTGATGAAAAAATTAGTTTCGGGCTTATACATCACAAGTTATTCACCTTCTCTTTCAAATATCATTGTTGAATAATCCTTTAATGGTCTGCTTACCAGAGAATAGATAGCTTCATTATTAGTTTTGGATTTATGCATCGTGTACTATTTACCTTCTGTTTTCTATTATCATTATTGTATAAGTCCCTATCGATCTTCTCACCAGAAAATAGGTAGCCTTGTTATTACGACATAAAATTGTGGTTTATGCTATAGGTAAGTTTTTGATTAACAGAGTCATTCCTAACAGAGTTTTTTAATTATATATATATTTATATATTCTTCTTGTAATGGGGTCCATGGAGTTTCTCCCTTTTCTTTGGAATAATTTTTTTTTTCCTACTTATAAGATTATCTATCCACTTAGTAGTTCAGGATTCTGATGTAAACAGTTTACTCTAGCGTCATTACTCCACTGTCGCAGCATGCCCATTACAATATATATATATATATTGGTTCATAAAAAAATAGCTATACATGTTTACATATATATCGACTAGTAATTCAATGTTTACGGTGTATTTATTTGATTATGAAGGGTATACTCATTCGAGGAGGCTCACTATATACTATATACATCTGTACAGGAAATGAAATCTGCCACAACTATTGGTGCGCGTGGCTTCTAGTATTTTCACAACAATCTTATTTCATTTTATTTGACAGAAATAACTAAGAAGATAATGGTAGTCTCATATCCATTCTGTTATGGGGCTTGTAACTATTACAAAATTTGTTTCGTTGTTTGGGTACATTCCAAGATCTTAGTAATTACTCAGCATCACAACTAAAATAAAAGAGTCCACTTCTAGCCAACAACTATGAAGTAAAATGTTAGATCTTTCCCCACAACATTCATCCAGAAATTCATACATAGAAGTAAACAGATTACAACACATAACATTTGACTAAAATAAGGTAGAGTTACATATCTGAACCAAATTTACGGGAAGACAAAGGGAACAACCACATTCCTCCCAACCGTAGAATAGGGCAGCCAATCTACTTGCCCGATTCACCCCCTAGCGTGACCATGGGTCCATGAGGGCGAATTGGAATCTCAACTCCAGTAATGTTCTTCGAATTCCAACAGTATCCTCCTTGCCTCACACTCACACAGTAGTTCTCATAACAACAAGAACAAAATTCTGTAGTCTTCTTTTCCCAGCATACTTGGCAGCGTCCTGCCTCCTCACATATGCTTTTTTATTAGTTTGCCTAGGACTTTTTCCCTCTCTTGGGGAATTTTCGCATCTTTCTAAATTACTAATTTTTAGGGGCTTTCATTGGCCAAATCATTGATTTTCCACTTGTAACAATCTTCCCAAATTTAATTTCATTGTGTTCCCCACTCATGGAGTCATGGTCAACTAAATTTAACATGTCTGCTCCATTTGTCCTCCTGCAATCAATATAAATTATTTTATTTTTTTTCCTTTTTCATGCAAGTGTCATAGTCAAGTAGCTAGTTGGGACAAATCATATCTTTTCCCAATAGTCAAAATCATTTATTACAATTATAAAATTTGAAATTCATAATTGCAATAAATGGCAAAAATTTTCCAATTTCGAAATTTACTAAAAACGGAAATAAATTTCTAGCAATTTTAGATTCTAAATTACTATTTTTTTAATTTCTTTATTTTTGGGGATGTCACATTAGACATGGAGGGAAAGACCTTCTAAGATGATGTCATGGAGAGACATCACCAAAAATGATGCTCAAAGACAGGTAGTCTCTAGAAGCAATGTACCTCCTAGGATGAGACCATGCCAAATAACAGAGGAATTTCCAGTGACCATGAATGCAAGCTATGGTGATGGACCCTACGATGGAGGAAGATACAATAAGAGACTTAGAGAGATAAATTATAGAAATCTTGGTAAATGAGTTGAGCCATGTGATCTTGAGGGAGAGGGTATGGAAACAGTTCTAGTGTATGTAGAGGCACTTCGAGAGAGGAAGGTGGTACTACATACAGAGAGATAAAAGATTGAGTTACCTATAGAGAAGGAGGAAGAGCTACCTTCAATGTTAGAGGGAGAAGAGACAAAGGAGGAGTCACCTCCAGCTCCAGAGGGAGTAATTATTGAGACACTCTCAGTTTCAGATAGAGCACTTGTAGAGGAAGAGAGAGAGTGGAGGAGCCAGTTCCACATCGAGCAACCCTAGGGGAGGTCAGTTGTTGATAGAGTAGAGAAGTTACTCTCAGTCTCATTGTTTGGCAGTTATAAAGTCCTAGAGGGAAAGTCTGTAGTGACTTCCAAGTGGATCTATAAGATCAAACACACAATTGACAAGAGTATCAAGAATCATAAAGTGATATTTGTTTCCATAGGACTCTCTCATGGGGAGGGAATAGATTATGAGTAGACATTTTCTCATGTTCCTCGATACACTTCTAGCTGAACGATTTTTTCCCTTGCAACATCCATGGGTTGGAGACTACATCAGATGGATGTGAAGACAATCTTTCTCAATGGATAGATTGAGGAAGAGGTATACATCGAGAAGCCAAATGGTTTCGTGATACATGATAAGGATTCTCATGTGTGCAGGTTGAAGAAGGCCTTGTATGGACTCAAGCAACCACCACGAGATTGGTATGCGATGATTGATGGAAACCTGATGATTTTGGGCTTCATCAAAAGTGTTTTCGATCCCAACATGTATTGCAAGAATATTAATGGTGAGTCCCTGATTTTGGTCATCTACGTTGATGATTTATTCCTCACCGGTACCGAGAGCATTATTGTTGAATGAAAGTATCTGTTGGCCTCAAATTATGAGATGAAGGACCCTGGTATGATGCACTACTTCTTGGGAATAGAGGTGTGGCACATAACTGATGAGACCTTCCTAAGTCAGGGGAAGTACACAATTGAGATATTGAAGAAGTTTGGGAGGTTGAACTTGAAGCCCATGGCTACACCAATGGTGACAAATATGAAGAAACTAAGTTTGTCTTCTTTCGATTCTGGCAAAGTCGATCCATATCTGTATAGACAACTAATTGGATAATTGATGTATCTGGTTAACACCAGACCAAATATTTTCTATGCAATTAGTGCACTTATCCAATTAGTGAGTCAACTGAGATAGCCACACTTGATTGTTGCGAAGCATGGGTTGAGATACCGGCGAGGCACAGTTGGACATGGTATGATATATACTTCCAGTATTGATATGATATGGAAGGAATATATTGACTATGATTGGGCAAGGACTGCAGTGGACAGAAAGAACACCTTCGGGTGTTGCTTCACTTTGGGATCTTCCATGGTTTTGTTGTGTAGAAGGAAACAAACTTCTTTGGCTTTGATCACAGAAAAATCATATAACATTGCATTAAGTATG
Organism: Picea sitchensis; assembly: GCA_010110895.2. Classification (NCBI taxonomy): domain Eukaryota; kingdom Viridiplantae; phylum Streptophyta; class Pinopsida; order Pinales; family Pinaceae; genus Picea; species Picea sitchensis. The sequence goes on from SNQJ01S0008187.1 coordinate 95,473, forward strand.
ACAGCCCGTGAAGCAGTGTAGCTTCGCAATATCCTTTCATATTTATCTCAACATGTGTTGGATTCCACCATTATTCATTATGGTAACCAAAGTTGTGTGAGGATCTCATATAATCCAATTTTTTATGACAAATCGAACCACATTGAGATAAAGTACCATTAAATATGAGACATGGTGTAGAGGAAGGAATTATTGGTGCAGTACCTTCCTACAGATGAGCAGGTTGTTGATGCTCTTACCAAACCAGGATGAAGTTCAAGTACTTCTGTGACAGACTTGGCGTAGCATAGAATGCCTCCCTTGCTGAGAGGCAGTGTTGATGTTTGCAGCTTCTTGATATACTCTCCATATCGTACTCCTATGTGACTGAGTTGAGTTGATCTGTGATGACACTTATCCGAGAAGGGATAAGTGGGCACTTATCCAAGAAGGGATATGTGTGTTTGGTATTATAGCCCAACGTCCCATGTGGAGAGAACATGAGGACATTTCAAGGGAGTTGGCCCTTGATGTTATACAGAATGAGAGTTGACCCTAGTGTTTCTATAGGGTGTAGCCTCTAGAGGTCCACATGGGAGTGCCATATGTGACAAACATTCTCCAGATCATACTCCTCTGTGAATTGAGTTGAGTTGATCTGTGAGGACACTTACTTGACAAGGGATAAGTGCATTTGGGATTATATCCCAACGTACCATGTGGAAAACACATGATGACATGTCAAGGGAGTTGACCCTTGATGTATCACACTATGAGAGTTGACCCTATAGGGTGTAGCCTCTAGAAGTATGCATGAGAGTGTCATGTGTGACAAACCTTTTTCTACTATGGTGGTTGTGTACCACTCGCAGATACTGCGTGTCTATGGACAGTAGTTGTGCACTACTATGAAAAGATGCCTCCCTATCTAAGAGGGAGTATTGATGTATCAACATCAGGCGAAACTTCTCCTAGATTGGGCTACAGACCAAGGGAGATATGATACATTTATCATAAAGGTGCACTTGTGGTAAATGGACCCAGACATAGTCCTTCCTTGATCATGACAAGGAATAATATGGACTCGAGGTGCTTGAAGTGCTTTCCATGTGTCAACTAGCATCAGGTCGACATTCACTCATAGGTGTGTACCCATGGTGAAAGATCTTGGTGTGGTCTTTCTTCTAGTCATGGTGATTTGACAAGGAATAATAAAGACTCGAGATGCTATATGCTATTACATGCGGACCCAGAGTGAGCCTGATCTTAGAGAGAGTTAATTGGCTCAGAGGGAGAGCCGCATACAGATATTGTCCTCAGTTCAGGTGGGAGAGAGATGTCTTCCAAGACTGACATACATGTGTCATGAGTCTAGTATGAAGTTTGTATACTTCAAAGACAAGCTTGGCATGATCCAGAATGTCACCCTCATTGAGACAAAGTGTTAATGTTTGGACAGCATCGAAAAAAGATTCTCTTAGAATAATAATTAACAATATAATTATTGATTATTAAATATCATATATAATAAGTAAATGATAATAATAAACAGTTATTGATTATTCAAGAGACACATCCTTTCATGGATGGTCACCATATGTTCCTTATATATGGAAAACTCATCATTGTAATAATACATTGATTATATATTATATGAATAAAAACATCAAAGACATCATAACCATAAATATGTGGTAACTAAGGTAAATCACTAGTGTTTGAGTTCCAAGCACCTCACCCCAATTGAATCGAGAGATTAGAACCCATGATATCCCCAACTTCAAGGGAGAGATCTTTAACATGATATTTGTTTAGGGATTAAAATATTATAGTTTAGTATTGTATTCTAGAAAAGTATTTCATATTGAAAAAATATACATATAGATATGTATGTGAATACTGAATGAAAAAATACAATTTAACTTTCAAATTTAAATGAATATTATTAATATAAGAAAATTTTGTATAAAAAAAAAATAAACAAAAATTTATAGAAAATATATTTTTTGAAAAAATAGCAAAAAATTAAAAATAATCAATTAATCAATTGGTGAAAATTCATCCCTGAAAAATACCATAGAGATCTTATGTCTAGCTAATGAGTACATGAGCTAACACATGGGGCTCAATGTTAGGTGTAGATTATAAATGATTACTCATGTTTAGTAGTAGAGAGATTTCCCTTGATCTTGGTACAAATAATTCTATAATGAAAATTTGAAAGAAAAATGTGTCATTCTTTGTTGGCAATTCATTGTTAACCTAAATAAAAGTAGTCGGCAATTCATTGTTAACATAAATAAAATTAGTCGGCATTTCATTGTTAATATAAATAAAATTAGCCAAAATTTTTAGTTAGTGTACATGCATGTACTTGTAACTTTACAATGTTGAAGTACACTCAATCTAGATTACAGATATTATCAAATGAAAAAATTCTTAGATCATCGATAATGTATTCATTACTAATTTCATTTTAATATTTTAACAATTTTTTAACCTAAATTGCAATGATCGCCAAATGGAAAAAATCTGTCTATTAATAATGTCTTAATTACCAATATAATATAATTTGAACTTTCCAATGTTGAAAATGATTATTATTATGTCTTAATTATCAATATAATTTGAACTTCTCAATGTGGAAAATGATTTATTAATAATGTCTTAATTACCAATATAATATAATTTGAACTTTCCAACGTCGAAAATGATTATTATTATGTCTTAATTATCAATATAATTTGAACTTCTCAATGTGGAAAATGATTATAATTATTACTGATTTTTTGGCAAATTCTTTGACTTGAAATATTATAACTTGTTTAAAATATAATAATCATTATAAATTACCTAATAATGATAGTGATAATTATTAAATCTAATTTTATTTTTTAATTTAAAAACTTGTGTATCATCAAAGTTGACCAACTCAAATGTTTTATATACTTTTATATAACATTTTTATTTAATTGAAATTGATCAAAATGGCAATATTAAAGCAACTTTAGTATAATATAATATTACTTATATGCAGTACTATTATATCTTAAATCTATACTGGCTATAGATTTTTTATTATTTTCTTATTTAATATGAAGTTTTAAAATCCATATTTACTTATTTTTAATTTGAAATTTTAGTATTGGTAAGAGATAATAACTTTTCTAAAGAAAACTAACAGAAGAGTTTTATGAACAATTATAAAATTAATTATGAATCAATTCCTACTCCAAAAACAAACAAGTTACAACACTTTGCATTTTCTACAAAGATGCATTTGTATGTTAGATATTTTTCATAGCACTTCAATTTTTCTTGGTCAAAGATATGGAGGAAAGATTTATATCTTTAAAGCATCATGAAATTAATTAAATTAATATGTTAGAGTTATATTTTAAAGAGTAAGTTGATTTGTGAATAGGAAAGATTTATATCTTTAAAGCATCATGAAATTAATTAAATTAATATGTTAGAGTTATATTTTAAAGAGTAAGTTGATTTGTGAATAGGAAAGATTCATATTTTTAAAGCATCATGAAATTAATTAAATTAATATGTTAGAGTTATATTTTAAAGAGTAAGTTGATTTATGAATAGGTTTGATTTCTTATATGTTGTATAATGTATTATTATTATTATAAAAATAATTTGAAATTAAGAATATTTTGATCATTTATAAATATATGAATTATAATTGTAAGATAAGTTGATTTATGAATAGGTTTGATATTTATATATATATTATAATATATTATTATTGTTATTATAAAAATAATTTGAAATTAAGAATATTTTGATCATTTATAAATATATTAATTATTATTGTAATTCTCATTAAATGTAATAAAAAAAATTATATTATGAAAATATATATTAATCATTATTATAATCTTTATTAAATGTACTAAAAAATTTATATTATGAAAATATTTTGATCTTGTATAATGTATTACTATTATAAAAATATTTTGAATTTAAGATTTTTTTTATCATTTATAAATAAATTAATCATAATTATAATTTCAATTAAATATAATAAAAAAATTATATTATGAAAAAGTTGTAGATGTTAATTCTCAAAGTTAAATATGTGCAAAGAAGCTATAAACATTCGAACATCTATGGATAATTCTTTTTGTTAGAATCTAGGATAGAGTTACATAAGTGTAAAGGTGCCCCTTGTGAGTTTAAAAGAAATGGGCCCTTACAATATCTTATCAAGTGAAACCTTGGGAGTGGTAACAATAGATCATATTATATGAAACTTTAGAATAAGAAAATTAAAGTGGAACAATGTGAAGAATATTTTTTTAATTTAAATTAAACCAATCAAATAACATTAACTAAGTCATGACTATTTTGTAATATATAATGAAAATTAAAATTACATCAATCAAATAATATTAATTAACTCATGACTATTAACATTAATTAAGTTTAAGTCTAAGTCATGAGTATTTTGTAATATATAATGAAAATGAAATTTAAATAATATTAATTAAATTATGATTGTTTTGTAATATATAATGGGTCATAAAAAAAAATTGATAGTTATTTTTTAATTGGAGATAAACATATTAAATATTAAAAAAATTATTAAGAAAATATTTGAGAAAGAGATATTAAAATCAAAAGTGAATGGATGCATCATGTCCCCTTCCATGCAAAGAAAAGACTTATTGATAAGCCAGCTATAAGAGTAATATTTGTTGTATAAATATGTATTTTGTAATGTAGAATGGTATAGTAGTCGATTATGTTGTAATAAGTTTGTGTATTGTACCTAATTTGTATTGTACCTAATTTTTAATTAAAACTATATAGGACCAAGGGATATAAGGGAAGGATTAAGACAAAACAACATAAATTATCATTCTCTCTCTACATATATACCTTACATTCTTTCTCTATCTATCTCACCTTATCTATTTTCCATACTAGCTAGACTAGAGATGGGTATATAAATAACAAAAGAAATGATTTAAATCACAAAGGATGCCTTGAAATGTCTCTTTCCTACTTAACATGTCTTATATATTTCCTTAAAAGGATACCTTCTCTTCACATTTCCTTTCCTTGATTAGATATGAAAGAATATTCTCACCTTTGGGAAAAAGTATTACCTTAATGAATTCTAGAAAAACCTCCCTTCCAATGTCCTGAAAAAAGGAAATATTCTCTTTGGATTAAGTATTTAGAGACAAGGATAGGATGGATTCATTCAAATATTAGTATTTGCAAAAAATGTATATACAATTATTTTTATAAAAAAAAAAAATCAATTGCACATGAATCCTCAACTAGAACAACTCAAAAGTGTGTTGTATATATACCAAGACATCCATAAGTATTCAATCTCACAATAAATTATATACACAAAGACATGAAAATAATGACCCGTGATACATAACAATAGAGTGTCTATAGGACATGCAAAACAATGTGTCAATAAGACAACCACAATAGGGAGTTTCTCATCAATAAGGAATGAATCATCGTAATTGTTGATGATTTCTCTTGAATTTATAATATTAAGGTAATATTCCAAGATAATTAGAGAAAATTCATCATTTCCTAGCTCAAGGGTTTTCTTGATCTCTAAGTTTGTCAATGAAAAAGTTAAAAAGTGTAGTTATTCTACATAACAGGAGAAGGCCAACTATGGGTCTTTTCCCTCCTCTTCTTAATACCATGACCAACCGATTGATGAGGTCATATTATTTACTTCTATGGCTATTGGGATCGATATGATATAGGTGGGGAACCATAATGTGGATCGCTACTCATAATGCAAGGAATTCATCCCAAAAAATGAACAACTTGAACAAATAACCCATAATTGTGGATCATTTCCCTGTTCTTCATGGCAACATGACCAAACCATTGATGCGGTTAGAAAAAATTGTATATCTATGGATAGTAGGATTAATAATATCTAGATGGGGAAGAAAAATGTGAATCTCCACTCATATTTCAAGGAGTGGCTCCAAAACATTGAACAAATGACACAAATCCATTTCAATATTTTGCACTTGTACAATTATATATAAGGGAAAAACACCTGTATTAAATATTTTTCATACCATGAAAGTATTTTCGAAAGTTCTTTATTACTAATAAGACATCAATCATTTTATTTAATAAGAAAAAGAAAATTCCACACCAATAAGTTGTCGTAAGGCTGAAAATTCTACATATTGAAGTATCTTATCTCCTAGGATACGATATCTCTCTCAGAGAGTAGGGACATTTTGAAAAAAAAAAAAGAAGAAGGACTCAACCCATCCCTATGTTGATATGTTAAGAGGATAAAACTATAAAATATGTTGAAGTGTTTTAGTTTGACCACACTATGTGATGTTAGGTGTTTGAATTTCTAATTGAGTATGTCCCATGCTAATAAGAAATCCTTCCACATATAGCTAATGACCATGCAAGAAATTATCTATAATTTTCCAAATTAATATATGACATGCCATACTATATGAAAATCATGTTCATACTTCAGAATTAATCCTTGACAGTTTATTCAAGTAATTGTACAACTTTGTATTCAAGCACAACCATTTATAGATGTCTCCGAGTTTGTTTTGTTAAATATATTATTTTGATTCGATTCCTATCAATATATTAGGATCAAGGTACATGTATATGTAGCTTTATGAAGAGCATGCCATGGATTAAGATTTGGACTCTTTAAATAATTATTATTATGAATTTTTCTTAGCTTCATATAGCCTTTAAATTTAGCAATGCTTTCTAGTCCATTGAATGTCAATCATAAAAATCATTTCCTTTAAATGTAGCAATGATTCCCAGTCCATTGAATGTTAATCATAAAAATCCTTCGTTACAATAATACTACCATTTTTTAAACTTTAGATTAAAGAACCACAAAAATATTTCCTAGAGTGTTTTGTTTCTTTCTTAGTAAAGGAATCCACCAAATGTAAAAATAATTTAAGAAAAATTCACCTCTTGGATAATTGTCAATCCATGTTAAAAGCTATGATATCATCCCAAGCTTTCCATATGCTTTGGGATGAAAACATTCCTTTAATTTTCAACATGGAAGAGGTGGTTACATAGTTGTCCAAATCAATCCCTTGCTAGGACATTTTTTCGAAACAATTCTAAAGATATATCTTTTTTCAATAGAACCTTCAAAACTTATATTCCTTCCCATGTCTCAATCCCCCATTTAAAAATTATAAATTGAATAACACATTTAAAAATTATAAATTGATCGTGAATATAAGTTGACATCCCCATACCAACAAACCTATTAGAGTATAATATGGCTCCCAAATTCCTTTATGATATCCTTTAGAATTATCGTGATTGTCCCAAAGAAAAATCATCAAGACATTTTCTATTATGATAATCCTATAATGAGAATAAAATATGTATGGAATCGAAAATATTAATACAAGTTTGAAATTTAACGATTAAATGTAGATATTTTATTATTCATTTTAAAATGTTCTTATTTTCTAAATGACCATCTCCTAAATATATTTAGCTAAAGTTTAAAGGAAAACTATGTCAAGAATTTTTAGGATCTGACATGACTAGTTCCAAGACTATCCCTAGCCTTTCAACTAAAAATATTTAGCTAAAGTTTAAAGGAAAACTATGTGAAGAATTTTTAGGATCTGACATGACTAGTTCCAAGACTATCCCTAGTTTGAAATTTAACGATTAAATATAGATATTTTATTATTCATTTTAAAATGTTCTTATTTTCTAAATGACCATCTCCTAAATATATTTAGCTAAAGTTTAAAGGAAAACTATGTCAAGAATTTTTAGGATCTGACATGACTAGTTCCAAAACTATCCCTAGCCTTTCAACTAAAGAAACACTAGACATTGACTTTCTATATATCAATAACTTTCTACCATTTCATCTTGAAGGTAGAGACATCTCAAAAATTCTAAAGATATTTCATAATGCTCTCCAAAGAGGTTTTCTCTCCTTCAATGATGATGAATGAATTATTAGTAAAGTTCCCATTAATTAATTTCTATGTTTTTTATTTATGAAATAAAGTACCGTGGATTCTATTTTTATAAATAAAATAAAACAGGGAATTAGATATGATAGCCTACACTATAAAGTATGTGATAAAGGAAAACCTTCGAAGATGGACGTAAAAATGTTAATTCCTTCAATTTTCATATGCTTAATTGAAAGGCATATAAAAGCTCCAACAAAGTAGTTTGAATAGACGTAATTACGAAAGAGAGAAATTCCAAAGGTACTCCACATGGACATGTTAAAGGGACATTATACTTCATTATAGATGATTTGAATCATATATATCTTGTAATTATTATTGATTAATTTGAATGAAGCTTATTTATTTTCCGGGCGTTCCGAGTCAGGTTTACATTTTCTCAATTCTTAAGTTTAAAGGAAAATTATACTTTATTACATATGATTTTAAAGTCAATTTTGATGAAGAGGGTATCCAATGAACATCCATCTTATCCATGGTTTTGTAAAAACAATTTAAGAAAATAATAAGTCTAAAATTTTCATAATCTCCTGATCTCCAAGTGCTTTCAGACAGTTTTACATTCTCTAATTCTTAAGTTTAAAGGGGTATTATACTTTATTATAGATAATTTCAAAGTCAATTTTGATGAAGAGGGTATCCAATGAACATCTTGTCCATGGTTTTGTAAAAACAATTTAAGAAAATGATAAGTCTAAAATTTTCATAATCTCATGATTTTTCAGGTTTAGGAATAAGAAAAATAAGATACCAATTGATTTTATATCCCAATTTTTTAAAATGATAAGTCTAAAATTTTCATAATCTCATGATTTTCAGGCTCAGGAATAAGAAAAATAGGACATCAATTGATTTCATATCGCAATTATTTTCGTGTTTGGAAATTATATATCTGGAGGTTCGGCCAATACCTTACATGAAAATCGATTTTTTCTTTATATACCATACATGAGAATCCACCACATTAAGGGATGTTTTTATCAACCATTGTTTTTTTACTTTGTTTCCAACTTATCAAGAGTTAGTGCCTACTCATGTTACCTCGCATGTTCCTTTGAACGGTGATATAGAAATAGGTGAAGGACATTTTACATGTCCACACCACATTTCTCTGTACTTTCTTGATATTGAAACACTATATTGTAGTAACAAATCTATTCATTTTCAGTTTCCTCTTGATTAGTCACTCAACTAACTACAATATTGAGTGTGGTATTTGTCTAGTGAGCCTCTTTAATGGTCAGGGATTTGAATAAATCATTATTTGACAAGTTGTATATATTAACTACATCTAATAACACTTATATTTATTATCCTTTATATTTATATAGTTTATTTTTGTATATTTTGATTTACGTGTATTAAATGTCTCAAAATCACTTTTCAAGCTTATTTGTCTTTTTTATAGGGGTTGTATTGCAATAACTAAAAAAAAAAATCATCAACTAAAAAATTGTAACATCCCACTCTTTGACGAACTGAGCGAACTTATTCTTTGAGGACACTTGCTTGCAAGTGATCTAGATTATTATACTATTGGTTGTTTGACTATGATTATGAGGCATTATGGATATGATGATATGTTATTTTGTGTATTTACATAGACATGTATTATTGATTGGGTTCTTCTAAGTGTGCAGGATTTTGGACCTCGAGGATGCAGAGGCATCGATGAAACCCCTTGGACTCTGGATCGAGATGACGATAGCTTGTCACCCAGACTCACATGTGGAGTAGATGGGCCATGCACGACAACCAGAGACTTGAGGAAGAGGTGTGTACACTAGCCCTACCATAGCCTAGTAGAACTCACGTCGTGGCTCGAATTGTAGGTCAACGATTACCTAGTTCGAGAAGACCCACGATGTCGTGAGGGAAGACTGTGAAAGTCGATCACGATGATTCTTAGGGGTGCATAATAAGGCAGGGGTCTTATTCCTTAGAGGCCCTTAGTCTCCCACAAGATCACCTGGCAGAGTATTGACTCCAGGGGTTTTTCATGTCTACCAAGTTAGTCAAGAGGCAAGTGGTGCCCTTGGAGCACGTAGTGCGTCCTGAAGGGAACATCGAGCAAGGAAAACGAAAAGAGGTGAGTGGCACCCTTAGAGCATGTAGTGTGTCCTGAAGGGCACGTTGTGCAAGAAAAATGGAAAGTGAGTGGCACCCTTGGAGCACGTAGTGCTTCCTGAAGGCCACGTCGCATTTTTAACTGGTAAGTGAATAAACCTAGATGACCTTATAACAAATGATGTGTCAAGTAAGATTTAAAAACAATTTCCCTAATAAAAATGTCGCCCAACCTAGGAAATTAAAATCTAGTTCTATGTGACACTTGTGGCCAAAAATAATAATCATAGTTAAACATGTAACGAGAAGGAGGTAAGAAATTCAATTAATTTATTAAAATCAAATTTTATTGGGGGATTAAAATTTTAAAAGGAAAATGATTGTTTTATCTACTTATGATAATTAAATTTTATTAATTAAAAAGGAAAAGGGGAAAGAGGTGGTTTTTCTACACTTGCTAATTTGAGTTTTAGTTAAAAAGGTTAAATATGGAAACTTGAAAGAAATAGGAAACTAAGGAAAAAAGTGAGGAAAAAGATGAATGTCTAACTTAGTAATGAATTTGGCCTTTAACAACTTGCTAATTATGAACTCAACTAGGAATTTAGTAAAGGCATAAGTCATTTAAGATGTGTAAGGAAATTTTGGGACACCAAGGAGCGATTTTAGGAATTCCTTTAGGTGGGTGAGGGAAATAGGAATAATTAAATAATTAATGAAATCAATTTCTGGTGCAACTAGGGGGATGACTCACATGTGTACAAGGGAGGTTTTTCTGAATTAAATTAATGAAAATTAGATTAAATGAGAATTTGGGAAATAAATCACTTAGAAACCCTATAAAAAGGATGGAGGATGAGGAGTATGGATTTGATTTTGTATGCATAACCTTACGCTGCAGAGTTTTTGTCTCGACTGACTTATCTTGTGGGAGTTGGGATACCCAGCTCAGGTAACTATTGGTAGCTCGACCTTGCGAGGCGAGTTGGGTGTTATTTGTTCTTTGGTTTATTGTGTGTGGCCCCTTTGCGGCTCGAGGGGCTCACGGGGAAGAAGAGTACCCATAGTGTTGGTTGGGAGGTACTGATGAAGTCACATTGGTTGGCAAGTAGTAGCGAGACAGAGCACGTGTGGGATAATGACTCAGAGCTGTCACCATGGGCTACAGTACACATGTATTTATTTGAATGGTAGATTATTATTGTTCTTGCGCTTTCATTAATGTACTTCTATTATGTGAATAAATTTGTTTTAGTCAACGTTTTTAATTGAGAACTTAAAGTCATCATAGCCTTACGCTCGCTGCTTTTGAATTTATTTCCTTGGCAACCCAATCCCTAATTGCTATGATTGTTCTATTTTGTTTTATTAATTTTTATGAAGAGATTGTGCTTTATCTTTCGTCCTTATCCCTACATCATCAGTCCTTTCCTGAGCAGTCGGTGAGGAACTGAATCGACGATCGTCACTTCACTGTTAATAGCCCTATAGATTCTAATGCCCTGCTTTTATCTGCATGGATGATGAGCGAAGGATAACGTTTACCAAACCATCCACCTTACTTCTCTCTGTGTTGATTGATTCATGGGTAAATGATTGGCCCTTGTGCCTCCTTATGTTGAGTGTCTCTGTGTTTTTGTTGATTATCTTTATGCTTCATTCCTGCGATTTCTTGGCATTTTAACCCAACAATATTACATGGTGAGAGTTTGATTGATAGAGTTCATACCCCTTTCCTTTCCCGAATTTTACCAAGCGACCTCCATTGTTGTTGTACTGGATTTTTAATCAACCACTAATCTTTTACCTACGTTTCTCATTGACTACTCCACCTGCTCATTAATCAACCACAAATTTTCACCTCTGTGTTTTTTTTATGATCTCTGGGTTGCTATTGTCACTATGTTTTATATCTCCAACTGGTTTTTTGATTAATTTATCTCTGTGACTTCCTATCATTACCTTTGTGTATTTTTCTTTATTTCTCATAGCGAACAACTAATACTCTCTACATTCTTAATGTGTAACGGTAGCATTTTAATATTAGTCTGCAATTATCATAGACAACGATGGAGAATATTACTACAATTATACTGCAATTATCATAGACTGTGTTTTTAATATTTGGCTGCAATTTCCCTCGTGACTGCATTATCCTCAACAATTCAACTATATCTACCTAGAAACTTCAGACAATGACCTTGGTTATACCTAGCATTTCCAGACTGCAAATTGAGGTCCCGTGGGATCTTTCCTTGACTTGGCGCTTGTGTTGAAAACTTGGTGTGAGGTATGACTTGACTCTCGATGCTTGATGAACTTCTCACTGATTTTTGGGCCCACGATTTTATGTTTAGATTTCCTTCTTACTTTGAATGACCGTGAATTTCTATTGAGTGATACGTCGCGGTATTGGCGGTTGCAAATAGATTTTGACAGTCTATCTATACTATTCCCGCAAATTTTTTTATGTCGGCGTCCTCTTATTAAATGATGCATCTGCATTTTTCCTTTTGGTTATGTCTACGTTTCCTTATAAATATTAAGTCATTGTTTTTGGATTTATCTACGAAATGTTATAATTTTGGATGGTGTTTTACCTGTGTTTTTACCAGCAAAGTTTATGGTGAGATACCTACATTTTTACCAAGCAATTTCTTTGTAATACCTGTAATATACCAGTGAATTACATGGTGATATATCACCAACAAAATTCATTGCGCTCTTCTCGTGAATTAATATCTTGCTCACCTGTGTTTTTTATTGTTGACAGTGAATCCTAGGTAGCGTCTTTAATAACATGGATTCTACGTTCCTCTTATCTCTGCACCCATTTATTTTTACGCTTAAACAACCCATAAGTTAACTCTGTGTTTCCATTAATTAGATAGTGATTTTTGGCATAGACAGAGTTCCTTTTTATTTTTGATAGTGTTTTTATGACAGTTATTTATTGATAGCATATCCATGAGTTTAAATTACCACTACATCAGATTTTAGCTCTGCGATTCACCTATATATTACCTTCCTACATCATCATTTAATTTACTCTACGTATTACATGCACCTTGGATGTGTTTAATACACTGACATCATTCTTAATATGTGGGTAAGCGATTTTACACATCCTGTGGCAACGCATCCCCGTGATCTAGACGACTATTTTTGTAGACAACAATAGCATAAATTGTTGGCCAGTGAATTATATTGTTTTCTCAATAAGAACTACTTCACCTAAACCTTACTCTAGTGGAACTTTTAATCCAAACTTTACTTACACTCAAATACCTTAACCTTTTACCTTTTTAAGTAAATTGAACCTTGAAGAAAATAGAAGTAGAGTGTGATAGAATTTATAATTTTCTTTAAATGTTAAATGATGTAAAAGTTAAAGATTTAATTTTTAAAATTAATAGGATTATCTTTTGTTAGGCATAAGTTATATTGTTGAATTAATAGGATTATTAGACAAGGTGGTTATTGGAGTATTAGTTTAATAACTTGCATGAGATTAATGTCCAAGGGATTAGTAGTTTTTGATAAACAGTTAATAGTTTAACATTAATTGGCTACTATGCGCCTTGTGCCTGAAGTCGAACTGTAAAGGGTGGTTCGTACCAGTCGTTTCACCACTCGGGTTGCCTCGCAGGAATCAAGAATCCTTCGATCAATTGCGCAAGTTAGTTTTGAGTGGTGTCACCTTGCATCTTGTCGACGTGTTGCTTGGTTTTGTGGGTATCGTCTTCTTGTCAGTTAATTCGGTCTCCTAGCGCTTTGTTTTTTCTTGAGTCTTTGGCCCATATAGATTATGTTGTGCTAAGGTTATTGTCATTCCTACCATTTCGTGATGACATGATTCCTGATGAGGGGATCATTGCGTTCCCTCATGGATAGAGGCGAATGATAACTTGGTCGGAGTTTGTGCTTAGCGATGTGGGCGTTGTTCGTTGTAACAGTTGTTGGAACTTGGTTTTGTAATGCCTTAAGGAGCTGGGTTGGGCGACGTAGGATTCTAGTTCCTGGTTGTTGAAGCCACTGTGTCATGTTTTTGATGTTTTCCTTTATATTATAGGCATTGTCTTGCTTCTGTCAGGTGAGTAGTCATTTCCATCTATCTTGATTTTCCCATGTTTCTCCCAGTTGCCTGATGTGCTAGTATGTTGAATCGTTGTTGTCTGTTGCCTGATCTGCATGCGTTGTGTTCGTCATCGAGTTGCATTGTTTAAATGTGGTTGTTGTTTCTGCCTTGCTTAAAAAAAAAAAAATTACACTTGCTTTCGTCACTTGTAGTCTTAACCATGGGGTCGTTACATATGGTATCAGAGACGGTTCAACCCTGCGACTGTGGATCGCTCTTATTTCCACTACAATAGACCCTTGATTTTTAACCTAGAGTTAATTAAAAACTTTAACATGTCCATGCGGTGATGTTTATTTGAGGATGCCATAGAATTTCACAACGTGTTGTCATGGAAGGAGGTGCGATGCCTCTAGAAGTGCCCACGCCCTCACAGTCTAAACCCAAGGGGAAGAAGAAGTCCTTGGGCTAGACTCCAATGTTGTAAGGGATGATGACGGTCTAACAATGCCCTTTGAAGGAATGTTATAGGCCTTGATTCACCTTTTGTACTGAGTTGAGGCCAGGACCCCTGTACCCCTGAGGGTCCACAACGCACCCTAGCCAGTACCATTATCCTTCATAATGAGCTCGAGAAGGTCAAATCCCCCAAGTTCTTTGGTGCCCCGGAAGGCACTTCCATCGAGGCATGGTTGTAGAATATGGTGACGTGCTTCGCACTTTGCGACTATACCTCCAACATGAAAGTCCGCATGGTGGTCTTTCAGCTAAAGGGGAGTGCTCTTCTATGGTGGAAGATGCTCATGCTACAATCAAAGATGGTCGTCGAAGACGTTTCATGGGAACTATTTGAGGAACAATTTTGAGAGGGGCTTCTATCGGAGGAATTCATTGAGTGTAAAATCAACAAGTTCAACGCCTTGTGACAGGGCAATCGTACAGTGCCCGAGTACTAGGCCTATTTTTGGAACTATTCGGTATGCTCCGCACCAAATTACAGAGAACTTAAGGTCAACAAGTTCGTGTTCGGCCTTAGTGTTGGGAAATAGTTTCTACTTCAGGTACCAAGAATACTGGACCGAAGAAAGTGTGTTGGAATGTGGGGAGCCACATTTCCAGCACGACTTCCTAGTGGAGAGGACTAGAGCATCTAGATCTGTCGGACCCACTATCATGGGAGATTTGGGCATGGCCCATCGGATTCATGGAATGGTGAATAACGTCTAGGCAGAGCACTAGTCAATTGTGCTTGAGACATTAGGTATCGCCGAGGACAATATTGTTGGAGTTACTTCACACACACCTAGGATTTATTTTTCCTAAGGTTATTCCTTGTTTATTAGTCATAATTAGTCATTATTCAGTATCCTATATTTTAGGGGAGAATATTCCACCTAGAGAATATTCTCTTTCAGTTGACACTTTAGCTTGACTAGTTGAGTTGATTTTATATGTTGCATTGGTTTTGTCAAATGCAACATTGGGATCATCACCAACTCACTACTCTTTGTTCAGTCAGTTAACTGAAGACTAGTTGACTAGTTAACTCAGCTAGGTGGCAGTTCACTCTCGTAACTACCTGAGAGACTAGACTAGGTGGAAGTTTACTCTTGTAACTGTTGGTGTGCGTACAGATCAATCTATACCACCACTATGGCTTATTAGTTACTCATGTATCCTATATATATTTTAAATTATTCACTCTCTGAGTGTGGAAATGGTTAATGAGAATTCTTTCATTCTTTCTCTCCTTCTTCTTCTTTCTCCTTTTCTCTCTGCAAATGTGTGTATCATTGTTTATCTAGATATATTATGTGCAGTTTCAACACATTTACATGGTATCAGAGCCAATGGACTGCTAAGCAAAAACTACACCAAAATTTTTTACAGGTACAAAAGATTGAAGACAACAAAAAGATGGATTATTCGCCAGAAATACTTCTCACGCCTCATAACTATTTGGAATGGAAGCCAAAAATTTTGCTTATGCTCAGATGTAGAGGCTTGTACCAAATAACTATGAAAATGGAAGTAGATCCTGATTCTTTCGATGAGAAAAATGACTTTCTCAATAGACAAGATATGGCCATAGGATGTATCCTCTATTTTATTTCTCCCAAAATTCTCCATCAAGTATATAATGATTTGCAAGAATTCACTCCAAATGATTTATGGATGATATTGGAGGTTCTATTTGGGAATAAAGAATACTGTGAAGATTGCATGCAGAGGATTGGAAAGATAGATCCAGAAGAGAAACCGTCAGAAGATCAAGCCTCTTATTATGAAGAGTCTTCCACAAACATTTTTGCAGGAATTTGTATTCCATTAATTGAAGATGATGTATACTCCATTTCAGATTTGTTTTCTGAAATTTTTGTGGAATATATATGGCATGCATCTTAGGGGTCACATGCAAACACTTTTCCATGTGCAATGCATGCATCTCAGAAGACAAAAAGAGAGTCGCGTACATCAGACTCCATTATGATATTTTCTTAGCACAATTTGCAGAAAAAAATTGGATATTTGAATTCCTCCCGGGAAATTATCCAATTTCAAAAAAAAATCGTCCAAAACGGAGTCTGGGAACTGAAGTTATGATCGTTTCAAAATCAACAAAATTTCAGCGTTTTTTTCGGAAACGGACGCACGGTTTTCAAAATGTCATCCAAAATTTATTTGGATATTATTCATTACAAGAAGATAAAGTGGATGTGTGTGGAAATATCAATGATGCATATACTTCATCAGATCCATGCAGACATCTACATCTTCAACAAAATCTTCAAAGAGCACAAACTTGCAAAGTTGCGAGGTCTTCCTGGAGTGAAGGACATAGCTACTTAGCAACTGCCTTTTGTTCCTTATCATTTTTTATTTTATGCATTGTAATATTAGGGGGGTGGTTTCCATGAGTTTTCCCTCTTTCCTCATTTATTTAGGTCTTTGTAATTTGAGGGGGGGGGGGTGTTTCCATGAGGTTTTCCCTCTTTCCTCATTTATTTCAGTGTATCTTTTGTATTTGGGTACCTAACATGGCCTTGTAGCCAGGACCCATTCTTTATTTTCACCATAGTGATGTCCAGGGGGGGTGTTGGAGTTACTTCACACAAACCTAGGATTTATTTTTCCTGAGCTTATTCCTTGTTTATTAGTCATAATTAGTCATTATCGAGTCTCCTATATTTTAGGGGAGAATATTCCACCTGGAGAATATTTTCTTTCAGTTGACACTTTAGTTTGACTAGTTGAGTTGAGTTTAGATGTTGCAATGGTTTTGTCACCATGCAACATTGAGATCATCACCAACTCACTACTCTTTTTTCAGTCAGTTAACTGAAGACTAGTTGACTAGTTAACTCAGTTAGGTGGCAGTTCACTCCCGTAACTTCCTGAGAGACTAGACTAGGTGGCAATTTACTCTTGTAATTGTTGGTGTGTGTCCAAATCAATGTAGACCACCACTATGGCTCATTAGTTACTCATGTATCCTATATATATTGTAAATTATTCACTCTTTGAGTGTGGAAATGGTTAATGAGAATTCTTTCATTCTTTCTCTCCTTCTTCTTCTTTCTCCTTTTCTCTCTGCAAATGTGTGTATCATTGTTTAGCTAGATATATTATGTGTAGGTTCAACACATTTATAAATACCCTTATCATTTTGGTAGATCCAGGTGCTACCGAAGGTTACGAGATGTAGCCTTAACCTGGGAGAGTTTTGTCACTAGGGCCAACAGGTATGTCACGATCTTAGGATCTTGTGACGTCATGATTGGTATGTATTGATTGGAATTGCATGAGGCGATACTCAAATTTAAGACCAAATGGTTGATCTTGGTCAATGATTAGGGATAGAGACGTGTGATTGTAGGTTGGAACCAGGTAGTGTCCCTAAGGTTGATCTCTTCCTTACAGTTACGGAAGACCATGTGCAAGGGATGTAAAATTTATGCAATCCTTGCATTATGAGAGAAGGGAGAAGTGAAAGGTATATAACACCTTCCAGTGGAGATTGAGTTGCAGACATATTCCCTGAGGGGTTACCTAGGATTCCCCCAGAGAGGGATTTGAAACTTATCATAGACCTAAAACTGGGAACTGAACCGATAGAAAGAACGCCTTATCGGATGTCGACCCCAAAGTTACAAGAGTTGAGAATGCAACTAAAGGATTTGTTGGACCTGGGTTTTATACATCAAAGTGTGTCACCATGGGGTGTGCCTGGTAATTTCATATGAAATAAGGATGAGTCATGGATTCTCTACACTAACTACTGTCAATTGAACAAGGAAATGATCAAGAATCAGAATCTGTTGCCAGGGATTGATGATCTGTTTGATCAGATGAAGGGTGTCATGGTGCTTTCAAACATTGACTTGAGATCAAGGTAGCACCAGTTATGGATCAAGGAGGATGAAATCCCTAAGACCACCTTTTAGATGAGGTTTGGACATTACAAGTTTACTATTTTACCATTGGGACTGACAAATGCCCCAGGGGTATCTATGATTTTAATGAACGAGATGTTCCACGATTACTTGGTCAAGTTTGTCCAAGTATTCATTGACGATATTTTATTTACTCTTGGATGATGGAGGAGCATGATGAGAACTTGCGCTTGGTACTACAGTTTCTGCGAGAGAACAAATTATTGGGAATTTGTCTAAATGATCATTTTAGAAATCGAAGATTCACTACTTAGGGCATGTCATCTTCTACGAAAGTATCGTAGTGGGCCCAACAAAGGTCGAGGCTATCATGGAATGGCCTATGCCAATGAATGTCTGGAAAGTGCGTAGATTCATGGGTTTAGCAGAATATTATCGACGGTTCGTCAAGGGTTCTCAAATATAGAAAATCCTATTACGAAATTGTAGAAGAATAAGAAGAAGTTTGTTTAGACAGAGAAATGTGTGGAAGAATTTCAGAGGATGAAGGAGATGTTGACAAAAAAACCGATACTAAAGGTCTCTGACCTGGACATAGACTTCTTGGTATGCACTGACGCATCCAAATAAGCCTTAGGTAGAGTCTTGATGCAAGATGATCAAGTGATTGCTTACATCTAGAGAAAGTTGAGAAGGCATGAGGAGAACTATGTGACGCACGATTTGCAGTTGTTAGCCATTGGTTGTGCCTCGAGAGTTTGGAGGAACTATATTATTGGAAGGAAACTTGAGCTAAACGGACCACTGTGGACTACAACACATATTTACGCAAGTGACTTGAACACATGACAATGACATTGGTCGGAATTTCTTAGTGAGTATGATTTCAAGATTACTTACATAAAATGAAAAATGAACAGAGTGGTGGATGCATTGAGTCGGAGACCACTCATCAGTTTGGTGATCCCTCTACAGACAAACATACGTGAAAATATTCTAACTTTAGCATGCTGATGAATGGTACAAAGAGGTCAAGGATTTTATTGGACAAAACCCAATGACGGTACCAAGATTGGAAGAATTTATGTTGGACGTCGACGAATTATTGATATTTAAAAATAAAATTTACGTACCACCGAACAACGAGTTGAGCAGTTTGATCCTAAACGTGGATCACATAGTAGTGTACATCGCTCACTTCATAGTCACAAATATGAGGGAAGAACTTAAACCCTTATTCTTCTGGAAGGGATGAAGGCATACATAGTCAACTACGTGGCAAGATGTCTAGAATGTGAGCAGGTGAAAGTTGAACATAAACATCCAGCAGGATTACTATAGCCACACGCTATTATGGAATGGAAATGGGAGGTTATTTCGATGGATTTCATTATTGGATTGCCATTGACGACAAGGATACAAGACTCAATTTTTGTGGTAGTCGACACTCTGATGAAGAGTGCTCATTTTACTCCTATGCGTACAATGTATCAGGCACTTGACATATCTAGATTTTTCATCAGTGAGATTGTGAGGCTTCATGAAATTCCTAAGAGGATTATATCTGATCGAGGACCGATGTTTACTGGACGATTTTGGACTATTTTCCAAGAGGCCTTGGGAACCCAACTTAACTTTAGTACTGCATATCACCCGGAGACAGACATGCAAACCGAATGAACAAACCAAATCTTGGAAGACATGTTGCGCATGTATGTAATGGACCAACAAAAGCGTTGGGAAGAATTCTTACCACTGGTATAATTCACATATAACAACAGTTATCAAGGCACCATTATGATGGAGCCTTTCGAGTTTCTTTATAGGCGACCATGTCAGACGCCTTGAGTTGGGATGGACTTGAGGATAGGGTCCTAGTGGGATCGGAAGCAATCCAAGAAATCGAAGATTAATTGAAGACTATAAGACAAAGGATCAAGGAAGCACAGGATCGGTAGAGGATTTATGTTGATGCGCATCATGTCGACCGTAGTTACGATGTGGTGATCGATTATTCTTGCAGGTGAAATCGCATAAGAGTTCGATCAAGTTTGGAAAGGGTCCTAAACTATATCCTAGGTTCGTGGGATCCTGTGAGATTGTGGAAAGGAGAAGGCCTGTGGCCTATTTGACTAGACTTGCATGATTATTTGAGGCAGACACACGATGTCTTCCATGTCTCAGTTTTGATACATTATGTTAGTGATCCTACTCATGTTTTTGACATGAGTTCCTTGCAGGATCAGATGAGGGTGCACTCATGGCAGAGCCGATCCGCATCCTGGACCATCGTATTTGACATCTACAACTTCGAACCGTAGATCAGGTCAAGGTCTAGTGGGACAACTTTAGTCTGCACTCGGTGACGTGGGAGGATGCATATGATATGCACCAGCAGTTCCCATTTTTGATAAATAGACTTATGATATTGTGATACACTTTATTTATGCATTTATATATTTTGAAACTTCAGGACAAAGTTTAGACCAAGAGGGAGTATATGTAACATCCCTCTCTTGCGCACACTGAGAAAACTTATTCTTTGAGGACACTTGCTTGCAAGTGATACATATTATTATATTATTGGTCATTTGATTATGATTATGAGCCATTATGGATATGATGATATGTTATTTTGTGTATTTACATAGACAGTTCCTATTGACTCGGTTCTCCTGAGTTTGCAGGACTTTGGACCTTGAGGATGCAGAGGCATTGATGAAACCCCTTGGAATCTGGATCGAGCTGACGATATTTTGCTGACCAAACTCACATTTGGAGTAGAGACTTGAGGGAGAGGTGTGGAAAACAACCCTGCCACAACCTACTATCACTCTTGTCGTGGCTCGAACTGTAGGTTAGCGATTACCTAGCTCGAGAAGACCCACAATGTCGTGAGGGAAGACTGTGACAGTCACTCACGATGATTATAAGGGGTGCACAATAATTCAAGGGCCTTATTCCTTAGAGTCCCTTAGTATCCCACAAGATCACCTAGCAGAGTATTGACTCCAGGGTTTTTTTATTTCTACCAAGTCAGTCAAGAGGTGAGTGGCACCCTTGGAGCACGTAGTGCGTCCTGAAGGGCACGAAGAAAAATGAAAATAGAAAGTGGCGAGTGGCACCCTTGGAGAACGTAGTGCATCCTGAAGGGCATGTCACTTTTTTAACTGGTAAGTGAATAAACCTAGATGGCCTTAGAATGAATGATGTGTCAAGTAATAATTAAAAACAATTTCCCTAGTAAAAATGTTGACTAGCCTAGGAAATTAAAATCTAGGTCTAAGTGACACTTTTGGCCCAAAATAATAATCATAGTTAAACATGTAACGAGAAGGAGGTAAGAAATTCAAGTAATTTATTAAAATGAAATTTTATTGGGGGATTAAAAGTTTAAAAGGAAAATGATTGTTTTATCTACTTATGCTAATTAAATTTTATTAATTAAAAAGGAAAAGGGGAAAGAGGTGGTTTTTCTACACTTGCTAATTTGAGTTTTAGTTAAAAAGGGTAAATACAGAAACTTGAAAGAAAGTGGAAACTAAGGGAAAAAGGGGAAACATAAAGAAAAGGGGAAACGTGAGGAAAAAGTTGAATGCCTAACTTAGTAGTGAATCTTTCCTTGAAGAACTTACTAATTATAAACTCAACTAGGAATTTAGTAAAGGCGTAAGTCATTTAAGATGTGTAAGGGAATTTTGGGAGACCAAGGAGTGATTTTAGGAATACCTTTAGGTGGGTGAGGGGAATAGGAATAATTAAATAATTAATGAAATTAGTTTCTGGTGCAACTAGGGGGATGGGTGACATGTGTACGGGGGAGGTTTTTCTGGATTAAATTAAATGGGAATTTGGGAAAGAAATCACCTAGAAACCCTATAAAAAGGATGGAGGAGAAGGAGTATGGATCTAATTTTTTATGCATAACGTTATGCTGCAGAATGTTTGTCTTGACTGACTTATCTTGTGGGAATTGGGATACCCAGCTCAGGTAACAAGTGATAGGTTGACCTTGCGAGGTGGGTTGGGTGATAGTTTTTATTTGGTTTAGTGTGCATGGCCCCCTTGTTTCTTGGGGGATCAGGGGGAAGACGATTACCCCTAGCATTGGCTAGGAGGTATCGATGAAGTCACATCGGTCAGCAAGCGAGAGAAGGACCAAGTGTGTGCGGGACAATGACTCGGAGGTGTCACCTTGGGCTATGGTACACATGCATTTATTTGAATTGTATATTATTATTGTTCTTTTTCTTTCATTACTGTACTTCTATTGTGTGAAGAAATGTATTTTACTTAGCGTTTTTAATCGAGAACTTAAAGTCATCATAGCCTTATGCTCGCTGATTTTAAATTGATTTCATTGGCAACCCAATCCCTCATTGCTATGATTGTTATTTTTTGTTTTATTAATTATTACGAAGATATTGTTCTTTTTCTTCCATCCTTATCCCTAGATCATCAGTCGATGCCTAAGTAGTCGGTCAGGAGCCGAATCGACGGTCGTCACTTCGGTGTTAATACACATATAGATTATAATGCCCTATTTTTCTATGCATGGATGATGAGCGAAGGATAACGTTTGCCCAGCCATCCACCTTACTTCTCTCTGCGTTGATCAATTCATGGATGAATGATTGGCCCTTGCGCCTCCTTGTGCTTAGTGTCTCTGTGTTTTTATTGATTATCTCTGTGATTTATTCCTGCAATTTCTTGCCATTTTAACCCAACAATGTTACATGGCCGAGAGTTTGATTGATAGAGTTCATACCCATTTCCTTTCACGAATTTTACCAAGCGACCTTCATTATTGTTGTACAAGAGTTTTAATCAACCACTAATATTTTACCTGCATTTTTCATTGACTTATCCACCTGCTCATTAATCAAACATGAATTTTCACCTCTGTGTTTTTCTTATGATATATGGGTTGCTATGGTCTCTATGTTTTATATCTCCTACCATGTTTTCGATTAATGTATCTTTGCCACTTCCTAGAATTACCTCTGTGTATTTTTATTTATTTCTCATGACGAACATCTAATACTCTCTGGGGTTTTAATGTGTAATGGTACCATTTTAATATTAGTCTGCAATTATCATAGACAATGATGAAGAATATTACTACAATTAGACTGCAATTCTCATAGACTGTGTTTTTAATATTTGACTGCAATTTCCCTCCTGACTGCATTAACCTCAACAATTCAATTGTATCTACCCAACAACTTCAGAAAACGAACTTCGTTATACCCATCATTTGTAGACTGGAAATCGAGGTCCCTTGGGCTCTTTCCTTGACTTGGTGCTTGTGTTGAAAACTTGGTGTGAGTCATGACTTGACTCTCGATGCTTGATGAACTTCTCACCGATTTTTGGGCCCACAATTTTATTTTTAGATTTTTTTCTTACTTTGAATGACCGCGAATTTTTACTAAGTGAGACTTCCCGGTATTGGGGGTTGCAAATAGATTTTAATAGTCTATCTATACTATGCCCGCAAATTTTTACTGAGTGAGACTTCGCAGTATTCGCGGTTGCAAAGATATTTTGACATTCTATCTATACTATGCTCATGAATTTCTTTATGTCGGTGTCCTCTTATTAAATGATGCATCTACATTTTTCCTTTTGCTTATGTCCGTGTTTCCTTTTAAATATTAAGTCCGGGTTTTTTTATTTGTCTCGGAAATGTTATATTTTTGGATGGCGTTTTACCTGCGTTTTTACCAGCAAATTTTATGGTGAGATACCTATGTTTTTACCAAGTAATTTCTTTGTAATACTTATAATATACTAGAAAATTCCATGGTGATATACCATCAAAATTCATTGTGTTTATCTGGCAAATTAATATCTTGGTCACCTATGTTTTGTGTTGTTGACAATGAATCCTAGGTAGCATCTTTAATAAAATGGTTTATGCGTTCCTCCTATCTCTGTGCCCATTTATTTATGCGCTTAAACAACGCATAAGTTAACTCTGTGTTTCCATTAATTAGATAGTGACTGTTGGCATAGACAGAGTTTATTTTTATTTTTGATAGCATTTTTATGACAGTTATTTATTGGCAGTGTATCCATGAGTTTAAATGATCGCTACATCAGATTTTAGCTATGCAATTCACCTATTTATTACATGCATGCATCATCATTTAATTTAATCTATGTATTACATGCACCTTGGTTGCATTTAATACACTAACAACATTCTTAATCTGTGCATAAGCGATTTTACAAATCCTATGGTAGTGCATCTCCGTGATCTAGACAACTATTTTGGTAGACAACAATAGCATAAACTGTTGGCCAGTGAATTATATTGTTTTCTCACTAAGAACTACTTCACCTAAACCTTCTTCTAGTGGAACTTTTAATCCAACCTTTACTTACACTCAAATACCTTAACCTTTTAACTTTTTAAGTAAATTGAACTTCAAGAAAATAGAAGTAGAGTGTGATAGAATTTATAATTTTCTTTAAATGTTAAATGATATAAAAGTTTAAGATTTTATTTTTAAACTTAATAGGATTATCTTTTGTTAGACAGAAGTTATATTGTTGAATTAATAGAATTTCTAGACAAGGTGGTTATTGGTATATTAGTTTAATATCTTGTGCGATATTAATGTCCAAGGGATTACTAGTTTTTGCTAAACAATTAATAGTTTAACAGTAATTGGCTACTATGCGCCTTGTGCCTGAAGTCGAACTGTAAAGGGTGGTTGGTCCCAGTCGTTTCACCACTCGGGTTACCTCGCAAGAATCAAGAATCCTTCAGTCATTTGCGCAAGTTAGTTTTGAGTGGTGTCACCTTGTGTCTTGTCGACATGTTTCTTGGGTTTGTGGGTATCGTCTTCTTGTCAGTTAATTCGGTCTCTTGGTGCATTGGTTTTTCTTGAGTCTTTGGCCCAGACAGGTTATGTTTTTCCAAGGTTATTGTCACGCCTACTTCCTAGTGAAGACATGACTCCTAATGAGGGGATCATTGTGAACCCTCATGGATAGAGGTGAATGATAACTTGGTCAGAGTTTGTGCTTCTCGATGTTGGTTTTGTTCGTTGTAATGGTTGCTAGAACTTGGTCTTGTAACACCTTAAGGAGCTGGGTTACGCGACGTAGGGTTCTAGTTCCTAGTTTTCGACACCACTGTGTCAGGTTGTTGATGTTGTCCTCTGGATTGTAGGCATTATCTTGCTTGCGTCGGGCGGGTATTTGTTTCCATATTTCTTGATTTTCACATGTTTCACCTAGTTGGTTGATGTGCTAGTATGTTGAATTGTTGTTGTTTGTTGCTTGATCTGTGTGCATTTTGTTCATCGTCGAGTTGCATTGTTTAACTGTGATCGTTGTTTTTGCACTGCTTAAAAACAAAAATAAAAAATTATACTTGCTTGCATCACTTGTAGTCGTAACCGTGGGGTCGTTACAAAAATTATAATGTTTTCATATCATTGAGAAATTATTATAACCATATACACATATAAAGGACATAGTTCAATATATATACTTCTCCCACTAGTTAATTCACCATTGCTCTCCCTAAATATCCTTGGTAATCAATTTTAATCTAATGGGATATAATACTCTAGTTTTGTTGGGATGATGAACAATCTTGTCATTTAAACCCTTTATACAAATAAGTAAATAGGTTGATAAATTTATATAGTCATGGATTACCCTAGGAATTAGACATGATAACCATCATTAATGCAAAAATATAAAGATTTTTTCTTGGAGATCATGATCAATCGAGTGAAATATTCATAATATGCTCTCCAAATTTGCATAAATTTTCAATGTGAACCACAAATTAGTCAAATTAATAAATTTTAATTTATTACCTCGTCATTATCCCCAACTTGGGCTTTATCACATATCAAGCATATTTCTCTCATTGGGACATTTTTATAGAAAAATTTCCTTTTATTCCATGGTTTCTCCTTTATTTAAATCATCAAATATCAGTTGATGATATTTTGGTATATTGTCAACCATACACCTCCAAATGATAATCTATTATACCACATTTTTATTAGCACAAATTATTTCGAAACAAAAAATTCATCCATTAAAACTAAGGAAAAGTAAAAAAATAAAAAATTCTACGAGTGGGGTATATACTCTAAGTATCCTCTAATTGGGCAAAAATGAGAAATTAGAGTACTCACACCTCCCCTACATTGTGAATAGAAAATAAATAATAAAAATTCATCCAAATCACATGAAAGGCCATCATGAAGTTACAAAATAGTTAATTTAACTGAAAATAAAACAAAATAAAAAACCTAACTCACTGAGTGAGGATTGAATTTTTTGGACTATGCTTTTCTTATCTGATTTTTTTGGACTATGCTTTTCTTATCAAAATTTTGATAACAATAGAAATTTCATTAGGTGAATTTGATTTCTTATCCTCTATGGACGAAGACATATCCTCTTCATTTTATACTATATTATCTAAATATGCAAATGAGTTGGAATATTTCAGGCCTTTCTATACTATAAGAACTGACTCTTTAACCAATGAGTTGAGTAATTTGGTGCAACATTACTTATTAATAGTTGGGTCCAATGAATTACAATCATTATAACCTTAATATATACAATACTTTGTAACAAGTGTCTTTAAATAAGTATGTTTCCTATTGTTATTCGTATTTTTACATACAAATTGAATCCACATGGAATTGTTATCATTATTGTCTTAGGAACCATTTTGCTTCTAGATTCATATGAATTAGGATCCTTCTAGTGTTTAGGGTGGGACATCGAAGGGAAGTCACATTTTATTGTCTAAACTTTATGTTATGCACCTGGTTATGTGATATTAATCAGAAACATGAATATAACATGAATTACCAATAGAACAACAAAATGTAGAGAATAACACATAAAATGATACCTTTAATGAAATGGGATAATTTTTTACTTTCCTCTTCGAGGGGGAAACCTCCATCAGAGTAGTGATTTATTACAATGATTCTCAAGACAACTCTTTCTCATGCCTCCTACTCTTATTTATACTAATTCTATCTTAGAAAGAACGTTCCGGAGGAAAATATTTCTAGATGCAGAAGCTTCTATTATGTATTCTTATATTGACTTGTTCATATTTATTAAATAGGCCTTGTTAACTAATGCCACCTTTTATTACATGAAACAAATATTATTATATCTATGTGAGGGGTTAGGGAGGTTAGGTCCCTAACATGCCCTCCCTCTTAAAAATATCATTTTCCTCAATGCTTAAGATGAGGAAATTTATGTAGAATAATAGCCAACTCCCAGGTGGAATATTATGGTGGATTATCCTTCCATTTAACTAACACTTCTTGTATTGTTCGTTGATGGAGATGATTGTTGCGTTGGTCGAATATCGCTTGTGGCTGGAAAAAAATGGAACTTTCTTCATCAAACTCTGGTAGACTGGTCTGAGCATGGATCTTGGTGCCATTCAATTCTTCATGCAAGAGACATGAAAAATAACATGTAGCTTAGAGTTTCTAGGAAAATATAACTTTTAGGCCACTGACCCCACACATTTGAGAATAATATAAGTACTATAAAAGTTGGGGGCCGGTTTCTAACACTGTTGATATTTGAGTGAAGTCTTCTTGTATGATTAGAGATGGAGAAAACTTGGTCCCCTTCAACAAATTGGAGTTCATAATGACCTTGATATTATTTTTACTCCATGTGGTTTTGAGATGTGACCAAATTGTCTTTGAGAGTATTGAGAATGGTCAAGTGAGTTGTAAGATTACGGTAAACCTCGTGAATCTTGGAGATGCTTGGCATGTATGGTAGAACCGATTGCAGATTTTGTCCATAGATTTGTTCAAAGGGAGTCATGTGAGTGGTCATATGGTAAGATATGTCGTACCACCAATCAACTAAGGGTAACCCCTGAACCCATTGATGTTGTCGATCTGATGCAAAACACCTCAAATATGTTTCTAGAAACTTGTTAACCACTTTCATTTTGTCATCCTCCTAGAGATGATAGGTTGTACTAAGATGCAATTGGGTTCCATGGATCTTGAATAATGTTTTCCATAAATTGTTCTTAAAAGTTGGATCACGATCATAAAACAATAGAATGAGGCATTCCATGGAGTTTTAATATATTATCCATAAAAAATTGAGAGACTATAGATGCTTTGAACGATTGTTGAAGAGCACATAAATGAGCATATTTGAAGAGACCATCCACTACCACCATGATGGATTACTTGTTTTATTATTTGGATAATCCCACAATCAAATCCATAGAACTATCCATATAAACAATAGGTGGAATTAGAAGTGGTTGGAGTGTTGCATAAGTTTTGACAATCTCACCCTTATTGCGTTGACATATATAACATTTTTCCACAAAGGTGTGAATGTCCTATTTCGTACCATCCCAAAATAAAGAGAGTTTAACCCTTTTATAAGTTTTGGTAAAACTTGAATGAAATGCAGTAGGAGAAGCATGAAACTCTAAGAGTGCCTTTGATTTAAGTGCCAATTGTTTTCTTAAATATAGGTGACCTTTATAGATAAACTCTTCATTGTTCCAAGAGTATCGTGGAGTAGCTTGGGGATCCTATTGCATTTTTTGGATGAGGCTAGACATTTTGGGGTCTTGCAACCATTCCTGGAGAATAACCTCAAGATAGTCGACAGCAATGAATTAGAGGGAAAAGAGGGACCCTTATTATTCATATTTCCTTGAAGGAGCATCAACCACCATATTTTATTTTCCCTTTTTGTAAATGATATCATAATCATATCCAAATAGATTGGTCAACCATTTTTTTTTATCTAGAGATTAAATTCGTTGTTCCAGGAAGTAATTGAGGCTTTGATGGTTTGTTTTAATTTGGAATTGTCGTCCCAATAGATAAAGACACAATAAATATACTGCATGCAAAATATCCATCATTTATTTTTCATAGATCGATTGAGTCAAATGTTTCTCTGACAACTATTTACTATTGAAAGACAAAGGTCATCCATCTTGCATGATGAATTCCTTGATTCCTCTCCCTGATGCATCACATTCCAAAACAAATGTCTTAGTGAAATAAAGTAGGGATAGTACAAGAGTAGTGCACATAACTTCCTTCAAGACTTGGAAGGATTGGTCTGTTGTTGGAGTCCAACCAAAGGAATTCTTTTAAGGATAACGTTTAGGGGGGGGGGGGACATTTTTTCATAATTTTGAACAATCTTGCGATAATAGCCCATTAAAAACAACAATCCATGTATACTTTAAAGAGTTTTAGTGATGCAGGATCATCGTCAGTAAGCACACATGGAGAGACAAGTCAGTGCCTTAGCGTGCCTTTGAATCATTCAAAATCTTAAATGTTAGCGTTTCCTGCAAACATTTTTTTGAATGATTGAAAATTGAAGAAGATCAAATGCTTGGTAGCTTAATGATCACAAGTGATCTGAGAGTTTCACTGCTAGTATTTAATGTAACATAACATAAGTAGTAGTTAGGTTTTTTCGATAAGACAAGTAGTTGGAGGGAACCCTAAGAACCCTTTGAGATAAATAGAAGTGTGGTATGCCTGAATGAGGTTGCTGCAAGTTAGTAGGAGATTGTTGTGATTTAGTTGTTACTAAGTTTTTAGTTGTTGTTTTATCATAGTTCTAACCAATTACTTTTAAATGAATATAACAAAGGAAAATTTATCCAATGCATGGTGTTGTTATTGTTTACAATTCCTTGTTATTTTGTTTTCATGAATGAATGAGTTATGTTGTTAAGTATATGAAACTATGAAGTGTTTAGATAAGTTTCGATTGTGATCTTCGTTGAGTTCATGCAAGGTGCGAATACAGTCCGCAAAGAGTGTGTTGGAAAAGTTTGTTTTGACTCAGAAGCTCAGAAGAGATAGCGTGAAACATCCATTTGCAAGGAGTGCAAAGAGACTGATGCAAGGTGCACACAGTAGTCCGCAAGAACTTAAGTCTTGCATGAGAATCTGATGTAAGGAGTGACAGAGTCTGTTTCGACTCATAAGCTCACAAGAGATAGCGTGAACTTTCCATTTGCAAGGAGTGCAAAGGGATTGCTGCAAGGCTTGCACAATAGCCCGCAAGAAGCTAAATCTTGCATAAGAATCTATTGCAAGGAGTGCACAGATCCGAAATTAGACTAAGTGTCAAAGTAACCCTCTAAGGAGTCAAATGGTTTGAGAGAGAAATCTCAAGAGAGATAGTGGAGAAATTTTCAAGGGGAACAATGTTTTGAAGGTTTCATGAGTCATCGAATAAGATCCGTCCAAAAAGGAGTGGAATCATTCTGGATCGTCAGATCTGGGAAAGGTACACGAGATTTAAGTCTCGAGGTGCACACAGGTGTGAGGATTTTCCCAAGTCCTGAAGAAGCTAGGGGTCATACATCATCCAATGGGACAACTAGTGCAAGATATACAACTTCAGAAGTTTGTAGACAAGGAGAAAGAAAAATATCCGAAGAGCCAAAGTGGATTCTGGTTGTTGATCGCTAGGGGGTTACGTGTCAACAGATCCGAGACTGTTGGGGAAAGTCACTTCAAGAATTTCAGTTGAGAGTTGAAACTCTCGAATCCCGAAGAGGCGAATTCAATCACAACCATCAATCTACGAAGATAATGCCTCGACAAATCGTCGTCTTCAGATGAAAGTTCCCTAGGAGAAATCAAAGACTCAGATTTGAAATTCCTGAAGTCTGAAGAGTCGAAGTGAACCGTAGTCATCGATCTATGAGTGTAACGTAGCTAGAGAGAATGTAAGGTAGCTAGAGAGGTAGGGGGGGGCCTAGAGGGCCCATAGTGATAATAGTGGAGGTCATTCAATGTAAGGTGCACTAGGTCCACTATATTATTAAATAAGACCCACTATGGTAGTTAGATATAATAAATGTAAGAGGACTTCTTAGAAGGTTCTACTTCTAGAAGATTCCTCCTCTAGAATGTTCTTAGGAGATGATAGCACTATATAAAGAGGTTCAAGCAATGGAATGAGACATGAAGAGAAGTATTGTATTTGGAGCGGTATCTCAATAGGAGGATTCCCCCTGGAAGAGGCAAGTGAACAGGAGAGGATCCCTTCCATAATAGGATCCATTGTATGGTGTTGCCCTACCTCAAGGGTTTGATGGTAATAAAGTTGTGGTTTTCTATATGGTTTCATAGATCTTGTGTGGTGATTGTATTCATATATATTTAGATCTATTGTGATACTTTGTATTCAGGTATTTGGTTCTTAACAAGTGGTATTAGAGCACTTTCCTTGGGCAGACATTGTGGGCAAATATTTTGTATTTTTCCAGATTTTTTTTTTTTCGGAGAAGAAAAAAAGAGGGCCGCGACATTCCAGACATTTTCAGTATATTTATGTACAAAAATTGTAAAAAAGGGTTGTATATATGAGTTCCTCTCAGAAAAACACCTAAGTTAAAAAAAAAAATCGTCCGAAACGGAGTCCGGAAGGTCAAGATATTGAGGTTTTCAAATCTGCAATTTTTCAGGGTTTTTTCTGCGGACGGCGACGCGATTTGTTTTTATTTATGTAGCATTTGGAGGCCGAATTTGCCCAAATAAATTACAGATCTGAGTTATTCTCACAATTTCACCCAATTTCAAAAAAAAAATCAACCGAAACGGAGTCCGGGAAGTGAAGTTATGAGCATTTTAAGTTCAGCAGTTTTTTAGGGTTTTTCCAGAAAAAGCCGCGATTTTCTGTCGAAACTTATTGGGTCTATTTTTTGGGTTTTCAGATGGCTATTTCTTCTCAAAACCTGAAAGAAATTATTGAATCATTCAAAGCCCAATTGTTTTACACATTGGATGAGAGATTGGATGTGTTAGCACAAGGCCTCACAGACAACCTCACAAATATCATCACAGATGGCTTCAATGACAGTTTTTATAGTATTCAAGATTCATTGAATAACATGCAGGAGAGATTTCTTATGCAGAGCCTCATGAATGAATATAATCAAGAAAGATATGCTTGGTATGATTTTGAGGACTATTGTGATGATTGGTATATGGATAGTTGTCATTTCTGGGATG
>SNQJ01S0008188.1:17218-27447 GCA_010110895.2 Picea sitchensis
AGCGCCATTTGTTGACGGGCGAAATTGACCGTCCGTCAACTGAGAGAGTGGAACCGGTCCGGGGTTGTCTAATAACCCAAGCCGTTTGGAATGAACCACCCTGATGAGTTTAACGGCTCCATTGGCCGCTCTAAGGTCCTAAGAGAACCAAAGAGAAAACTAATCTAAACTAACTAATCTAACTAAAACAAATAAAACAAATTAAACTAACTAAAACTAATGAAACAAATTAACTAAAAACAAACTAATACACTAATCTAATTAAAACAAACTACTAAATAAATTAAACTAAAACTAAATATAAACTACTCTAACTATTCTATATACACACTACTAATTACTATTACACTAACTCTAATAATTAACAATCTAATTACTAATTGAATTACAACTTATTCACAAATATACAATATCTACAACTGGCAGATTTGAATAAAACCTGTAAAAATCATTTACTTTCTGCCCTAAGACAGCCAGGGATCTTTTTTGATTTTATGATTTTATGAATAAGAAATAAAACTTACTGGAATTAAACGATCTAATATATTTACTGAAATTAAACAATCTAATATACTAATTCTATAAATCTAACTAAACTAATATCTGAACTAAACTACTAATAAAAACAGTAAACAAACAAGGGACTAACTGACCTGGAAATGCTTCCTGCTCTAATGTGTATTCATCATCATCTTCATTGGTAGATTCATCATATCTATGAGCTCCAACTTATTTCCTTTTTTTGCGGATTCATCTTTCACTACAATGCCTGAAAGTACAATCTCTTGAACCTGTTCCTTATTTATCTGTCCTTCTTTTCTTTCAGTTATTTTCCAAACCTTTATGTATCTAACATCTTTCCTTTTCTCGGTATAATTTTCTTCATATCGTTTTATTTCCAATCTTTCGATCTCTGGGACCTGGTCTTTGTTCCCCTGTTATTGATGTTTTCTTCTCCATACTTTCTTATATCTGATATTAATGTTCTCTTTCATGTAAGTATCGATCATTCTTCTACAATCACTAGCTATGTGTCCATAGTTATGACATTTGTAACATTCAATGTCACATGGGGCCACATAGGCATTTCTTGCTTGAACATTTCTTTTATAATCCCTGTAATCTGAAAACTTATGTCTAAAATTAGTACAATAAAAACAATGACCATAAAATAAATATGCATACCTGGGAGTGAATGATCTTCTTTGTGGTGTAGTCCTTTTGAATTCCTACCTTGAATTATCATGATCATGATTGAAGCTTCTTTTTGGCTTGAACATGGATGGTCTTCTTGAAGATGTATCTTCAACAATTTTGTTAGATTCTGGTTGACCATGATTCCTTCCTTTGAGTACTTCTGCATAACTCTTTGCATTTTCTTCATTCTTCTTTTCTAGCAACCTAGAGTACTTCTCTTCATTCTCTATAAATGATGTGGATGTTTCTTTCTCTTCAACGTTCTAGTTGATCTTGACGATTTTACTTCTCATTGTGACAACTTCTTCTTCAAGCTTCTCAACCTCTTCTTCTTTCTTCATTATCTGAGACTTCATGACTTCTTCTATTCTTTTCGCTTCTTCAAGATAGATTTTTAATGTGATTATTTCTTCTTCAAGTCCTTTCTCTTCTTGACCAAACTCTGCCTCAAGTTGGTTTAGATCGTTAGTTATTTCCTTAAGATGACCTGTCAATATCTTCTCTCTCATTTATGTTTCTTCCTTTTGTGCTTCTATGTTGGCTTCCAAATGATGCTTTTGATATTCAAGATTTTCTTCGATCTTTCTGGCTTCTTCTAGATGAGTTCTTAAGTTCTCAATGAACTGTTGGGATTCTTAAAAAATGCGAACACTTTCCTTTTGTTTCATCAATTCTTTCTTGAGTGACTTGTTTTCGTCTCTTTCTTTTATTAGTTCATCGAAAACACTAATCAATTCTGCTTCATAATTGTCTTCTTTTTCAATTAGTTTTTTGTCTCATTTTGTTCATGGCATTCTATTTCAAGATGTCCATGTTTTTCACAATTAAATAAAAAAAACACACCTCTGTTGATTATGTACTCTTCATCTTCTGAATCTGTTTGAAATGGTGAACATTTTCTTCTTGATCTATTACTGCATCTCTTTGGAATTTTCTGAATCTGCAATGGGTGAAGAATATATGTCATGTAACATATCCCAAAGTTCTTTCAGTGATGAACGTTTACCAACCTTTTCTCTTACCCGATTAGGTAATCCTTCCCAGATGAAATCCATTGCTATTTTGTTATTCTTCTTCAATTCCTTCTTGGCTGCAGTCTTTTCCATTTTTGAACTATCATATCTTGTAATGACTGATAGCCAAATATAATTCCCCTGTGCCTATAAAAATACTTTTGTGCTTCTGCTCCATATCTCATACTTTAACCCATTTTGACCATTAAACAATGGCACCCCATTCTTAGAATAATCCATGATCTCCTTCCAGTGGTTAAATTGATTTCTGAAGGAACCGGCTCTGAAACCAATTGTTGGATTACTAAGAGGGGGGGGTGAATCAGTAATAGAGAAATTTAATCATTTTAACTAAAAAATGCAAGTGTTATATCAATGTAGCATTATCATCCAATAGTTGTAGAGTAAACAACCGTATTTTTACGTGGAAACCCAAAGAGGGAGAAAACCACATAATAATTTTTCTTATATTTCTTTAAGAACTACATTCATTGAAAGCACCAAATTCCTTTGTTTTCCAACTGCAACTGGAAGGAGGCTCCAACTCCCTAGTTTCTCAGGCTACAACCTTAGAGAAGCTCCAACTCCCCAATTCTCTGGCTACAACCAGAAGGAGGCTACAACCCCCTATGTTCTTTGGATACAACTGGAAGGTGGCTACAACCACCTGTCCTTGCCCCGTCCAACCTCTCTGAAATATAAGTAGAACGATGGAACCCCTGTCACACTATCACTGTGAGATATACTGTTGTAAACCTGTACGAATAAACCTGCACCAAACAACCTATAACAACCTGTACCAATAACATGTGCCAACATGTACCATACATCAACATGTACGTCAACTAAGATCAATCACCAAGACAACTCTCAAACATATTCAAAATATCACTAATATGTTCATCAACCAAGCATAACACAACAACTCATAATCATCACCAAGATCAATATGTGCTTCTAATAATATACCACGACAAGTATGCTACATCATCCATAAACCATGTGTCAACAATACTACTAACAAGTACCTCCAACCATGTACCAAGTATGTACCAATCATGCATCGACTAGTCATCAACTATGATTCATCAAGATGCACCAACATCATCAACTATACACCTCATGTATGTGCCAACTCACCAACTACTTGTCTCAACCATGTACCCAACATGTACCTCAACCAAAAGCATTCATCAATTTTATCATCCAAATCTGATTTGTAACTCTATAATAGACCTGGCATATTTGATCACATACCTGCAAACCTTCCTTAATTTTAACAACAAGAGACTAGCATTTTCATCAAACTTTACTTTAGTCTCACATGACTAATTTTGGATTAGTTAACAACCATAACTTGAAATAATCATAACTATGTACCTTTAATGAATAAATATATTAAAATAATACACAATGTTCTTCAATGTCTTTTATTCAATTCCTCCAGGTTTCACTACTTGGAACCTCTCAGAAAAGGAGTTATAGAAAACATGACATACCTTTTTGAATTCTGGCTTATTCTAGAGAGTGAATTTGTAGAGTTTTCTCTGCACAAAATATTTGTTGTGTGGATCTAAAAATGGTACAAAAAATACTACATACTGTACTCTAACCAATACATTTGGTCTTACTGAATTTGGATTTGTTATGAAGAAGTTATGACGTTTTTACCCAAAACACATGTTTTAGACTAGTTTCAGGACTAACCACAAACCCTATTTTACATGGAGTGTAACTAAAACAATACAACGACCCACAAGCTGAAATGTTTATCACAAATACTTGGATATGTTTCCTCAACGTCCTCCAAATTTCGCAGTCTAAATCCTTATAGAAACAAAGTTATTGCGAAAATGGTGAG
Organism: Picea sitchensis; assembly: GCA_010110895.2. NCBI lineage: Eukaryota > Viridiplantae > Streptophyta > Pinopsida > Pinales > Pinaceae > Picea > Picea sitchensis. The sequence continues at coordinate 21,290 of SNQJ01S0008188.1, forward strand.
ATGACTTGTAAATAACATACCTTAGAAAGAATCATCAAAATAATTTATCCTCCCTTGAATTTCGGCCTTCTTTACTTCACCTTCCGTCATAACCTTATATATCCTTTGGTTACCTCAGTCACTTGTAGATATTCAATATGCTCAAGTGTGATTAAAGTGAGAGACCCTTGCCTCTTATTTATACTTTTATGTAGCTTCCTCAAGGGGTTACCTTCTAACCACTTTCCTTATGTTAGGGCTAACCCACTTCTAACCACTTGTCCACTTAGTAATTTATCCATTAAATTTATTATTTAAATAATTTATTTTGTATCCACTTTGACTTATAGTACACTCATCACTTCACTTTATTACTTAAATAATTTCTTCTTTGCAACCACTTTGACTACTTTGACCTTTTGGGGCTTCTAGACGACTCATGAGGGTTCTCCAACTTCACATGGTCATAACTCTCTAACCGCGAGGAGTTATGTGACATTCCACATACCAACGGAAATGGCATGACATGTACTATCCACATAGAATATTTTTACTTTCATATATATTATAACTCATACCATTATACATAAAACAAACTTGGGTCCATTACCCAAACCTTTGTGCTACCGGAATTCACTACCAGACTTTCTTCAAGGGTTGACATCAATGAAAACCAACCCAAATAATCAACAATCACAAGTCACTAACATATCTTACAACATGGCCATCCTTATGGAAACTCTATAGAAAACGTTTGGACCTTTCGAGGAGTTTTGTGGCTCTTATTTAGAAGTTGGATTAGATGTAAAATCTATAGATAATGAAGACCTAGAAAAGGAGTAAAAAAATGGGAAGAAAAAATGGACATTAAGCGCTACTAAGGTGAGATTGATGTTGTTAAGTTGAATCAATGGTTGTGATAGTTAGAGTTTTATTTTAGTGTTCATAACATAGTAGAAGAGAAAAATATTTCATGTGCCTAATTTAAGTTAGAGGACCATGTCCAAACTTGGTGGGAAAGTCACATTGAGATGCTTAGGTTGGAGGGTGATCCCCCAATAACTAAGTGGGGGGTGTTTAAAACCCTCATTAATTCCTAGTTATACCCTATTGGGTACAAAAAGGACCAATGGATCTATAGATATTACTCCAATTGAATTAAGAGTAGAGTGTTCGTAGGTACACCACTGATTTCAAAAATTGGCCATTATGTTGGGTATAGATCCCAACAACCTAGATGTACTCAAGTTTTGGGTGGTCTACAAAGTCATTTATGGAGGAAAGTGTTTCTCTTTAAACCTATGAAAACTGATGAGGCCTATGTGAAACCAAAATACTTGGAGAACATGGGAAATAATAAACAACAACAAAGTGGTTTCAAACACTAAGATGCTTCCAAGGAGGGAAAGAAGAAGTGGAAATGAGAGGAAAGAAGACAACAACCACTGCACATAAGTGAAAGGATACAAACAACCACTCTAACCATTGTAATATAAATGGTCACATTGAAGATAATTGTTGGAAGCTACATCCAGAGATTAATCTATAGTATCGCAAGAAGGATGCCGAGAAGAAGAACATGTTAGTCGTGGATTTAGGAAACTTGATAGAGAGAAGTTAGATATATATGAAAATATTATCTACACTACAATGTAGAAGAAGGTGACTTTGAGTAACCTCCATCCTAAGAAAGAAAAGGGGAGGATTAAACTCTTCCATACTAAGATCCAAGGAAAGAAGACAAGGATGGATGCTCTATTTGATTCTAGTTCTCAAGCCAATTTGATAGTAGAATATTGTAATACCCCGATTTTGAGTCCCTAGAGTAATAATGCATTGTGTTTATTCATGAAAGGCTAGAGTGCCTATAAAGTAGAAAGTTCAGAGTGCCTAGAAATGTAATAGTTTGAATATATTAATAAAATACATCATTGGCTACAAGAAGAACAAGGGAAGACATAGGGGGTTATGATTCCACAAGAGAGGGGGGATAAAGGGGCTAAGTGTTTTATTAGATTTTATTTACCCATGTTGGGGTTTTATTTGGGAAAGGTGGTTACATGAACTTATTGGGGAAGGCCATGTGGTTCTTTATTGTATGTAATTATATAAACCCCATTTTTTATTGTTTGTGGGTTCCTCATTCATTTATTTAATCACTCATTTCATTTTTCCTCAATCATGGTTGTTCATTCCTCATTCATTATTTCTCTTGGTCTGGGCATGGGAAATGAATTATGGGCAGAGAAGAGCCATTTATTTTTGGCTGTAAGTAATTATTGATTATTCCAGCAAGGAATAGATGCATATGTGCATGAGAATGATGGAAGTTGTGAAAGAACTGTCCACAACTGAGAATCCTTTGAGTTTATAGCATTGTTATTTCTTGACCAGTAGAACTTGAGTTGTGGAAAAGAAGTGGAACAAATTGAGGGAATATATTATGGAGAAAGGGGTTCCTTTCTTTGGTGTGTGCAGGCCGAAGGGGAAGGGATATGGTAAACTAGGATTCTTGTGTGGTTGGGAAAACCATGAGAGATTGATAACTAGTTGTGTGTGTTAAATTAAACCTAGGACTCGTCCTTGTGGATTCATATCCCTATCTTGGGGGTGAATTTCTATTGAGATCTAGAACAATAGTTTCTTTGGTTGGGTGGAATGTCCAACATTTGCAGCCAGTTGGTGAATACTTATTTAAAAAGATAAGTTTTCTCTATAATTTATATTCTGATGTGCATTATTTATCTATGATATGTGTTTATATCATGCATGTTTTTTATTAATATTGTGCATGGTTGATTAATCATTTCCTTTATAGTTTAGCATGTTCCTGTTAATTCCATGCACATGTATTGGGTTTCTTGATTAAAGAATGGTAACAAAAATTTGAATTTTCCAAAGAAGGTGAATTTAGAGGTACTTGAGAAGCGGGTACGTTATAGATCAACTTCCGAGAATATGTTTTGGGTTTTTTCATGACAGGTACGTCACGATTTAGTATTTAGATCTATTCCATAGTAATGTGACCCAGACCAATGGTATGGGTATGTTATAGATTGGTATCAAAGATATTCCATAGTAATGTGGTCCCGACTGGTTGTCTATGTATGTTACAGATTGGTATCAGAGAATCAACTGCAACAATTGGGTCGTATGGTCTGATTTGAAGGTTTTTTTTTGTGTAGAGGGTTGGAAGGTGCTTGGGAACCTGAACGTTGTTCTTGAAATATGCATTTTTTTTTAAATTTTGGGAAAAAATTCTAAGTTCCACGATGATTTTCAAACTGATTGATGCCAATAATGTCAAGGGGCCAAGCATGGAAACAATTTTCCATTAGTAGAATTTAAATTTTCCGAGGGAATCTTAATTATAGAATTCCATGGAAACCTTGACAAAAATTTCAAAATAAGGCATTCTTGAAAATTTAAAAAATCATAAATTTTGGGAAATTTGGGGATTTCTCGTACATGAAATCAACGGTGATGTGGAGGCCACATGTCGAGAGATGTGGTAGTGATGATGTGGAATTCCATAGTGGCTGGGTCATGATGGAAAGTCCATAGTGGCATGGTGGTAGGCCCCGGTGGTGGTGTGGTACACCACTGTGGCGGGGCTATCAGTGGAGCAACGACCCGATACCACGAGTGGTATTGGTAAGTGGTATCACATACTGGGGAGAGAGGTTTTGAGATAGATATTAGAGTTGTGAAACCAAAAAGAATACACCATGTATCATGGGTGAAACCATTATCACATTGCGAAGGGTTGTTAACTCATGAGCTAGTTGAAGATGCCAAATCAACCTCGATCATTGATTTCCACCCGATATTCATTGTTAGATCTAGGGTGGGGACGGGTTTCACGCTGGAGGTAAGGTGCATGATGTTACCCTCTTATCCTCACAACCTATGTATGGGATCCGAGTGGATTTTGGTAGTGGAGAGGGGATATGTCGATGGAATGGGCCACTGCAGTGGTGCCATGTGGGATTCGATATGGGCAGGGTCCCATATTAATACTATTTTATTTATATATTAAAGTGTAAGGTAAGGTAAAGGTAAAGGGAGGATGATAGGAGGATGATGGGGTAGGTTCGGGGGATGAATATGTGACATGGAACCCTCTTAGGGTTCCATTTGGACCCATGGTGTCACATCATCATCCATGTCAACATATTTCCATGTAGGAAAAAATGTCCTACAGTTTAAAGAAAAAACCAAGTCTGGAGTCATTTTTGTATTTTGGCCATAACGAGAGTAGATCAAGTCAAATGAGATGAAACATTTGAGTTTTTTTCATATTAAGAAGGGATACAAAAGTTCCAAAGAGGGCCATTGTCCATTTATGCTTGGATTTGCCAAAAATTGCAAAATAGTGGTTTTTAAAGATTTGGGTTCAGATCATTGGCAAAGATCCAGATTATGCTGAAATTCTTGGAGAGAGTTCAAAAAGAATACCTGGAAACAAATCATGAAGGACTTGAAGAAATTATAACGGGTTTGAGAAGGGGATGCTGAAATAGGCCAAAATCCACTATTCCATGCCACTTTGGGGATTTTTTGGTTTTTCAAGGGAAGAAAAGTGATCCTAGATCACAAAAATGGAAAATTGTATTTACTCAAAAAACTTTATACTCATCAAGAAATACAACTTTGGTTTATTAAAGTTTTTCCATAATTGCACAGATTGAGAGATAACCAGTTTTGCTAAAAATTCCAAGTCTTGAAAAAAAATGTAAAAAGGACAAAGTTTCATATTCCATATTGTTGCAGAATCTTACTAAAGTGACAGATGGAAAATACGAATGTTTTTCAGTGTTCACCATAATGGGTATTATTAGTTCCTGATGCAAAATTTCTCTTCCTTCTTGATGGAATTTATTCTATAGTTGACAAAAGACGACTTTCTAGTAAAATTTCACCAGTGGAGAAAATACATAAATAGGGTGAAAATGACTTTTTCAGGAAGCCATAAATTTAATCTTAGAGATCATATTGGATCATAAGAAGAGTCATTGGAAATATTATGTAGAGGATAATAACATAATATCATTATAATTTGGAGAATTATGATATAATTCTTCATGAATTGAGCAAAAAAAGGCCATGTAACATTAATTGGCAATTTTTTATAATATATATAATTCTAACAAAAATGGTCTCTTGCACTTTTTGCAGAATTAGAGGTATAAGTAGATCAATTCAATCCTATGATTGAATATCAAAGTCATGGAGGATGCACACAGATCCTACAATCATGAAAGAGAAGACAATGGTCTAAATATAAGTGTGGGTAATGATGAGACAAAATTGGTAGAGACTATGAGAAGTATCATAATGGAAGTATAGATTTATAGGGATGAAAATGAGAGGATAATGAGAGAATAGGAGGAGAGAAATAAATAAATTATCAAATGATGCAAATACTAAATCACTTGCAAAGATAAGAAAATAATGGATCAGGTTCATGGCATGTGGAAGAAGGTAGACATTATGAAATAAGAGATAACTACAGAAGACCCAACCACTCAAGAACTACTACTAGTATTCATAGACATCAATCACCTATTTATTAAACAAGGAAGTTTTATGCATGTTATCACTAAAATTTCATCCGCAAATGGTTACAAGAATTCAACATCGTCAAACAGTTATGAGGTCACCCATGGACAAAAATTACCACAAAAGAATTTCCAAAGGGTAAAAAACTATACAACTAGTGACAAAATTAAAGGGCACTATGAATACACAGGGCGTGCGCACACATGCACAAAACAAAAAAGAAAAAATCACGCACATGCGCACGATGCGCAACTGTTGTCACAAAAATCCGCGCACCTGAGAAACAATGCATTTATGAGAGTGGTCGACCTCCCACCCACTTCTGGTTCAACTTCCAAGTTGATTTGACACTCAAATCTAGACTAGATTCGACTGGGTGGCTAGTCAAAGAACTAGAAATGTCCTAATTAGCCTCTTTGCACACTACAAACTAGTTGGACAATACCTCAAATAAATGCTATAAAAATGCCATGGATGCACTTCATTTTTAAAGGAATTCAATAGCAAAGTTATGCTGCCACTATTCTCTTGAGGAATCCTCTATTCCCATCAAGAGTATACTAGCATCATTGCATTGGGCAATCCATCTCACCCCTTGAGTGGATTAGCAAAGAATT
>SNQJ01S0008188.1:27497-50943 GCA_010110895.2 Picea sitchensis
CCATTTTCATTTTCAAAGTTGTAAGAAGAGCTTATTTGTGGGGGTCCAAGAGCCCTCCCTTGGAGGAAGAAGGGACTCATAGTCCTCTTTCTTCTCGATGTTGTCTTTCACTAATATCAGCGTTATCATTGGTGACATGGGCCTCATTGTTTCTTTTGTCCTTATGTCCCTATGCTTATTAATTTAGTTGTTGTTTTATTTCTTAGTTTAATTCTTAGTTGTTCTTTTATATTTCTTTCTCTAACCCTTTTCCTTGCAGCTGTCCTGCTTAGAAAACCCAACTAAGCTTGCAAGCACCTCTATTTTTCTCACTAAGGTGAAGAAAGAGGTGCTACAGATTGACGACTCCACTGGGGAAAGGTATCAATTTCCTACCCCATTTGGGTTTTTCTAGCTCTTCTTTTGGTTTATTTAACTTGCAGGTGCATTAACCGGCCTAAGCTGACCTGCTAAACATCTAAGTCCAAGTTGATTTGAGAGAATTCCATCCGGAATTTTCATTCATGGCCGTGTGTCATTTGTGCACGGGTTTTTTTCCCACAGATGTGCATCGTGCGCACATGTGCCTATGTCACAGTTATGTTCTATGCACCTGAACCCATTAACTCGTTTCGGTCTACGCACATGCGCTCAGTGCGCCTATGTCTCCACTAAGACTCGCGCACCTTTGCAAAAAATACACATTGTAAGGTTTTTTGAGATTTGGGGAAGGCCCTTAGCCTTCTTAAAAGTGATTTCATGCATGTTTTAAGCTGTACCACACTTAGTCCCCTCTTCATATAAAGGGATTAGTCAAAACACATAGGCACTTAGGAGGTTTAAAAATCATTATTTGCTCTTTTGCTTTCATTTTCGCCACATGGATGGCTTGCTTTGACTAAAGATATAAGTTGGAAATCATTTGCAATCACATCTAACTTGCATTGGGACTAGAAGTTGGACAACAATCTCTTAGTATGCTCTTCTCTCGCGCCTCCAAGCGACCTTGAGAATTAGAAAAAGATTGTGGGACAATTTCATCTCCCTTAAAAATATTAAAACCTTTAGGAGAGGACAACATCCCTTCTTGGGACTCCTCTTAGTTTATTTTTTTTCAAACACATCTTAATATTGTAATGGGCCCATACATGCCCACATGCCACAAAGATGAGATAGTGTTGAAATTTACTTTCTTAGATTAAATCACTAAGGAAGTTTAAAGGTTTTGTAATGGGCCCATACATTCCCACATGATCACAATATAGGATAGTTTCAAAGATTTTTCTTAGATTACATCACAATAGGGAGTTAAAGGAATAGTAACGGACCCACATGTACACATGCTATCTTCCTAGGGACTTTTGAATTACGCAAGGTTGTACCAAAGGAACATAGTTAATTAGGTAATCAACACTTGTAAGGACCAAATGAAGTCCACATGCAGCAAGGTGACACCTAATTCATTAAAAATTGACACACTTTCACTCATTCACACACAAAATTCACTTATCACTCACATAGTTTCTTCTTGAAATGTGGAGGTCAAAGTAAGTTTCCTCCAAAGGGATTTCGAAACACCCCACCTTTTTCTTGACGAAACTATCCAATCCCATTTAAATTCAACGAGGTTGGTTCACACCCCCAACCTCTCAAACAACTACATATAATTTTTTTCTAAAAACTCACTAAGTTTTCCTCCACAGGAGGTGACAAAAGAAATTTTTTAGTCTAGGTAGGATTTCGGGGATAGGCATCCAAATAACTCCCCGTTATCTGGTTCTCAAATTGTCAAAAACCATAGAAGTTGTCAAATAGGGAACTGGAAATCCTCCAAGTCAAGTGTTCCTAACACCATAAGGCAGGGAGATACCCATGAAGGGTTGAAGGCCGAGGTCTCGTTGTTCTGTGTGTCCCCCCTTGAGGCACCCACCTCTTGGACGGGATCCAGCCCGTGATCCATTTCTTAGGCTGAAAATCTAAATGCCGCACTTTGACCGAGGTACCTAGTGACCAAATTTTAGGACATCTACCCAAGTGGAAATTGTGGGCTGCAATTGCACCTTGATCAGATTTTGTGTGGCTATTGGGAAATATCACCAGCTCTTTCGGTATATGCCCCCTTTACCCCTCATTATAACTGATTATTTCATCCTTCACTAGTTTCTCTTCTGGTGACTTCAGACCCCATTGTTGAGTACTATTGGAAGGTCCAGTGCTATTTGAGAGGAAGGAAGTTATGTCTTTTAGGACACAAGCATTTGTTTTCTTTGATTTTGCACGTGGACAAAACCCACTTATCCACATATATACATCTTTTTCAAAACACTTTATGTATGATACACTTCTGATTACATTTTGATTTGGATATATATATTGTGTAAAGTTCAAAATTTGCAGCAAAGGTTCTTGTTTACTTTCTCTCATCACATTTTGCACACATCCACTCAGCTAGTCGGACATCATAGGGGACCCACAGAACCCCCACCGTTCCATATGCTTACTAAACCTCCCTCCTATTTTAGGGGGATTTCCTAGTCTTGCCAACTCATCAACACCACCTTCACACACTCCTGTGAGTGCTACTGTCTTAGGATCAACTTTTCCTGGTTCCACATTACTTGGGTGCACTTCCCAAGTCCCTCTTTCAACTCGCTCTCCTCTACATGGCAACAACAGACCAACTTCCTCTCCAGGGGGAAGTACCAACCCACCTAGTCCCCCTCAAGGGTCAGGTTCACAACACACTCACACCATGGCTGGAGCTAATCCTCTCCCCCCACTGCAGATTCCATATTTGGCCTCTCTTAACATACCATATCTAAGCAAACTCACAAATGATCCTCTATTGCATGACCCCACATGGCCTGCAATGCCCACCAAACTACCTTCAGACATCCCTAAGTTTGAAGGAAAGGCAGGAGATGACCCTGCCAACCATGTCATGACTTTCCACCTATGGTGCTCTTCCAACAACATTATGGATGATTCCATTAGACTACGATTATTTCAACGCACACTCACTGGCCCATCAACCAAATGGTATGTAGATGAAAAATCAGGGTCCCATGTGACTTTTGAGTCCTTGGCCAAAGCATTTTTGACCTTCTTCCAATTACCAATCCTCCATGACAATGGTATTGAACTACTCTCTAATTTCAAACAAACCTCAGCCACACATATCGTGGATCACATTCACGAGTGGCATAGATGAAGTAGTTTATGCAAAGCTGAAACCACCAAACAACAATGTCTTGATTGGTTTCTCAGATCACTTGTCTCTCTCCTCGGTAAAGATGTAGCTTCCACCTTCCCTCAATCCGAAGAAGAAGCCATCAGCAAGGCTCAACAATACGACCTCATCTATTCACAATCAGGGTACTTATACATGGTACTTCCTGATCTCCCCAAACTCGTGCCATTTGGTTAAGACAAACCCAAGATGTCTCACTCAACAGACGGATTGATTGGTAATACCACACACCACAGTCCTCAACCCCAACCACCACCAATGTATGGCACACCTCAATATCCGTTGGCATATGGGGGAACCTCTTATTACCCCCCACCCCCTTATCAACAACTATACCCTATTTCTATTCCTCTGCCCATCAGTGGGCCATTGTCGACACCCTCACTACACCCACCTATCCAGACAAGTTCTGGTACCCCCTCTACCTCATCTTATACTATGAGTACTAGTGAAAGCACCATGCCTTCCTATGTACCTTATCGATCACAACCCCCACAAAATCCGTACTTTCCCTTTCCTGGTCCTCCACAGCCCATGGCAACCCCACACCCTCACACTGGGGTGAATTTTGTTCAACCCTCTCCCATTCAACAATATCAAATTTTCAAACAGTTGAATATGGAAAATCCGACCCATCCATCGAATAATGCCAAAAAGAAAGGAAGAAATAGGAACAATAACAACCTAGGTCAAGGTGGGAATCAACCCCAACAAAACCAACCGAATGGGGGAAACCAAAACCAAGGGAATCAAAACCCCCAAGGGGGCAATAACAACAGGCGTCAAGGGAGAAATAACAATACTATCAAAACCAACTTCCCTTGTGCCCTTTGTGGTGAGTTCGGTCATTATACTCATCATTGCCCCCAAATCGTTGATTTTAAATGGCTGAAAGACTCAGGCAGTCTACCACATCCTCCAGCACCACCTGCCCCTCAGTAGGCCCCACAACAATACATGCAACAACCCCCCCCAGCCATGCTGCAAAATACTATTCCACACGAAGGTCTGATAAACACCCAACAGGACATACATCCTACCCCACCTCAGTTGGGACAGTACCTCAATCCAAACAATCCAGCAGATCGCACGATCCTACTCACCAGTGAGGAAGAAATCCTTCTGCAAACACGTAATCGTCAGTACCATTCACCCGCTGAGTCCCCTCTCAGTCCTCCAGAAACAATCCCCACACCAACGGGACCCCCATTGGGGATCCCTCGCCCTAACATAGAACCACCTCTTCACATCCCTCACATCCCATTGCATAGGAATGTCCACAACCCACAGGCTAGGGTAGCTCATAATTACAGTTTGGTTGATGAATTAGCACAATCCCTGGCTGCCATGTCAGTTTTAGAAGTCCTTTAGACTTGTCCCACTCAGTGGAAATCATTACTCTCCGCCTTGGGGGAAGTCGACCCCGCAGATACTCGACTCATTAAATTTGATCTCGACAGCAGAGAACCTCGCCTTCCCGCTTTTATCGCTTTTCAAATCCCAGTGAAAATTTGGAACATTACAGTTCATCGGTGCATCATCGATGAAGGTGCATCCACATGCATTATGTCTAAGTCTGTATGGAAGAAACTTGGTTCCCTCGAACTTATACCATCTTCCATTACCTTACGAGCTTATGATGGACGACCATTGTCTCCTGAAGGGCTCTTCCAAAATGTCCCCATAGAACTCAGGGGCAAGATTATTCTCATCGACATGGAATTTATCGACGCCCCACTCGATTATAATATCTTGTTTGGTTGTAGCTACATGTATGTTATGAAGGAAATTTCCTCTTCCGTCTTTCGAACAGTGATGTTCCCCCATAATGGCACGATATTTACCATTGACCAAGTCTCACATTATGAGCCTAACCCTTCTACCAACATCGATAACATTCTTCCTCTCATCCACACAAGTCATGATGCAAACCCACTCATCGAAATGGGTCCCAAAATTTTCAAAGACCCATCATTGTTAGGGGCTTACCATGGTGCACCACCACTCCTTCATCCTTCCAATCAAGTATGCGTCGTCTCATCCAATGAAATTGACATAGAGGATACCCTTCCTCCTAGGGAGGCTTCTATCATATCTGACGCCCCACTAATCGTAGAGATCCCCCCTCATGAACCTCCTACGAACTCGTCAACCCCACCAGTCCACAATTTCACCTCTCCCCAAGGACATATCCCAGTTTGGGAGACAGTTCCCCAAGCCATTAATCAAATTCCCTTCTTCTACCCTCCACCTGGCGTACAAGATTTCCAAGTATCCGCAATGCTTACCCTCCCTAATATGGTGTTAGAAATTCCAGTTTGGTATTTACATCCACCAGAGATGGTCCCTTGACCATCCCTTTCCCCGAAATGGAAGGAATCCCAATGACGATTCCCATACTCACTCCCACCATACCCTCTACACCCCCACTCACTACTCTCCCTTCTATAGCTGGGGGTAGGAGAAAGAAGAAGGAGCCCACAACTCCACTTCCCCTGTGCATCCAACCCCCTTGCACGCTATGTGAGAAAGATGGACACCAAACCAACAACTGCCCATCTCTACTGGAGTTACAGAACTTGATTCCACTCAATCAAACTCCATCAACACTCACCACCATAGCAAGTACTACCGTTACCGCCCCTCACTCAAGTAGTAAAGGGATGCGAACCAAATTCGCTTGTGCTATATGTTCAGAATATGGCCATTATACACACCATTTCCCAGCACTGCCATGCTTCCGAAAGATATTAGCTGTAGTATGCCAAAGCTTCCAGAGCGACCCCATTCCAGCTACGTCATCCATACCAAACATCACTGACATCCATTACATCACAACTTCAGTCAATGAACGTATGAGATGCCCTTGCTCTCTATGTGAATCCTTAGATCATTTTACATACCAGTATCCTATGATCATTGAATACAGGAAACGCCAATTGAACCTGATTCAAAGACCCACAGAATCAATGGTTGACCTTACCACGTCACTAGAGATTCTTCATCTCATTTCTCCCAAACCCGAGGTCCTCCCAACGCCTCCGTGGTTCTTGGATGACTTATCTAAGGATTCACCCCCAAATCCCCCCAATTCTCCTTCTCATTTCCCTACGGAAATTTTACATCCAACTACCATAGGTACTCCTCAGTACTTCGATATTTGGTTTATGTCGAGTGAACCATCACAATTTCCTTGTGCTGTTTCCCCTACTTCTTCATCACCAGGGGGCAGCCACACGACAATAGTCGCCAATATCACTCTTTACGACCCCTTGTATTCCCACCAATTCCACTATGATGAGGAAATACTCGAAGAGTTAAACACCCCCGACTACCCATGGGATGCGCTACACCACCAAGAACTCTTCTTTCCACAGGAAGCCTCCATGCCTCCTAAACAACACCCCATATACGTGGTCAAAACCAAGGATTTTATCCCATCAGGGCATATCGACTGGTTCAACAACCCCATTTCTGCCCCTGATTCTTTTGAAGAAGGAAACATGGCCAACATTTCCCCGACCATCAAAATCGACATTTCCATAAAAAATGGTGTCGTCGAGGAAATCACCATTAGATCCGCTTGCACTCCTCAAGAAATCACCACCTATAAATCCCTCTTCCAAGAATATCGGGATATTTTTTCCTGGTCATACATAGAAATGCCTGGCCTTGATCCCTCTATCATCGAACACCGCATTGACACCTCTGGCCTGACATTACACTAGTTCGTCAAAAACAACGACCGCTTCACCCATCCAAAGCAGCGGCCATCAAAGACGAGATTGACAAATTATGCATAGCTGGGTTCATCTACCCCATCGCCTATACCTCATGGGTTTCCAACCCTGTACCCGTTAATAAAAAATAGGGCACTATTCGCGTCTTCATAAACTTTCACTATCTCAATCATGCATGTCCCAAAGACAACTTTCCAATGCCTTTCATCGATCAAATTATCGACGACTATGCCAACCACAAGGCTCTCTCCTTCATGGATGGTTTCTTTGGTTATAATCAAATCCAAATTCACCCAGCCGATCAATACAAAACCGCATTCACTACCCCTTGGGGTACTTTTGCATATCGTGTCATGCCTTTTGGCTTAAAGAATGTTGGCGCAAATTTCCAATGGGCTATGACATACATTTTTCATGATCTGGCTCATATCATCCTCACATACTTGGATGACCTCACAACTCGATCCAAGAAACGCACCCAACACCTTGATGATTTACAGATCATATTCCAACGGTGTCGTCAGTACAACAACCGCTTCAACCCCCTCAAGTGCATGTTCTGTGTCACTGCGGGATGCCTCCTTGGATTAATCGTTTCCCAAAGTGGTATTACCGTGGACCCCCTCAAAGTCCAAGCTATCACCGAAATTCCACCTCCCTAGAATTTATGTCAACTCCAGAGCCTACAAGGAAAAGCTAACTTTCTACGACGATTTATCCCAGACTACGCCACTCGCGCACACGGTTTCCTTCACTTACTATGCCATAACATCCCATTTTACTGGGATGAACATGCCCAAAAGTAATTTAACGATATTAAAATGGCACTCTCCACCGCCCCTTTAATTAGTGCACCCGACTACAATCACGACTATATCGTCTACATATCGACATCAGTTGTCTCAGTAGCAGGAGTTCTTGTTCAAGTCAGTGATGACGATCATGAGCATGTCATTTATTACGTTAGTAAAAACCTCTCAGGTCCACCCTTCAAGTATAAACACGAAGAGAAACTAGCCCTTGCAGTCGTCCTTGCAGTCCAGAAACTGCGTCATTACATTCTGCTTCGCAGGAATAAGGTCGTAGCAAATTCCAACCCTATGTAATACTTGCTCAGTCGTCGACAAATTAATGGAAAATTTTCCCGATGGATCGTTATCCTTCAGGAGTACGATCTTGAATTCTCAACACCCAAGAGAAAGAAATCTCTCATCCTCGCCAAACTTGTTACGACCTTCCCCTCTGATATTACTAGTGCCCCCGTCAATACCGACTTTCTCGACGAACATCTCTTTTACATCACTTTGGATGATCCTTGGTACGACGACCTCCTTGTCTACCTCCAAACTCAAAAGTTTGGTAACCACCTTTCATGAGATGATCATCATCGTATTCATCACCATGCCCCTCGCTACCTACTCATCGGAGACATCTTATACCGGTGAGGGGTCGACACCATTATTTGTCGATGCCTGACCATTGACGAGGCCGATAGAGTCTTGAATGACTTCCATAGCGGCGCATGTGGGGGCCATCTTTCAGGAATTTCCACTGCTCAGAAAATCATCCGAGCAGGTTACTTTTGGCCTACATTGTTTCACGATTGCATTCATGCCATGAAACAATGCGAGAAGTGTCAGCTTTATGCCAACAAAGCACGAGCACCACAAAATGGGTGGAAGCTATGCCCACCTTCAATAATATCGCTGACACCACAACGCGTTTTTTCTTTAACCACATCATATCCCACTTTGGACTACCAATCGAAATAGTTTCTGATCATGGGAAACACTTCGAGAATGATATTTTCATCGAACTCTCATCTCGGTTAGGATTCTCCCACGAGTTTGCCTCACCATATTAACCTCAGTCTAATGGATAGGTCGAGGCAGTTAACAAGGTCCTCAAGACCATGTTACAGCGTACGGTTAATAAACATAAGACCAATTGGCATCATATGTTATTTTCCGCGCTATGGGATTACCGTACGACTATGAAAACAACCACTGGTTTCACACCATTTCATATAGTCCATGGGGTTGAGGCCATTCTTCCCATCGAGTGTGAAATTCCCACCTTACGCACCGCAATTGAGCTATTACCCGACACTGCTCCAATGGAGAAACGCTTGCTGAACTTAGAGTTCATGGATGAAGATTGACGATCTTCATTATAGAACAATGAGGCAGCTAAAAAATGGTCAAAAGCCACCTTTGACCAGCATGTCAACCTTCACTCATTTCACGAAGGCGACCTCATCCTTGCTTATGATATCACTCATGATACCTTTGGTCATGGAAAATTCGAGTCACTATGGCATGGCCCATACATTATCCAACATTACCTCACCAAAGGTACATACATCCTAGCCTCTTCCGAAGGCCTCTCTCTCAAAGAACCCATCAACGAGTTATACTTAAAGAAATTTTATGCCTAAGCGTAGCAATTCTACTTTAGGTTATTTTCTTTTATAGTGTTTTTAATCTTTTTCCATCCCTCACGTCTAAACTATCATTTGTGCTATTGACATATGCTTCCTCCACCAGCCTACCACATCGGTTACACTGACGGTGCCAACCATTGGATGCAAAATCTCGCTTCGACAACTTGGTCCCTCTATACCCCCTCACATGAAATTCTCCATTCGAGCAACATATGTTTGGGTTCAGCCACCAACAACCAAGTTGAATACACTGTTGTCATTGGCCTCCTCACCGATGCCCAACATCACCATATTCGTCACCTTAGCGTCTTTCTCGACTCTCAACTACTCATTCTCTAGCTCAACAATGTGTACCGCGTCCGTGATCCTTGCCTCTTTCGTACATACCTGCAGGTTAGACTTTTATCTTGACATTTTGATTTCATTACATTTACACATATTCCAAGACAATTGAATCAAATTTCAGATAACTTAGCTAACATGGTGTTAGATTGGCATATATCACATCAAGATACTGCTACACATACATAAACATACCAATAACCTGTCACAACATATATAG
The DNA here is from genome assembly GCA_010110895.2 of Picea sitchensis. Taxonomy (NCBI): domain Eukaryota; kingdom Viridiplantae; phylum Streptophyta; class Pinopsida; order Pinales; family Pinaceae; genus Picea; species Picea sitchensis. Next base: position 37,472 of record SNQJ01S0008188.1, read on the forward strand.
ATTAGACATCATCAACACATTAAAAAAACACATGTAAACATCACATAGATCTCAAAATGTATACTCATGTATATATAAGATGGTCCACAGTGCCATCCAAATGTTTACATACAAAAATACAAGTATCCGCAGGCCAGTGAAGCACCTCGGTACAAAATGGGCTCACCAACCTATATACAAAATAACAAAAATACATAGAGCACCACTCAAGGTGCCTCTAGTGCACCACCTCCTACCCCTCCCTTAGGCGGTGGTCCCCCACCCACTACTGGTCCCTCCGGACCAAGAGGTAACCGTCTGGTCATAGCAACACCTGCTACTGTTGCTCGTCGTACCATGGCCCGCCACGACGGTGGAATCCCCACACACTTCTCCAGGATGCCCTCATCCTAGATACATGACCACATGCCCTCAGGCACGCCATGTAGTATTTCCTCCAGGTGGTGACGAATATCCTCAAAATCTGCTCCGGCATCCGTCGGAGGAGCATGTGATGGCCCAACACCTGGGTCATCAAACCGACATCTCCTTGTTGCTCTCTCAAGCTCAGCTGGTCTCACCTTGACGTCCTCATGCCGACGTCTATATCCTACCCGCGTCCCTCCCTGCGATGCCTTCACCAGCTCCTAGCGAGCTGACGCCCTCAGCAACTCAAACTCATGCCCATGAGGTGCCACATCTTCACATACAAACAAACAACAGATAGTATCAACATCTATACCAACTAGACATATCATGCTATCTCAAAAACAAACAATATATATCAAACTCATCAACATACCTCGATGATCAAAAACCTCCCCTGGAGGTAACACCATGTCTGGATCAGCCTAGAAGTCAATACCAACATATAGAAACTGCAGTATCACCTACGGTGTCGGCTTCCACACCTGCACCGCCTCAACCATGAAGAAGTGGCCACCCTCGCCACCACCGTGGTGAAGAAAAATAGTCGACCACCACCTCATTCGTGACTCTCATGCCCCGAGAGTGCCCAATAAAATCCTAGGGCGCAACATAGGCACCCTCTCCAAAAACCAGGCCACCAGGATGGACCCAAATGCAAAGTCCCCTATGTTGGTGGACCGACATCGGTCTAACTTCCCTACCATCTTGGTATGCAGTGTAAGCCCCCAGGCAAGGTGCTCACTTGCCAATACCCTCTCCATAATACTCAGTTGATCACCACTGATCCGATGATTCACAAGGGACCCGTACACCCTCACAATCATCGCTACTATACAACAATGCGCTAGAGCATCCATCGCCCCGATGATCATGACAGATCCCGACATAAAGTTTGCCCTGGAACAGAATCTCTGGCCCACTGTCACTAATGCCATGTCAACAGGTAATACCAGCTCTGCCAGTAGCGGCATTCCCCGAAACGGGAGCCGAGTCAAAAAATATATATCCTCCACCGCAGTGAAGGTAAGTTGTTGTCCACACACCATAAAACAATGCAGGTCCGGACTCCACATCTAGATAAGGAACTGCAGGAGATACTCCTACACCCATATCAACGGGCACTCAAAGAACTTCCACAGCCCACAGGCTGCCAAAGTAGCATGAACCCCCGACTCCTCAATCGCCACGACATCTCTTAGCTGGGACCAATCTCACTCTTGCCAACCAATCGACATCGTGCAAAATGATCACCTGAAGCCACATAAAATAGTCCCATGTCAGCCACATTGACCATAAAAAACAATAAAAAGATAAGTTTTACACCCGTCAACCTTGCCCCCAAGGCGCGACTGTTTAAACCCATAGGCGCGCACACATGCGCACCTGTTCACCCCACATACGCACATGTATGCACGCCTGTTCATTCCACATGGGTGCACTCAGGCACGCTTGTCCATCCCACAGGTGCGCATGCATGCACGCCTACTCAGCCTATAGGGACGAACACAGGCGAGCATCAAAGCGCGCCTGTCCACTACACAACCACGCACACATGCGTGATTGTGTCGCCAACAGACACGCACATAATGCGCGCCTTATCCCCCCTTACGGGTGCCCCCATGCGCAGCTATCAGGATGACAGGCGTGCACTTGTGCATGCATATTTCTAGATTTCCTGCGCATGTTGGGGCCCACACCCATAAAACCCCTTGTACGACCCTTCATACAGCCTCTGCCCAAAAATGGAAAACCTAATTCTATGCAGGATGATCAGAATACTAACCTAAAGCTCACTGGTCCTTGATTGACTGCCTCATTCTCCTGGAATCTCCAAATCTCCTATGAATACCTCTCATCTAGTCACTCTAGCAGCAAGTACAAATGAGGTGGCAATGTGGGCCCTACAGCTATATATAGGCCTTTTCGCCAAACTTCCACTCACCATTCCGAGAGCTCCGGGTGTCCGTTCTTCGATCCGTCTTTAGCCATGGGATCAACATCCCATCATCTACATCATGATATTCCCTAGGCCACTTTTCATCTTGAGCCCTTGGGGCGCCATTTTTTTCATACCCTGACCAAGTACGCATGCTCATATTCAAAATTATCAAATAAATACTCGTATGTTTGATTCTATTCAGATATTGTTCACGTCGGGTATTTTCTTTTCATGTGTGTAGGTACTTGGTCATCATACATCAACACAACCTCTTCAGGTATATACTCAGCACTGGCATGTAGTCATTCCCTCTAAATCTCACTTGCATCTCCAGTCACACCCTTTGACATTTGCCTCTAGGATCCCCATCTTCGACTCTGTAGTACCGACACCTCCATTTGCATCTTCGGTACTGTCACCTGGTAGAACTCTTACCCACATGAGTTGTCCCATTCATAGCACCCTTTTGTGCCTTTGACACTCATGCTGCTTTTCAAACCCTTTAGGGATGGGAGTCCAGATAGTCTTAAATCATGTCGTGAATCAGCCACATACTCCTTCTCCTCATTTTACTAGCTTTCCCACCAGACTCCTATATTATCTCTTCAAGGTTCTATTTTTGACTGCACCTCCATAGTATCATGAACCCTCCATTTCATCCACAATCAGTTTGCCCCTCTGCAAATTTCCCTTCATTTCACCTACCTCATACAAAAACCCACCCATGGGGCCCCCACCCTCCACCAGTTCTCCAAGAAAATTGCACACTATCTGGGCCAACCATATTACATCGGGGCACCCATTTCTGTATTTGTACACTCATCCCAAATTATTTTTTATTTATTGTACAAACACCTTTATTTCCCGCATTTCCATACCTTTTTGTCGTCACCTTTGGTGACCTTCTTCCCTTTTTTGGCAAAAGAAACCCATATCGCCCTTGGTTGGGGCACTACTTATCATCTACCCTTGACGACATCATCCATATACTCCGAGTATTCCACAGGCCACTTACCTCTGCCCTCTGAGTTTGTTCACTTTGTCCTGCCTTTGGCACAACTTATCCCCTGTCTTGTTGTCCCCCTGACACTCGACCTCGTTGAATGGTTGCGGCCATTTTTACCTCACATATACCCCCAACCAAGGGCATTCTTGAGTCTTCCTACATCTTGAATTCATCCATGTACCTCCTCCAATTCCTAACCTCACCTAGTAGATTTCACGAAGCCCTTTGCTTCTGGGAGTTGCGTCCCCCTTTTGTCTACATCAGCACAATTTTCCAGAAGGGCGACACTATCTTGACTCTCATTACCTTTCCAATGAGAGCTCTTGGATGGCATAGGGAGAACCACAATTTCTCCCTACTGTCGTTGACCCCCATAACATTTGACTTCAACACTTTCTCATGTTACGGTGGATCTTACTTTGCGATTATTGCAGTTATTTCTTATATTTGTCGAAGACCTCTGAACTTGGCTAGGCTATCAATGCCTACAGAATCTATGATACTTCTTACAGATGTCACTGCCTATTGTTCAGAGTATGTTTCTCCACAGAATTGTCTTCTTCCTTTATCATGACCACCCCTGAGGGTGTTCCAGTTGTCTACATCAACACCTCATTCCTTTTTGAGTTACATGACACGAGCATGGGGCACGCCCACCTCGTTTGTACATAGTTTATTTTTACACACATTATGGAAGGTCGGGTTCTACAGGTTCCCTTCTCCCTCCAAAAGGTAACTCTTGACAACCCCACTATCGCTCTCTCTTACAAAAACATTCTCAGTAGAAGAAACATTGATGGATTTCAGCTATACGTATGCTCCTAACCTCATCCATCAAGGGGCATCTGTTATCACTGAAATTTTGTCCGCAAATGGTTACAAGAATTCAACATCTTCAAATAGTTATGAGGTCACCCATGGACCAAAATTACCACAAAATCATTTCCAAAGGGTCAAAAACTATACAACTAGTGACAAAATTAAAGGGTGCTATGAATACATAGGGCGCGCACGCACATGCGCAAAACAGAAAAGAAGAAATTGTGCACATGCACATGATGCACGACTGTTGTCGCAAAAAGCCGCGCACCTGAGAAATGACGCATTTATGAGAGTGGTCGGCCTCCCACCCACTTCTGGTTCAGCTTCCAAGTTGATTTGACACTCAAATATGGACTAGATTTGACTGGGTGGCTGGTCAAAGACCTAGAAATGCCCTAATTAGCCTCTTTACACACTACAAACTAGTTGGACAATACCTCAAAGAAATGATATAAAAAGGCCATGGATGCACTTCATTTTTAAAGGAATTCAATAGAAAAGTTATGCTACCACTATTCTCTTGAGGAATCCTCTATTCCCATCAAGAGTATACTAGCATCATTGCATTGGGCAATCCATCTCACCCCTTGAGGGGATTAACAAAGAATTCTTTCACCATTTTCATTTTCAAAGTTGTAAGAAGAGATTATTTGTGGCGGTCCAAGAGCCCTCCCTTGGAGGAAGAAGGGACTCATAGTCCTCTTTCTTCTCGGTGTTTTCTTTCACTAATATCAGCCTTATCATTGGTGACATGGGACTCATTGTTTCTTTTGTCCTTATGTCCCTATGCTTATTAATTTAGTTGTTGTTTTATTTCTTAGTTGTTCTTTTATATTTCTTTCTCTAACCCTTTTCCTTCCAGCTGTCCTACTTAGAAAACCCAACTAAGATTGCAAGCACCTCTATTTTTCTCACTAAGGTGACGAAAGAGGCGCTACAATGCATATGAAGATTCAAGGAGAAGTATAGAAGTGTCTCCTGCTAGACATCAAAGAAGAAGATATGAGTTGGACAGTTTGATAGGAGAGTTTAGGAAGATTAAGCCCCCATCCTTTGATGGTGAAAGAAAAAGAGAAGATGATGTTGAAGCATGGTTTCTTAGAATCGAGAAGTTTTCAGTTGGACAACTACACATCTAACCTAGAAGATATAATTTCCACATACCATTTGCATAGAAAAACTATTATGTGGTGGGATCAGTTGAAGCATGTTGAGCACATTAATCAGAGTATGATTACTTGGAAGAAGTTCAATAAATATTTTTAGAAAGAGTATCTTTCAGAGAAATACTATGACAAGAATATGTAAGAGTTCTTTGAACTCAGGTTGAGGTGCATGACGATGGGAGAACATGAAAATAAGTTCTTGGGATTGCTGAAGTATGTTGGGTTCATCAAGGATGAAAAGGTGAAGATACAAAGGTTTATGAGTGGACCATCATCTTTCTATAAATATAAGATTCAATATCATGAGCCCATAAATTTGACAGAGACCATTAGAAAGGCTAAGTACTTGTATGAGAAAGGCAAGGGAAGAGAACCTTTGTAGAAATATTGGAAGGATAAGAAGAAGGAGAAATATGACCAGAGAAGGAAGGGATTTAAACCTCCTTTCAACATAAATAGTCCTAATACAAATCAACAAGATCATCCTGCTAAGAATACAAGATGAGGACATTGCACGAAGAATACAAGATGAGGACATTGAACAACGAATACAAGATGAGGACATTGCACAAAGAATACAAGATGATGACATTGCATAGCATCCAAGAGGCTACCACAATATAATACATGAGAAGAAATATTCCAAGCATATGTGTGGCCTTGGAAGATCGACAAGCAAAACACCAATCTGATATGATTGAGGTGGAAGGTAAGATCATTAATTAACTAGTTTATATTTTAATTAATTAAGGAGAAATCCATAGTTACATTGATCCTAAAGTAGTGGAGAGATTTCATTTGAAGAAAAATAAGCTTGAAAAATAAGGTTTGGTTCATCTAGTGACTAGAACCAAAATAAGTATCAATGAGACTATCAAATATTGTCCAATAAATATGAATGTAGTAAGTAGTAGTAATGATCTTAATATCGTACCATTAGGATCTTATGATATCTTAATTGGAATGGATTGGTTGGAAAAACATCATGTTGTCCTAGATTTCCATAACAAGACATTTACATATCTCGATGAAGAAGGAAAGTAGAGCACTATGAAAGGAACAAATACCCTCTACCAAGAATCAATGACCTCTTTGATCAACTAAGAGGAGTAAATATATTTTCGAAGATAGACTTGAGATCAAGATTGTAACATACCCAGTCATTGATATGGGTCACGCTACCTCAAAACACCCACCAAGAACAATATGAAACTAACTTGGAACATACCCAATACAACAAATACTAAAATTATTTTCCAGGATACCAATATAAGACGTACCCATTTCCTGGGTACTTCCAAATTTTCCCTCTTAGACTGATTAAAAATTTATGTTCCATTCTCTTGGATAAAGAAACATAGATTCAATACATGCAATTAACATGAACATGCTAAACCATCCAAGAAAGGAACAATATTACATGCACAACAAATAACCAACAAACATGCACACATAAATACATCTAAGAGATAAATAAATACACAATAGAATATACATTATACTTAAAACATAAAGAACAATTATATTTCCAAGTAAACATTCACCAAATGGTTGTAGACCAAGGATGTTCCTCCCAACCATAGACACTACTGTTGATTCACTCTCAACAACAGTGTCACCCATGAGCCAGGGATATGAATCCACAAGGACGAGTCCTAGGCCAAATCTAAAACCACACCAGTGAGCTAACAAGCTCTCATGTTTTCCTAACCACACAACAATCATAATTTCCATATCTCTTCCCCTTTAGCCTGCACAACCCAAATAAATGAACCACTTTCTCTTCCATGTAGTCCCTCGGGAAATTCCATTTCTCTCCAAGGATCCAATTCTACTGGTATAGGAAATATCAATTCTAGAAAATCCAAGGATTCTCAATTGTGGAAATTTATTTTAGAACTTCCATCAATATCATGCACACATGCATCCATTCCCTTATAAAATGATTAGTAATTCCTCACAACCATCTCACAATGTCTCCTCCTCCAACCATTTGTTTCGATGCTCCAACCAAGAGCACGCGATTTGGAAAGAATGAGGAATATGATTGATGGAATTATTAACAATGAATGAAGAACAAAGAACAACCACCAAAAATCCCATAGGCAGAGTTTATATAATTATCAGAACCAATAAACACATGGCCTCCTCCCAAGAAGCTCATGTAACCACTTTTCTCAATTAAAACCAATATGGTTAAATAAAATATAATAAAAAGACTTAGCCCCTTTATCCCGCTCTCTCGTGGAATCATAGCCCCCTATCTCTTGTCCTTGTCTCTCCTACATCCAACAATGTATTTTATTAATATATATAAATGTGTGTGTGTGTGTGTGTGTGTGTGTGTGTTACATTTCTGTTATGAAATAATTCTCGATCCAAGTGGATATTGGTGGCCACCCACCTGTTCCAACTAGCTCCTCTTGTCAGTTCTTAGTTCAACACGTTCTTCTGTAATTATTTGTAATTGTGGGGTATACACTTCCGTGGCTATCTGAATACCTACACATCTTCCAGGTGGATACTGGTGACCTCCCACCTAATCCAACTGATTTATTTTGTATGTTTTCATGTCAACACATGTTGTTGTACTTCCAGGGCCGTTTTGGGGCCCTAAACAATTTTTTTTGGCTCACCACAGTCAAACTGTAGATTGAGTCAGAGTTTGATGACGTAATGAATAGTTCTCAAAAATACCTTTCCAACAGGCTATCACGCGCCTAAAACAAAGATCTCATGCAAAATTTACAACCCTGGGAAGTTGATGTACTAAATTACCCAAATGGGGCCCACATGACTTTTGGTGTTTCATATCCTAGGTTTAGGTTTTTGGATTTCTAGGGTTTTGACATTCATTTTTATCATAAAAAGGCCTTCAGAGCCTCATTGTAATCATATTCTTGCGAATGAATGCATCCATCACATATCTTCTCAGAGATAAATCTACCAAGCCGAGTAGCCGAACGTCAATAAGATCTAGATACACTAGCTTATGTCATTGCATTAGCTGCATGGACTGGAAAAGATCACCTTCACACTCCTCAAGGCTCTCCCCCATGTCAAACATTGGTGGGAAAATTACTGGGAGAAAAGTTCCATAGAGGAGTATGGAATATATGAGGTCGAGCCCACTTGGGATTTTTTTGTGTATGCGGTCAAAGAACAATACTATCATGTTGATAACTATGAAGACCAGTACATGAGATGGACCACACAGCGACAAGAGAAGAGACAAACAGTACCAGAGTTCACAAATACTTTCCATACCTTGCGCACCAAGTTGGGAATCAAAGACTTCGAGTAGCACCAAGTTCTGAAATACCATGGGGCTCTGCATAGGTACATCCAAACCAAAATGGATTTCCTAAAAATCTCATCATTGGGAGCTTCCTATCGATATGTTGTCAAAATTGGGCAAAAATTTAGGCCCCAAAACAAGTGGGAATTCGGGTCTGCAAATCTGCAGCAACCAAAGCATGGTAAAGACAACCCTAACCCAAAACCTTTAGGAAACCAGTCTAAGACATAGGAAAACAAGGGTAAAGGGAAGACGAAGAATGACACTGGGAAGTGGTGTGAATTCCATAAAATCCCCTGGCACAACACCTATGAATGTCGCTCAAAACAATCATTGGTGGCCAAGGTCAAAGACACAGAGCCAAACCCTAATTTGGAATTATATCCAGAAAATATGGAAAATAGATAGATCATTGACACAGACCCCACTGCTACTATTGGGACCACCACAATTCAGCCAAAATAATCAGTAGATCCTTAAGAGGGAGAGAGCCTCTTCCATTGACAGATGTGGGTGTGTTAGCACATATTCTTGTAAGGGGGAAGCTTCTCTCTGGATTCAGGTCCTTGGTGAGAAATAGATGAAATGGGGCTTAAGACCCATCAAACGAAGTTATCCAAGGTCACAGTCATGAGCGCCTAAGCGCAACATGCATAAAATCTCTATTTTCGGGTTAAAAATCAAGCATGCGGGCATTTTTTCTTTTAGCGGTGAAGATCCATCGATGGAGTAGATCAACAATCATCGGATAAGCCAGAGCCATGAAGTTGCGTGAGGTTTAGCGCATGGGTTCATCCCTTAGGGCCAAAGTCACTAGATGATCATGGTCATCTGATCCAGTAGGGATGCGTGGCGCACGATTGACTCTGGTTTCCATTTTGGCTACCAGGGTTTTGAAAGACAGTGGGTCACTCCTCCCTTGCATTTGGAATCGCCAAAATGAGAAATGATTAGCTGTTTCGACATTTTGGCTACCGGGGTTTTGAAAGACAAGGGTTCACTCCTCCCTTGCATTTGGAATCGCTGAAATGCGAAATGTGAAGGCACCTTTGGGTGCGAGCCCATGGTCATAGCACAGGGTCGTATGGAAAGAAGGGTCCTAAAGAAGGGGGACAGGTGGCAGCTAGTCGACATTTTAGGGATTTTGGAGCTCCTGGTGGGAGAATCCCTGAAAGGATCGGGACCGTTAATCTTGGAGGATATGTGGTGTGTGATTAAGTCCAGTCGCCATTTCAGCTACCGAAACTTTGAAATACAAGGGTCGAGAGCAAATGAACGAGAACTACCGGTGGGAGAATCCCTGAAATACATTAAGGTTCATCGTGATCGTCCATATTAAATCAAATCTGGCCATTGATTGTGGATTAGCCATTTCGGAATTTCGGCTACCGATAGTCTGAAGGACAAGGGTTCGGCTCCTTTCCATCCCCAAATCGCGAAATGCGAAAGAGCCTTTAGTGTTGGGCCCATGATCCTAGCACCAGGGTTGTATGGAGTATGGCCAAAGAAATTGAGCACTCAGGGCCAGGGTTTCTCGATGGAAAAATGATCGTGGCCGTTAGTTTTTTAAGGTCGATCCAACTGTTTATCCTGGAGGGCCGTTTCGCAAGTTTGGGCACCAGGAAATTTGAAGGCAGGGGAAGTAGAAATCCCCAAAAGAAAAAATGTTGAAACACCCTTGGAGAGAGGCACCAGGTCATGGCCCTAGGATATGATGGCGGTGTCAGAAGAAAGGGAGGCTAGCCTTCGAGCCTTAGAGAGCAGGCATGTGGTCTTCTCCTGAGCATATTGTCTCAGTCACTCCCTAGGGAAGTAGTTAATGAAAATCGAGCAGGTAGATGAAACCTCAGCTCGAGCCATGAATGGAAGGTATGGGAGGCCTTGAGAAATCAGCCCGTGGTACCCTTGTATGCAGGTCTCCCTGCAAGATCCATGCTGAGTTAAGGTGGCTTTTGATGAAGGAGTTCTATCCAGGTTTGACTGAAGAGACGCCATGCCATAGAGGTTCGAGCACGCCTCTGCTGGGCAATTTTTCCTGAGTATATATGCTGAGCTTTTATATTTTTGTAGGCATGGATGGTAGAACAGAGCTCCCGATTGCAATGTTTTAGTGAAGCACTGGTTTTCCTGGCTATGTATTTTCATATGAAATTTTCTTGTTCAATGTAAGGCAACTCTCTTTTTCATCTGGTTTCGATCTCATACTAAAAGGGTTCAAGATTGATTGATTCACATGAATCGTCGTGACTATGTTATGATAAAGGATTTATTATAACACTGTTATGTTCTTTTAGTGTTTCTGCTTTTGAATATAAGAGGTTCTTGTGTTCAAAGTTTTCTTCTACAGGCTATTAGAAGATTGATGCTTACAACAAGCCTTTGCATTTCCTCATAGAAGTCTTCCACCTAGTCACCCTTATTACAACTTACTATCTGAAGTTGAACAAAGACCTCATTTGCTTGTGCATGCCTGGCCTAGTTTCTAAGCTAGAACAATATTGTTCTGAGTTTATTTCCATTCATCACCCTTTATCAAAAAATAGTGACATAAACTGATGGGCATCAGGCTTACTCCTATTGCAATCCAGGAGTGACTTTTGATGCTAACATTTCTGGTGCCGTTGCCATGGACAAAGTTGAAAATTTTCCCTGGGATCGAACGACATCGAGCCTCTGATTTTGAAGGTGCATCAGGCATCAGAGCCCTATGAGATTTCTACTGTTCACCTGACGAATCCATTGTGACGACTCCACTGTGGAGAACTTGTTGTTTTAGTTGTGGATTCTAGAGGTAGACACATGCGGTCCCATCCATAGCTGCCTCTAGCTACACCTAAAGCTGATCCAGAGGTGATTATTAGAAAAGGAAAGGCATCTGAAGGAGAAACTTCCACCGCTGAACCAGGTAATTTTCCATCTCCTTCTGTAGAAACTCCATTTTCTTCTTCTCATGTTCCTAGCATACCTTTTTCTGAAGTTTCCCATTTCCTGAATTTCGAAAGTGTTCCTGCTGAGTTTTACCCTCCTGGTCTGGGATTGGAGGGAGAAATCCTTGTCACTCCCCTCTCCCCTTTAGCTATACCTTAGCGTAGACCTAGGACCATATAAGATTTCCCCACCCCTCCTCTTATTAATGTTGATGCTACTACACAGAGAGAAGCATCTGCTAACTGAAGCCCCTCAACCTTCTCTTTGAATCCCCCATTGTTCCCCGTTCCACCTGGAAGCTCATTTCCAGTATCCCCTGTTCGATATTTTTCTCCTCCGAGTTCTCCTCCACCTAATATTCCTATGGCAGGAGAAAATCCTCCCATGACCAGAATGGAGGCTATAATAGCTGCTAGGTATGCTCCCCTTTTGTTACCTTAGCCTCTCAATGCCCTTCCAGCATATGGCTACCTTAAGCAGTTGCCCAAGTTTATAGGCGAAGGGGACATAGCTGCAGAATAAAACCTTGAAGCCTTTTACAGTTTTACAGATGATCATGTTATCATGCATGCAGACGTATGGATGAGGATTTTTGTCCATATCCTTGAAGGTGAGGCTAGAAAGTGGTTTAGGGCCCTGCCTCTTGGATCTATCGATGGGATTGAGGCTTTGGATAATGCCTTTTTGAGAGAGTGGGGAGACAAAAAAGACTTCATGTATTACATGACAGAGTTTGGGTCTTTGAAGAGAAAGGAAGGAGAGTTTGTCTCTGACTTCTCCAAGAGATTCAATAAAATGTACAATAAGATCCCCGCTGAGATAAATCCCTCAGAAGCCTCTACTAAAATCACTTATGCTAGTGATTTTGATCCCGATTTCTGCCTCTTGTTGAGGGAAAGGAGAGAAACTACTCTAGATCACATGCCGGATGCAGCCGTGGAAGTAGAATCTAACATATTGGCTGTTGACCAAATCAGGAATAAGGCTGATAGAGACATATCTAGGAAGCGACCTGAAGCCTCCCCATCCAATTCATCTCCCCTTCCCCTTCAGACGAACGAGGTAACTAAAGTGCTAAAATCTCTTTCAACTAGAATGGAAAGGTGTGAGTTAGAAGGGAAGCCCATGTATAGAAATCCCCAAAATACTGATAACAGAGGCTTCAGGAGGCTTAGCAACAATGTGCCACAGGCTTTGCCAAGGGAAAAAACGAGCAAAGAAAAATATGATAAGAGGATTCAAACCCCTCTCCAAAATAACCTAGTTTCTCATGAGGAAGGAGAGGAGATATATGAGCTTGACCTTGAAATTCACTGTATTGAAGACACTTCCCCTTTTCCCCATTTGACTCAATCTGCATATGAAGAATCCCTTATGAACATTCAAATCAATGAGTGGGGTAAAGGGGAAAAGGCCAACACAAATCCTAATAGATATCATCTAAGGTAAAAGAAGAAAGAAGGGAATTTTGATAGCCATGATCAACCCCTCATAGTGGAAAGACCTGTTAAACCTAAAACAATCACTACTAAATAAAAGAAAACTAAGATTACTTCGCCAACAACCAAAGAATCTGTCTCTAAGGTAAGGGAATATCCTAATCCTCTTTCCTCCTTTAGTTTTGAGAACGAAATTCAAAAGATTAGAATTCATGTACCCCTCTCAGAACTAGTTAAAAAAAAAGATTTCAAAAGGTCCCTCTCCAAACTGCTACAATCCGAGTCCCCCCAGCCTCCCATAGACTTGGTAAATATTAAATATGAAAAGCCAACAATCGTCCTAGGTACGATGGTAGAAGATAGAGATGATTCATCCCCTCCCTTCTACACATCCCTAAACATACATGATAAGGTGCTGCATAATTGCCTCATGGATTCAGGAGCTTCCCACAACCTTATGCCCAAA
>SNQJ01S0008188.1:50993-81633 GCA_010110895.2 Picea sitchensis
CATGGACATTGTAGTAGCTGATGTTCCCCCCAAGTTCAACATGTTGTTGTCAAGATCTTGGATTAAAAAATTTGGAGGAACATTACAGATGGATCTCACATATTCCACCATTCCAGTCTTTGGAGGGGAACATAGGAGGTTGTATAGAGAAGCTCAGCTGGCCTACATTGTTAGTGATGAATCAAACCCCACCAATCATCCTATCTTTGCACTTGACACTGATTTTGGGTCTAGTTTATTACAGCTCACTGATACTCCTGAAGACCCTTTTAAAATCAGAAAGAAACCCATATTTAATCATGAGGTACCTCCTCCAACCACCTATATTTGGAATATGTTCTTTGACGGAGCTTCTTCTAGCGAAGGTGCTGGTGCTGGAGTGGTTTTTGTTTCACCTTGTTAGGAAACCATATCCCTGTCATACAAGATAGAATTTGAAGCTACCAATAATGTGGCAGAATATGAAGCTCTTGTTCTGGGTTTACGGGCTGCAAAAGAAATGGGAATTGAGGAGCTATCCGTGTTCGGAGATGTTGAGTTGATAATCCAACAAGTCATAAATTCTTATCGGTCTAAGCATCCTCGACTCAAGGGTTACAAAAATGAGGTGTGGGATCTGATTGATAATTTCTTCTCAACTTTCAACCTTTCTTTTATTCCAAGAGAGGAAAATAATTTGGCCGATTCCTTAGTTGTCTCAGATAGACTGTTGAGGATCCCTCTACCGCCTAAGATCAAATATGATGTTGAGATAAGATATAGGCCATCTATCCTAGACAATATCAAGCATTGGAAGGTATTAAAAGACGATCTTGAAATCAAAAAATTTCTTCAGTCTATCGTTGAATTTTCTTTATTGCACATTGATCAGGATCCTGATCTCGAAAGTCACCCTCACCCTAAGATATTTTTAAATAAAATTGCGAATCACCATATTATTCATTTTCCTAGCAATCACATTTCGAAGGGACTAGTCCCTTTAGAAAGACTGTTTGATGGAAATGATGTGGCAGTAAAGGGTAGGTTTTCAAATGGAAATGTTGATACAGTGGAGTGCAACATCGATACACAGGAGGAGCCTAAGTTTGTCAAGTTGTCAAGAAGTTTGACCAAAGAACATAGGGTTGAATATACCAAGTTATTAAGAGAATTTTCTGATGTGTTTACATGGACCTATGAAGACCTCAAGACATATGACACATCTGTCATTGAACATAATATCCCACTGAAGGAAGAGGCTAATCCATTTAGGTAGAAGCTAAGACAGATAAATCCCATGTTGTTTCCTATCATGGAGAGAGAAGTGAAGAAGTTGTTAGATGCCCAAATCATTGTCCCCTTGAGATATTCTAAGTGGGTAGCCAATTTGGTCCTGGTGAGGAAGAAAAGTGGAGAAATCAAGCTCTGTGTTGATTTCAGGAACCTGAACAGGAGCTCAAAGAAAGACAACTATCCCTTGCCCAACATGGAACACATATTGCAGAGGGTAATTGGTGCATCTAGGATATCCATGATTGATGGTTTTTCTGGCTATAATCAGATATCAGTCATGCCTAAGGACAGAAAAAACAACCTTCACCACTCCTTGGGGCACATTCATGTATGCCAAACTGCCTTTTGGATTAATGAATGCAGGAGCAACATTTCAGTGAGCCATGGACATAGCCTTCATTGGGGAGAAATATCAGTTTGTGGTGATCTATATACATGACATCACAGTCATCTCCAGATATGATAAAGAGCACCGTTGTCACTTGAGGAAAGTTTTCTTGAAATGATGGAGGTTTGGCCTTTCCTTAAATCCCAAGAAATATTTGTTTTCTATGAAGGAGGGGAAGTTGTCAGGCCATATAGTATCAGCAGACGGAGTGAGGATTGATCCCAGCAGGGTAGAGGCAATTCAGACCCTCTCACTTCCCAGGTCTAGNTTTAGGGAAGATTAACTTTTTGAGGAGGTTCGTCTCAAATTTTGCTGAGTTGGTGAAACACATCACAACCATGCTCAGAAAGGGAAATGAAGTAAAATGGACTGATGAAACTAGGGATTATTTTGTCCAAATAAAAAAGGCATTGAATGATGCACCTGTGCTGATCAGTCCTGATTATTCCAAGGATTTCCTAGTTTTTTCTTTTGCTTCTTTTGATATAGTAGCAGCGGTCTTATTGCAGAAAAATGAGGAAGGGCGAGAGAAACCCATTTCCTTCTTCAATAAGGCACTAAGAGATGTAGAAATCAGGTATGAGATCATGGAGAAGCGGGCCTATGCCTTGGTGAAATCTCTCAAATATTTCAGAGTCTACATCTTTCACTCAAGAGTGACTACATACATTCCTTTAGTCTCTGTGAAATACATCCTTATACAGCCTGACATAGATGGGAGAAGAGGTAAATGGATTGCCAAGATCCTTGAGTTTGACCTGGAGATAAAGCCCACCAAGTTGGTTAAAGGGCATAGTTTAGCCAAGTTGCTGGATGAATCCAATTGCAAGGCCTTGGGGGTTAGCTTCATCAATGCTTGCTCAGGAAATCAACAAGTTGAGTCATCCAACAAAATCTTTGAGGGTGACTTATCACTAGTAGAATGCACCTGGCACAGAGACATTTTGTACTTTCTGCAAGAGTTGAAGCCTCCTGATGGAATGGGAAAAAGCAAGGAAAGAGGAAAAATCAACATCTCAAATCTCTACCACAAAACCCTGTAGTAGCTTAAACACCCTTTCAATAGTGGGGGTTGGACTTCATTGGAGAAATTCATCCTCCTTCAAGTGGCCAACACAGATGGATCCTAAATGGAACAAGATATTTCACCAAGTGGATAGAAGCCGTCCCCACCAGGAGTGCTTCACACAAGGTAATTATCATCTTCCTGGAGGATATCATAGCCAGATTTGGCTGTCCCAGCAGAATTGTCACTGATAATGCTGCTTATTTCAAGTCTGAGCCTCTGGTTAAGTTCTGTGAGTAGTTTGATATTTCACTAATTCACTCCACTCCTTATTATCCTCAAGGAAATGGATTGGCAGAATCTTGCAATAAAAGTCTAATAAAACTCATTAAAAGAATATTGGAAGACAATAAGAGGGCCTAGGATTCAAAGCTCAAATTCTCTCTATGGTCCGATCGAGTGACAAAAAAGAAGTCCCTGGGCACCTCACATTTTCAACTTGTTTATGGGACGGAGGCTGTGTTTCCCACTCAACTCGCTTTACCTGTAGAGAAATTATTTCAAGATCATGAAGGAGAGCCAGACCATATGATCAGAAGAATTCATCAAGTGGTGGAAGTGCAACAAATTAGGGACCAGGTAATGGACATAGATCATATTCATCAGCAGAAGATCAAGTAGGCCTTTGACATGAAGGTCAGGAAAGAGGAATTCAAGCTGGGAGATTTGGTGCTTAAGTGGGATGCACCTAGGAAGGATAGGGGAAAACACAACAAGTTTGATGTCCTATGGATCAAGCCCTTCAAAATCTATGAAGTATTATTGAATAACACGTACAGGTTGTAGGATTTGGAGGGTGAATAAGTTTTTAACGACCTAGTAAATGGGCATTTCCTGAAGAAATGTTTTGTTTGAGCCTTAGACGGCTCCTCTGCTTTGTAAATATTATTTTTTTGTTTATTTTCGGCTTAATAAATGACTCCATAGCCCAAAAACAAGGCACTGAAATTGTAAAGAGTTGTTAGAGCCTGACAGGGAGGACTCTATCCCCCATGGAGCCTAATGTTAGCACATATTCTTGTAAGGGGGAAGCTTCTCTCTCGATTCGGTTCCTTGGTGAGAAATAGATGAAATGGGGCTTAAGACCCATCAAACGAAGTTATCAAAGGTTGCAGTCATGAGCACCCAAGCGCAACATGCATAAAATCTCTATTTTCGGGTTAAAAATAAAGTAGGTAGGCATTTTTTCTTTTAGCGATGAAGATCCATCGATGGAGTAGATCAATGGTCATCGGGTAAGCCAGAGCCATAGAGGTGCATGAGGTTTAGCGCATGGGTTCATCCCTTAGGGCCAAAGTCACAAAATAATCATGGTCGTCCGATCCAGTAGGGACGCGTGGCACACGATTGACTCTGGTTGCCATTTTGACTACCAGGGTTTTTAAAGATAGGGGGTCACGCCTCCCTTGCATTTCGAATCGTCGAAACGTGAAATGATTAGCCGTTTTGGCATTTCAGCTACTGAGGTTTTGAAAGACAGGGGGTCGCTTCTCCCTTCCATTTGGAATCGCCGAAATGTGAAATGTGAAGGCACCTTTGGGTGCGAGCCCACGGTCATAGCACAGGGTCATATGGAAAGAAGGGTCCTAAAGAAGGGGGACAGGTGGCAGCTAGTCGACATTTCAAGGATTTTGGAGCTCCCGTGGGAGAATCCCTGAAAGGATCAGGACTATTAATCTTGGAGGATATGTGGCATCCAATTAAGTCCGGTCGCCATTTCGGTTACCGGAACTTTGAAGTACAAGGGTCGACAGAAAAGGAACGAGAACTCTTGGTGGGAGAATCCCCGAAATACATTAAGGTTAATCATGACCATCCATATTAAATCAAATCCAACCATTGATTTCAGATTAGCCATTTTTGCATTTCAGCTACCGGGAGTTTTAAGGACAAGGGTCGGCTCCTTACCATCCCCAAATCGCGAAATGAAAAATAGCCTTTAGTGTTGGGCCCATGATCCTAGTGCCAGGGTTGTATGGAGTATGGAAAAAGAAAGTGAGCACTCAAGGCCAGGGTTGTTCGATGGAAAAATGATCATGGTCATCAGTTTTTTAAATTTGATCCAACCATTGATCCTGGAGGTTTGTTTCGGAATTTTGGGCACCAGGAAATTTGAAGACAGGGGAAGTAGAAATCCCCGAAAGAAAAAATGCTGAAACACCCTTGGAGAGAGGCGCCAGGTAATGGCCCTGGGATACATTGATGGTAGTGCCATAAGAAAGGGAGGCTAGCCTCAGAGCCTTAGAGAGCAGGCACAAGGTCTTCTCCTGAGCATATCATCTTGGCCACTCCCTGGGGAAGCAATTAATGAAAATTGAGCAGGTAGATGAAACCTCAGCTCGAGCCATGAATGGAAGGTATGGAAGGCTTGGAGAAATCAGCCCGTGGTACCCTTGTATGCAGGTCCCCCTGCAAGAGCCATGCTGAGTTAAGGTGGTGTCTGATGAAGGAGTTTCATCCAGGTTTGATTGAAGAGATTCCACACCATAAAGGTTCGAACACATCTCTACTGGGTGAATTTTTCTGAATATATATGCTTAGTTTTTCTATTTTTGTAGGCATGGATGGTAGAGCAGAGCTCTCGACTTTAATGTTTTAATGAACACTGGTTTTCCTGGCTATGTATCTTCATATGAAATTTTCTTATTCAATGTAAGGAAACTCTCTTTTTCATCTGGTTTCGATCTCATACTAAAAGGGTTCACGATTGATTGATTCACATGAATCATCGTGACTGTGTTATGATAAAGGATTTATTATAACGTTGTTATGTTCTTTTATTGTTTTTTCTTTTGAATATAAGAGGTTCTTGTGTTCAAAGTTTTCTTCTACAGGATATTAGAAGCTTGATGCCTATAGTAGGCCTTCACATTTCCTCACATAATTCTTCCTCCTACCCACCCTTATTACAACTTACTGTCTGAATTTTTACCAAGACCTCATCTTCTTGTGCATGCCCGGCCTAGTTTCTGAGCTAGAATGATATTGTTTTGAGTTTACTTCCATTCATCACTCTTTATCAACAAATAGTGACATAAAATAATGGGCATTAGTCTTACTCCTGCTGCAATCCGGGAGTGACTTCTGACGTTAACAGGGTGAATGGGACCCTGTTGCATTTCATTGTTGATAACTATAGCTAGAAGAACCTCATCTCATCTAAGACCTTCAAACAGTTTGGGTTGTTGACAACACCACACCCATAGCCATACAACATTAGGTGGCTTCACCGTGGATGAGATATCTATGTCATCCAATAGTGCCTCTTGTCCTGTGGCATCCAACCCTTCAAGGATGAGGTAGTGTGTGATGTTTCCCCTCTTGATGTCTGTGATGTTGTTTTGGGCCAACCATATATGTGGAGACATCATGTTTTCTATGAGTCTAGACCCCTTAGTGTCATTATTACTCTGGGAGGTCAGATCTATAGGATAACAGAGGTAGTTCCAACTACTTCTCCACCAAAAAAGTTCCACAAGGTAATCTCTCGTACTGGAAAAATCCTCTTCACAGTATGATCAAAGTATGCACAAAATACCGCTACAACCATTGCAACCTCAACACCCTCTATTCAGCAAAAACTGATTGTCACATAGAAATAAGATATTGTCTCTTCACCTACAATGGTGCCTAAAAAATGCCCTATCAAACCCAGAGACAACATGTTGGTGGAGCATATTCAACCTCACCAACAACAGGTTTGTGATAGTCTTCCACAGATCAAGCAACATAACTTATCCAACAAGGAACGCAACTCACCAAGCTTCAAATTCAGAAAATTCTTTCCCCTCTTCCCTGGAACTCAATTTTGTGGAGACCATTTCTTCCTAAGGGTGGAGGAATGATCTAGGTGGATATTTGTGGCCACCCACATGTTCCAACTGGCTCCTCTTGTCAGTTCTTAGTTCAACAGGTTCTTCTGTACTTCTTTGTAATTGTGGGGTCTACACTTCCCAGGATGTCTGTGTTGATACTGAGAGGGAGGTGAATCAGTATCAAGTACAAATTAAAACCTTTTTCAACTTATACTTAAACCATTCAACTATATCCAATGAGCAATGAACAATAGTATAAGAGTTACACCAATACACCACAATACTAATACATGCACAATATATGAAAATAATCAATGAATTGTGTTAGAGTAATGACTTCCAAAGGCTATACAGCTTCCAAATGTAAAGGGAGGATAAACACTCCAATATGAAGATAAAATCTTCAATATCAAGAGATTTGAACTCTCCATCCTTGTGCCTTCCTTCCACCCCAAGAATATATGAGAGATAATAAAACTTACATTAAAATCATCACCATCAACCAATCATCACATAGAACCTGATAATGCTTCCTGAGACTTCTTCAATTTTAGAGTCTTCAATTCTTGGAGTACTCTGATCCTATAGATAATATTACTCAATGTATTCTCTAGGAAATCCTCGAATTTTCACTCCTTGAATCCTCCCAAAAGAGTTATGAAAGAATGGTAGACTTTATTCAATTTTGGTCTATTCAGGTGAGTGAACTTGCAAAGAATGCCATGTGATCAATAATTAACATCCGATTCTAAAACTCACACACAACAAACTAAAGTCCATTATTTACAATTAAATTTGTTCCACTTCATTTTGATTCTCAATGAAGTTATGACTTTTTTACCCGGAACATTTGTTTATTGAATAGATTCAAGATTGGTCACAAACCCTATCTTCCACAGAGTGTATCTCCATCATTATAGAGAATCAAAAGTTGGGAATTTTTACCAAGGTACCTTGATATGTCTTCTAAATACCATAGTGATTTCACCATCTGAATCATTCTAAGAAAAAAAACATAGAAAAAATGGTAAGATGACACGAAAATAACATACCTTAGAACCCATCTTAAAGGGAACTTCATCCTCCCTTGAAATCAAGCCTTCTTTTCTTCTTATTTCCTCTGAGAATTTGGCTTGTATAAAATGAATGTCTAATGATGTTTATTTATACCATTTATGTCACTTCATTTAACATTAGGTCGACCTAACACTTTCTTATTTTGTAATTCTTTTCTTTTAATTATCTTCATGGCCTACATGCTTCCTTCTTCAATTCACTTTGTCATCTTCAAAAATTCATTTCTTACATGTACTTCCTTCTTCAATTCACTTTGTCATCTTCAAAAATTCATTTCTCCTCAACCATGAGGATCCACGTGACATGCCACATACCACCAGAAACAACATGATGTATACTATCCATCCATGGTTGTTGTATCTGCATGTGCATTTTCCTTCATTTCCAAATACCTTCATCAATCTTGCGGTCCAAAACCCATGACTAGGGTTGACATCAATGACAACAACCAATCTTCCAACAGTCTGAATCCCTACACATCTTCTAGGTGGATAATGGTGGCCTCCCACCTAATCCAATTGGCTTATTTTGTATGTTTTCATGTAAGCACATCTTGTTGTACTTCCAGGGTCATTTTGGGGCCCAAAAAAATGTTTTTTGGCTTTCCACAGTCAAACTGTAGACAAAGTTAGACTTTGATGGTGTAATGCATATTTCTCAAAAATACCTTTCCAATGGGCTATCACGCTCCTAAAAAGAAGATCGTATGCAAAAGTTACGACCTAGGGAAGTTAATGTACTAACTTACCCAAACGGGGCCCACATGACTTTTGTGTTTCATCTCCTAGGGTTAGGTTTTTGGATGTCTAGGGTTTTGGCATTCATGTTTATCATAAAAAGGCCTTTAGAGCCTCATTGTAATCATCTTCTTTCAAATGTACGCAACCATCACATCTCTTCTCAAAGATAAAGCTGCCACCATTCTAGCGAGTCTTGTACTCTGTATTTTTACAGTCTCTTTACAATTATTTCATTAATAGAAATCAAGTATTGTTGTATTTCTCTGTTTCTCGCAATTTTCATGAGTATTTCATTGCAATTTATCTTCTTTCATTTTGTTCCAAAAATAATCCGTATCAATTCCCCTATGGACAGGTGAATCTTCCCTTGGAGTACATATCCCTCTACCAAGACAGAAAACTACCTTTGGACACTACCATTCCTATAGATTAATTATTCCCATCGAAAAAGAGAGAACGAGGGATAGTATGATGTACCTCACTTTCAAAGCGTTTCCATGTTGCTCCAATCCATGATTTTTGAACAATACTTGCAGTAAATGACAAGATAGAATCAACTATCTCCTGTTCTAATGGATTAGACAAAATCGATCTATCTATGAGAGATTAAAACAAGGATAGAGAAGTACAATTAAACACATACTAGAAGGAAATAGGCCAAGTATATTGATGAGAAATTTAAAAATACACTTACAACCTTCAGATGATGTTGCAACAACCTCTCCAAGTCCTCCTCATCCAACCCTTTATCGAAATATCCATGAACATAATAACAATGCTTTGCTGATTATTTTTCCTCTTTGTTCACCATGAGAATGCCTCCATTTATAGGCTTTGAGAGGCTCAACCACCTTGATTATATTTGGTATTAGTTGAGGATATGACTCCATCAGTTGTGACATCTCCCTTAGATGCAAATTTAGGGTTAGATTCAATCCAAACCAACTTGATCCATCCATGGCTATCCTTAGAGAAAAAAAAGGATTTATTCCAAGATTTTCTGAATGAATTCGACGCTCCCTTACAATGGGAAACAGAGTGATACGATACTCCCTTATAGATAGACAAAGAGAACTAGTGCTCCCTGTACATGAGCAGGGGAACACTAATCTTCCAAAAGTTTCTAAGATGATCAATTCCCATAGAAAAACACTTTGCTCTGATTGTCAAATGACAAAGCTTCTTCTTCTAAGATGTTTTAGGGGTTGTATCAAGTGTTTTTGTGGTGTCATTTGCGATGCGACACTTACATGACGAGAATGTGACACTTATGAAACTTGTGACAAAAGTGTGACACTTATGACACTTACAACAATGAGAATGTGACATTATCAAAGTGAAGAATTTTGATGTGTAACAGATTTCCCCCCAAGTGTGAATTCAGAAAATGAAAGACGATGGCCGAAACACTTTGTAGATTCTTTGAAGCAAGGGTAATGAGTTAGGGAACCTAGTAGAAGTTGAAAACAACCATCAAACAATGTTAATATGTGTTCCATTCCTGAGGCAAGCATACATATGCTCGGACTATAAATGATTCAAAGTATGGCCACCAATAAATACACTGTGGATCCATGATAATATTTACTAAGGGTATGGCCACTAGAGATACAATGTGGATCCATAATTCTATGACATGAACTGATCATAGCCATGAAAAATACACAATGGATCTATGAGATGATAAAACATAGCCACATACCAATACAATGTGGATTTATGTGACAACATAAGTATCAACATGCTCAAATGACTTCTTTCGCAGCCTGGGAAAAATAGATATCATAATGAATGCTCAACCCAGGGTCTTCGTCCCAATACCGATGTGGTATGAATATATCCATCTGAATAAATGTTTTGATATCGAACATGGTAGAAACCATTTGATTACCAATCATTGAGGTAAACTGTTAACAAGTGTAAGGGAAATCACCAGATGTCGATGACTCCTAAGGTACTCTAGTATAATCCAATGAATGTGAATAAATGAGCTAAGGTTGAACATTCATGGAATCATCCGATCATAGGTCAATGATGTAAACCTACTATAGGAAGTGAGAAGTCTTGCCAATGAGGCATGCAGGTCCCAAGGTACTAACTGGTTTCTAAGTCTAATTCTCAGATGATGTGTTGAAGTCAACATGAAAAGACTCATCTAAGGAGGTCCTTGATGTATCCCCCTTCATCGACACAAAACTGGCATAGGAAAGTGATAAGATGTAGAAGATGAACACAGCTTGAAACAGGTATAAAAACTGGTAACTTTGTAGATGGTTGAGACTCATGGAAAAAAATTCCCTTGAACAATAAGGCATGACATGAGACTTCACAACATAACTACATAGTGGACCAAAACATAATGCAACGAGTGTTGAGGCATTGTTTGGATGGTTCAAAGGAGTGAAAAGACTCATAGGATTGGTTCAGTGTAGAGGTTTAGCATATTATCCAAGTGTTCAGTGTGAATGTCAAAACAAGTGTCGTGTTCAAAGGAGACTACAAGAGATGTTTACAAAAGTTTTCAAGAAACTTTACCCAC
The DNA here is from genome assembly GCA_010110895.2 of Picea sitchensis. Classification (NCBI taxonomy): domain Eukaryota; kingdom Viridiplantae; phylum Streptophyta; class Pinopsida; order Pinales; family Pinaceae; genus Picea; species Picea sitchensis. The sequence goes on from SNQJ01S0008188.1 coordinate 61,891, forward strand.
TTCCTTCAATTTTTCCCCCCATCCAAATAGATGAGTACCTCTTTTTTTATTTTAATGAGCTCGAGGAGGATAACACATGATAGATATAAATCACCTTCGGTAAGTTCCTCTTCATTTGTTTAACGAATTGGAAGAAGTAAAAGTTTGTCCCTATATGGGCCCTTCAATGTGTAGTTTAGCGAGTCCAAAGAAGGAAAACTTGGTGGTTTTTCATATTTAGAGAGTCTGAAAAGAACTTGAAGGCGAATCTAAGGTTGTCCTTTTTCGTAATTTTAGTCTTCAAGGTCCAAACAAGAGATAAAATATTACTCAGAAGATTCCCTTTCGAACCTTTTAATGAGTGTGAAAGGAAACAAGATCACTCGACAATCTTTTCATGTTTAGAGAGTCTGAAAATAGCTGAAAGGAGACTCCAGGGGGTTCCTTTTTCATATAACCTTTACGATTTCGAAAAAGTGATAAAAGTATACTTGGTTACATTCTCATGTATTTTTGAGCGTGAGAAAGAATAAAGACTAAGCTCAATGGTGTTACAAAGTCATCGAAAAAAATCTGCTCAAATTCCTGTAAAATCAAGCTGTTATGGGCACAAGATATTAGTAATTTCTTGAAAAAATAATAAAAAACACAAAAATAGACTTTATAATAAGGAGAAATGACCAAATTGAAGATATAAAATATCAAACTAGGTCATAAATTCATTTTTACCTTTGTTTTTTAGTACTATTCTCCTTTGGTCTTTGAGTTTGTACCTCTTTTGGAGTGTTTTTTGAATGTTTATTGCGGGGGCTATGGGAGACCATTTTCAAAACCATCCAGATTATGTTGGTTGTCTCCTCATTCTTTTTCATGCCTTTTTATTGAATTTCATCCTTTAGTTTAGGTGTTATAGGTTCCTTGGGAATCCCTAGAGCACCGAACTGGATCGACGCTCCCTCAAGGCATTAAGGGGAGAACGAATCATGATTTAAACACCATGGTGTGTGCTAGCACTCTTTTTTCTTCTTTAGGGGAGCGCTAGGCACAAAACTCAAAAAGTTTTTGATTTTTAGGCTAAAAAGTGGCAATTTCTTTCATTGAGATTTTAGCTAATGATGATTAATTGATGTATTTGCAGGTTACATCCATAGCCAATCATGATTGAGTGGAAATAACATGAGCATGAGTTCAATGAAATCACTTCTCTTCAAGACCCTAAAGCAAGGGCGACCTTACACAACTGTGGCTTGCTCAAGTATTTCAAACTTTAGAACATGAGGAAAGAAGTGTTATTGCTTTAATACTTGATCGGTTTATGGGATGATGGTGATAAAGTGTTCTGAATAGGGATGCATATGATTGAGATTGAGATGGATGATGTATAATTTTTTATGGGGTTCTTGGGGAGAGGGTAGCCCATACTTTTGTCTGGACACTGGGCTACTCTATGACTGACTGAGGAATATGTTACCAAATACTGTATACCAGGGTCACGGTTGGTGGGAGGAAGGATCCTTATAAAAAATGTGAGAGAACTATCACTTTGATCCATCCTATTCGCTATCACCAAGCTGGTGGGGAGCACTAGTGCCCATCTACCTTCTAAATCCAAAATTTCTTATGCGATTCAATGTTTGGAACCAAGGATATAAAACTGGAGTGCAGGGTTCTTGAGTAATGTCAAAGAGTAGATATCCAAATGCAGTATTGGTAGGAAAAAAAAAATTGGATATGGTTCTTTCTTGGTCTCATTTTTTTTAGAACAGATTCCCCAGATGTAACCATAAGTTGCAATCATAACATGCCCTATGATTGAGCCTCACATGGAGAGGTGGAATAGTCTCTCCCCAAGGTTGGGGAATGAGACCTTGACTTTTAGATTCACTGTCGAATTATTTTCATGGTGGAGGAGGAAGTTGGTGGTGATCGAGGAATTCCCTTATGTTGGGGTAGATTTCAGAGGCAATGCAGACTTGGCACTTCCTGAGGGTATCTAGTGGGATGCATCAGGCACAAGAAATTATAACCTTGCAACATTTTTTATTTTATTTTATATGTTTTTGGTTGTACAACAAGGGATCTACACCACTTTGTTTTCATCATGCAGACATAGGTGTGTCACATCCGGTAGACCTGCCAGTATTGGGGCATCATGAATATGCACAATCGACAACCAAGCATGATGTCATAGAGGGAGGGCTCCGAGAGGTGGAGAGGAACCTTCGGGGTTTGAAAATGGGCGTGCCTCCCTTGAGGAGGTGAGATGTGCCTTTACACTTTCAACAACATACAGTTGGTTTCTCTGAAGGCCTCAATCATTTTCTACGATGGGTGGCACGAGCAGTAGTGTTCTATGCAGAGAACAACGTGATAAATGAGGACGATTAGAGTCCTGAGTCATTTTATAGTATTTATGATGATATTATGGGCATGGAGGCCCATGTTTTTCCTCGTTATGTACTTTTGTATGATGTTTTTGAATTTTGTTTTTTTCTGTCATGATTATATATATAAACGAGTTTTGCGGTGGCTACCTATGTCGCATTTTTTGTTTTATTTGATGTGTTTATATATATGCTTTATGTTTCAAGTGTTTATGTATGCACAATATACCAATCCAACATGTAATTCGCTAAATAATCTGTGATTGTGTTGAGTTCTCTCGATATGTTTTTGTACTTGAGAAATTCAAAAGCTATTTTGAGATGGAGAACCCTCAGATGGAGATGTAGTAAATTTGAATTGTGAATGACGTACTCACGATTAAGTTGACGGACCACGAGTTGAGATTCGAGGTTAATAATCAATTGAGATATACCTAGAGAGGAGGATTCAGTTAAGAGTCCAATGATGACATGATACTCTGCAACGTTATTAGTTGCAGATCTGAGGAAAATTCCTCCCAAGCTCACTAACTCCCCAGAGTGGTAGATGACCCAAGTTGCATAGGCGATGTTCTGGGTATGTCGACTAGTGCTAGCCACAAACCCAAAATATATGGGAAATTATGATGTCATTTGTGCATTCAATCACAAAGTAAAGTATAAGAAGCTAAGACAAAACTCGCTCATGAAAAATAAAAGACACACCAAGTCAAAAGTATAAAGTACAGTAATGTACAAATCACACATGCGAGATATTTTATGCATAGTACTTCTTGAGGTAAATCCAATTTTAGGGCTCACTGAGAGATATTCCATTGTAGTATACTAAATTGTAAGTGCCTCTTTGTAACACACATTTTATGATGTATGGCCTGTGCCACCTGGGTTCTAATTTTCCTTCCCCCAGTTTGTCATGATCTTGATCATAAACTAGGACTATATCTCCTTCTGCGAAAGCATGAGGTTTGATGGACTTATCATATTGATTTTTCATGCATTTTTTATACATCTCGTTGATGAGAGAAACATCACAACAATTTTCATCCAACCTGGTCAGATATAAGAATCATTCCTCTTCATCATAAGTGTGTGGTAGGATTTCCACGACAAGTTTCAACAAAGGAATCTCGCATTCGATCAGTAATACCACTTCTATCCCATATACAATCTGGAAGGTTATAAATCCAGTTGTGGTTTTAACTAAAGTTTGATAATCCCAGAGTGTGGAAAAGAGTTACAAGTTATAAGAGATTTTGTTTACTCCCACAATGCATTGAAGCATGGTATTTAGGACTTTGTTGATGGATTAAACTTATCCATTTTCCTGAGGATAGTATGGGGATGAGTTTTCATGGTGAAATCCTAACTTGGTGCATAATTCTCGCATCATATGGTTATGGAAATGTGATCCATGATTAGTTACAATATCTTGTGGTACACTGAATCGAGTGATGATCTGATTGAACAAAAAAAGTGTTGCAGTGCGACCATCGTTAAGGAATGTAGGGATATCCTCATCCCATTTAGTGAAATAATCAACGACAACGATAATATAACCGTGCCCCCCCGACTGAGGTAGGCTTACATTTCATAAAATAGATTCCCCATTTTGCAAAGGGGCCCATGAAGACAATGGGATGAAGTGGAGCTAGGTGGATATGTGATTTCCTCTAAAATATATCATAGGGTGGGAATTTTTTAACGACCTCAATGCAATATTTGAATATGGAAGGCCAAAAATAACCGACACGTAATTTTTTTTGGGCTGTAGACATACTAGAAAGATGATCTCCACAAGCTCCAAGGTGACTGTCATTTAAACATTTTTCAACCTCTTCATGGGTTAAGAAACATTGTAGGAAAGTAGAAGTTCCATGGTGGTACAAGGTGTCTCCAATGATAAGGTAGCGCTTTGAGTGGTGTCTAATGCGACGCCGTTCATCACATGAAAGGATAGGATGAAAGCATTGGGTTTGGAGATAGAGAAGAATATATCCATACGATGGATTAGATGTACTGATACGGAACAAGGATTCATTAGGAAGGGAATCATTGGGCTCAGTATCCTCATCAGTATGGAGAATATCGCAAACTAATTCTGTGAAAAACAACGATTTCTTAGCCTTGGATTTGGAAAACTCATGATCAAATTCTTGGAGAATAAAGATCCATTTTGAATATTTTTACCCAAGTACTTGACGAGTAAATATTTGGTACATGGGGTTCGAGTTTGCGATGATTTTGTTAGTGTGTAACATAATGTAATGGTGAAATATATGCATGACAATAACTGCTTCCAAAGCCAACTTTTAGACATGTGAATAATGGAGTTCGGTACCTGATAGAATTTTACTCAAATAGTAGATCAAATGTTCAGTTTCGTCATCATCCTTCTGTACTAACACCATAACAATAGTGGAAGTAGAGGAAACCAAATAAAGGATATAATCCTTTGCATAATTTAGTGGATGAAAAAGGGGTGTGTTCATTAAGGAATGATTAAGAGAATCAAATGAGTGTTGAGTGGTTGCATCTCAGATGAAAGGGGCATCTTTCTGCAACAATCTCATGAATCCTTTAGTAATTTCGGTGTAATTGAAAATGAAGCAGTGAAGAAAGTTTGCCTTCCCTTGAAAACTTTGCAGTTGGGTGAAGTTGTTGGGAGGAGGTAAAGAGAGAATGGATTTGACCTTTAAGGGATCCACCCTAATTTCATATTTGGAGACTATGAATCTGAGGAGTCTCCCTGATTCGACAATGAAAATGCATTTATGGGGGATCAAACGTATGTTGTAAAACTGACATCAAAGAAAGATGGCTCGTAGGTGACCAATGTGTTCTCGTTGACGAGATGAGTGAATGGGTAATTCATCGAGGTAAGGTTCAACAATATGTTTGATATCGTGGAACGCATACGACATGGCCCGCTGAAAAGTGGCTCCAAGATTTTTAAGGCCAAAAGGTAATTTTTGATAATCGAAAGTCCCTAATTCAGATTATTTTTGGAATGAAATGAAGCAGAGAAATTACAATGAAATACTCATGAAAATTTCTAGAAATTGAGAAATACAACAATATTTGATTTCTATTAATGAAAGAATTGTAAAGAGATTGTAAAAATATAGAGTACAAGACTCACTAGAATGGTGGAAGCTTTATCTCTGAAAAGAGATGTGACGACTACGCTCATTCGTAAGAACATGATTAGAATGAGGCTCTAAAGGCATTTTTATGATAAACATGATTTCCAAAACCCTAGACATCCAAAAACCTAACCCTAGGAGATGAAACGCCAAAATTCATGTGGGCCCCATTTGGGTAAGTTAGTACATTAACTTCCCTAGGTTGTAACTTTTGCATACGATCTTTGTTTTAAGCACATGATAGCCCGTTGGAAAGGTATTTTCGAGAAATATGCATTATGTAATCAAACTCTAACTTCGCCTACAGTTTGACTATGGAACGCCAAAAAAACATTGTTTAGGGCCTCAAAATGACTCTGGAAGTAAAGAAAGATGTGCTGACATGAAAACATACAAAATAATCCAGTTGGATTAGGTAGGAGGCCACAAATATCCACGTGGATCAGTCCTCCCTCATTAGGAAGCAATGGTATCCATTGCGTTGAGTGCCCAGAGAAGAGGGGAAATCATTTTCTAAATCTGAATCTTGGTGAGCTGCATGCCTTGTTGGAGAAGTTGTCCTTCTTGATCTGTGGATGACTGTCACAAACCTGTTGCTGGTGGGGTTGAATCTATTCTACCAACATTTTGTCTCTAGGTTCAACGGGGCATTATGTAGGCACCATTGTAGGTGAAGAAACAATATCTTATTTCTCTTCAACAATACGTTTTTTTTGGATAGAAGGTGTTGAGGCTGCAGTAGTTGTAGCAGTCTTCTATGCATCCCTTGAAAAGGATGTGAAGAGGATGAATTTTGCAGTATGAGAGATTACCTTGCGACACTGTTTTGGTGGAGTAGTAGTCGAAACTACCTCTTGTATCCTATAGATCTGACCTCCGAGAGTAATTATTACACTACAGGGTCTAGACTCATAAAACATGACGTTTCCACATATATGGTTGACCAAAAACAATATCACAGACATCAAGAGGGGAAACATCGCACACTACCTCATCCTTCCAGGGATGGATGCCATAGGACAAGCAAAATTGTTGGCTGAAATGAAGATCTCATCCCTGGTGACTCCACCCAGCGTTGTATGGTTGCGGGTGTGGTGTTGTCGACAACAACAACTATTTGACAACCTTAGATAAGATGATGTTATTCTGGTTGCCGTTATAAAAATGAAATGCAACGGGGTCCCCTTCACCCACATATGTGAATGGAAGAGGTGCTCCCCCTCTTCAAGTTCTATTGGTTCTTCTGGTTGAATTGTTGTGGTTGCGACAGTAATAGTGGGGTCTGCATCGATGATCTGTCTATTTTCGGGATCGGATTCCGAATCAGGTTTCGGCTCCGTGTCTTTGACCTCTGCCACCAATGACTGTTTCGAGCGTCATTCATCGATGTTGTGCCAGGGGTGTTATCACTGACATTTCATCTGCAACATTGCACACAAATGGTTAAAGAAATACGACAATGCGAACAACAATTAGTTCACCTGCAACACCAAAATTCATTTGAAAAGGAAAGAAATATACAATTGGGAAAACAATTGACATGTGAAAACTCACTAAAGGAAGCACACGCACAGTGCCTGGGGAAACAAATCCCATAGAGTGCACAATGCACCGAATGCGTGACTGTGTACGAGAAAATACACACACTCATGTGAACAACACATTTATTGTTCTTTTCGCCCACCCAACCACTTATGGACCAACTCCCAACTTGATTTGACCTCCATATTTGAGCGAAATCTGAATGGGGAGCTGGTTAAGGACCAAAGGGTTCCCTAAAGGGCCCCTTGTTCACACTAAGAACTAGTTGAATTTTTCCATGAAAAAATGCTATAAATGGAAGCCATGGGTGTACTAAGAAACCAATATATTCATAGTATTGTTATGTTTCCTCAATTCCCCCTTGAGAATCCTCTTTTCTCCTTGGAGTATTCAAGAATTATTCCAATAGTCCATTCCACTCACCTCTTGAGGGAATAGGCATTGATTTTCTTCATCATTTTCCATTTTTCTTTTATTGTAAGAAGAGCTCTCTATTAGGGAACTCAATATCCCTCCCAAGGAGGAATAGGGGACTCATAAGTACTCAGTTTTCTCTACGATGTTTTTCCAACTAATATAGTTATCCATTGGTGGAACAATCTTGGTCATTACTTGATTATTTATGGTTCTAAGTTTCTTATGCATTCTATTTTTTTTTTCTTTAGTTGTTTTAGTTTGTTTATTTGTTTATTACATGTGTTTGGCTTGTTTAATCCACTCATGAACTTCTGTATTGTCTATAAGGCCCAACTAGGCATGCAAGTGCCATTGTTTTTCTCACCCAAGTGACAAAACGAGCAAAATAGATTGATTACCATAATGGGGATAAGGTATCAAATTCTACCCTATTTGGGATTAGAGAGAACTTCTTTTTAATCAATTTGTCTTGTAGGTACCCGTTGACGGGCGAAATTGACCGCTCGTCAACTGGAGGAGTGAATCCGTTCCGGGGTTGTCTATTTAACCCAATCCATTTGGATTAATCCACTTCGATGGGTTTAGCAACTCTGTTGGCCGATCTAAGTCCTAAGAAAGTGAAAAAACAAAACTAAAGAAACTAACTAAACGAAAAACAACTGTTGAAAACTATAAACAAATATATTCACAGTTTACTAACTAATATTTATAGAATAGTAGTTCTACTTATTAAATGTACAGTGTAGCGGTATGATTAAATCTCTAACATATGTACAGTATTCACAAAATGTAAATTTTGATCGAAATCTGCGAAAATCATATATGAATTGATTTATGACAGAGAAGCTATCATTCAATGTTTTTGATTTTTTTTAATAAATTTTATAAACAAGAAATGAAATGGCAGCTATCTAGTTGAGAAATAAAAATAACAATCGATACAATGTATTTAGACTACAGGAAATTCTTATATTAATTAAACTAATAAAATGAAACTAGCAAACTAACCTGTAATCACATCTCTTATGCGTCATGTGCATAGCATCTAAGTTTGTTGCTTGATGAGGTCAACCCGCACCATATTTTCCAAATGCTTCTCGTAAACGGGAAACAATAATGATCGAATGCTAATAACAGAACATGAGAGAAGTAGTAACAACAATTCTATAAGCTGACAAATGATCACATTAAGATAAATCTAGCTGTAAAAATTTGCATACAATTGCTCATTTAATAAAGAAGATTAACCTTCTAATCATCAAATTTGAACAGGATAATTGCTGTATATAATACGAGAGACATAAAACATGGACATCATATAAATCTGATCACATCAATCTGTAATAAACCATGATATCTAAAGTAGTCATAATTTGATTACAAATCAAAATGAGCAAAACTTGAACAAAAATATGACATATTGAAGCTAAAGTTGTACCAACATCAACTTCCTTTCAAGTTTGTCAATCATAAATCCATAGTTTCTGCTCCCAGGTAGTGATGGTTCTTGGTTTACAACACAATACATTTATAAAGGCCACAAGATCAAAACATTTCCTATGGAAATCATCAAATTTGTTCCAAAAATTGTGGGGGATACAACCTCCCAGATTCTCATTGTTATCAAAAGTAACAGCCTATTCTAAAACCATATAAAGAAATAGCATGTTGAAATATGACACCAGTGATTCAAATCTTCTTTAGAAATCATATGTACCTGTAAACGCACAAGAATACATGATTTCAGATTACATTTTAGTTGTAAAAACAAAGAATTCGAATTTTAGTAACTAGCTACAAAATCTAACGATTCTGTAGCTAGTTATAATTATAACTAGAATCGTGTTTTATTAAATCAATCAAAACAGACTAGATGCAATTTGAGAAAACATATCATGTATTCTAATTAAAAACAAAGACAAAATCATCCTAAAATTATTTTTAAAACACCATACCTCAGATTTAGGGATTCGTTTTAATCAAGCAATTTTAAAATTCACAATGGCAGTGGCCGCTTCCACGTTCTTAAAAACAACAGACCCTGCGGTTTTTTGTATTTTATCATTGGTTTGAGCTACGTTTTGCAGTCTGTATTTCTCTTTTGTTAGCACATTCACCTGGTCCTCCAAGGACTTGATCCGAGATTGAAGCAAAGTCACATCTCTGTAATACCTATCAAGCCATGACTGACATTCATTGCACTGCGGCCGAATAGAATGTGTATCAACAGGTGGGGAATTTTTCATTAGACTTGCAGGTTCTCTGTCGAGTTTGATTCCAGGGAAGTTGAGGTTTTCTTTAAGACACGGTGGGAGGTTCGTCACATAATCATAGGGTTTACCAGAGCAAAGTCCATACGAATATGGATATTCTTCATTTAGAAACCGTTCAATTTCTGAATCGAAATCCTCGCTTAACAGAATTGGGTTTTGGTCTACATTTTCCTTAGGTTTATTTCAAGCACATCGTGAAACCCAATGCATGACCCTTTTACCCTTGTAATTGATATCACTGTTACCTTTACACTTTTTCTTTGCAGACTTTTTAACAGGATTACCACCATCTTTTGGATACAAATCAGGTAGAGTATCGGGTTGGGTAGTGTCAGGGTAGGTCGAGGGTTCCATAGAGGGCAAGGGCAAAGGAGGGGGAATGACAGTCTTGACGAGGGTTTCTGTAACGACAAACTTGTCAAACTGTCCTATTTCAGTGCTAGCAAAACCATTCCTTAACATGAAGGTGTCCCAACAATCACTGTTTAACTTCAACTGATGAACCATAATAATTTTAATCAAACAGTGGTGGAACAAGATAGAATCAGATTTTTTTCTTTTATAACGCTTTTCCATTTTGTATAAAATTCGAAGGAGAAAATAGGGCATGTTTAAAGGAAAATCGATAAAACTCATGAGCAACCACAAGTGATATAAGAAAACCAAACCATATCTACCCTCACAGGTAATGGACTGCTTGACAATAGCTAACAGGTCGTGCCATCTAGGTTTTAGAGCTGTAATGGGCATACCTTTGTCACAGTTGGTAATCTTCCTTGAGGTAAACAACAGTGACCAGGGAACCTCCTCAACCTTTGAGTTTTTAAACCATTTTTGTCCCACGACTGGCAGACCAGTGGCTGAGCTAATGAAATCTTCATTTAACTCAAGATGGACGTCTCCAATTTTGGCTCTGCAACCATCGAACGTTAGCGAAAATTGTTGAGGAACTGCCAAATTAAAACCCTTGATCTTCTCAGCAATGACCCGCCAACCATTCCTCTCTAAGTCTTCTCAGGTATTATCAAACAATAACAAAGTCTGGACACCGTTGTGTTCTATTCTCACTACAGGAGCCATGGCTAACAACACAAAATCGACAGGGTATTCGACGATAGGGTTTGATAGAATAGAAATAGAGCCATTTTCCCTGAGCTCCCCCAACACAATGCAAAGGAAACTCAAAATGCTAAGAAGGAGCGTTAATGCTATGCGTGCGAGGACAATGGTGTAGATCGAGGCCATGCAAGAACATCATATCAGGCTGTACTTGAAAGATACCTTGGTGTAATGGTACATACAAATCATAACAGTTAAAAAACCATTATATGCATATCCAAAAATTTGATCAAAATGTCAAATGAACAATTGCATATCCACGATTTGACCAAAAAATCAATATGTCGAATAAACCATTGCATCAAAGAAATCAAAACTATATTAACAATAGTCAAATGCTAAATGGGTGGCATTTTGATACATATGTAACCAAGGTGTTTAAGACAACCAAGGGGTGATAACCATGTAAACAATCAGGTTCATGATAAGCCAAATGAACATTAACCCTTTGATGTAATCAAACATGAATTCCAACTGTGGGTTTTCACGCTTGCAGTCGTGAAAATGAAATCGAAAAGCAGGTATGCAGAAAGCGACGTATAATGGTGTTGTTTAAAGAGAAAGGTTGCGATGAATAATGAGAAATTAAAAACCCTGTGTAGGCAGCTGGTAAAAATAGAGATTAATATGGCTGCCAATAATGGTGACACACTGGTTGAAGCAGTTATCTCTGCCAAATGAACAAGTCTAGATTAGTATAATCAACAAAACTTCAACTCGAAAACAACCAAGAAACTGTTTGAACATCATTATCAATCATAAAAAATTCCAGTTTCAGATTGCTTGTTATTTTAAAAGACAAAAACTGATGACAATCTCGACAAAAGAGAGTCACGATGTTAAGGTTAAAATATTCAATACTGTTGACAGAGCCACTTCTGCCAGCAGGCGTCCATAGCCTTGATAGGGATGCCATTTAACCCACTCCGATATCTGTATCCTACCAAGAAGTTTTAGATCAGAACGAAGGACATTTAAGGTCAAAAGATTTCATATCTGAGAATTTTCATATACCCGACATTGCTTCGCTGCCAGCGGGCCTGTTCAATACCCCGATGAAGTTATCTTGGCTTCATGCATGAATTTACCCACTGCCAGCAGACCTGTTCAGTATCCTGACAGGTTTACAAGAACTTCCCACAGCTCTCTGAAAATTTATTTAGTTTTAAAGATATTTAATCGAGTGGGGTGACGCTGAAAATCCTGATATTTTGGACATATTTTAATAAATTACAGACCTTGAGAGAATTTTTAACTGTCCTTCATTTAGATATAGAGACAGTTTGTTATAAACTGACCTTCGAGGGTAGGGAGACATCTCTGAGTTGTTCTCTTAAGGAACAGGGACATCGTAAGAGGAAATTTTTATGGATGATCGTGAAATCTTCCGTTACAGATTGAAATCAAGAAACACTTTTGAAACAACAAGCTTTCTTTAACCTGGCTGCAAACTTCAGAAAAGTATCATAATTGATGTTTTAACAATCTTCAGTAGTCATTTCAGAGGATAAATTTTTATGTTCTCTTTGTCTGAAACAGTTCATGATGCAGGTATATGTGTTTCAAAATAAAAACTGGTAAGCATAAGGGAAGAATCAAAGCCAAAGCAACAAAGAAAAATGAAAAAAAAACAAAAGAAAAATATTTACATAGTGTACACAGGATTGTCATCAAGTGAAATACCTTTTTAGAGCTTGGCCATTCACCAGATAGGTGTATGTCTATCCCTCTAGAATCTCTAATTGGAAGGAGCTGGGACCCAATTTCTCAGCAATAAAAAACGGTCCTAGCCATAAGTTTTGAAACTTCGTATGCTCTCCCTTTCCCTCATGTGATTTATCCCATTTCAGGACAATGTCACCCACCTCAAAATTTCTGTCAGAGGCAGAAATGGAATCAAACTAGATTTTAACAACGAGTTGATGTTGATCCAATTTTCATTTCGTCTTGAGCCCTCACTTCTTCTAATTTTAACAATGCATTAATTCGATTCTCCAAAGGCGAGCAATCCTCTTCTTGTATTTTCTGCGATAGCTGCAGAGAAGGAAGAAGAATATGTGGTGGCATAATTTCCTCTCTGCCATAAACGAGAAAGAAGGGTGATTTACCCACAACAATTTTTGGAGTGACTCTATCATCCTAGATTGCATTTAACAGTGCATTATGCCAATTTTTATGGTTTTCAGATATCATTCTCTTGATAATTTTAATCAGATTTTTTATTAGTTGATTCTGCCAATCCGTTACCTTGAGGGTAGTAGCTGGCATAATATTTTAGTTTAATTCCTTTTTCTAGAGCGAAATTACTCATCTCAAGAGATAAAAAATAGGAAGCGTTATCAAATACCAGGCAGTCAGGGATACCAAAACGAGTAATAATATTTGAATTCAAGAAGGTTATTACCTGACTGGTATTTGCATCTTTTAATGGGGCAGCTTCAGACCACCTGGTGAAGTAATCTGTGGCTGTTATGATAAACTTATGCTTCTATGAAGATGGTGGATTGATTGGACCTATAATATCAAGACCCCACTGCTGAAAAGGGGAGTCTACTGAAATAGGCTATAGAGGGAAGGCTGGTTTCTGTATCCGTCCAGACGCCTTTTGACAAATTACACACTTGCGACACAAAGCATGAGCATCTTTAAAAAGTGTAGGCTAGTAGTAACCTGCTCTTAATACTTTATGGGCAATGGTATCTCCACCAAAATTCCCACCAGCTTCTCCTACGTGCAATTCCAATAAGACCTTTTCCGCTTCATCTTTCTCAAGACAATGCATTAGTACTCCATCAAAATTTCGATGAAAAAAAATACCATTAATCAACTGAAAGGAAGAATATTTTAATCCTAGCGCTCTTCTTTTAGTGGCATCCAGGTGACGGGGATTTGACCCATGTTTGAGACAAAATTTTATATCATCATACCAGGGACTAACAGGGTTTTGTGTACAACAAATTAAATTTTGGTAGTGTTGTCCTGGATTTGACATATCATTTTCCTCTTGCTGTCTTGCAGCTGAGTCAGTGACTAACTTGAATAACCCTTGACCTCTCACTATTTGTGCTGGGGTGATTTCTATGTCATACTCTTGCAAAGATGTGACCCAATTTTCCCTCTTTTCGCCTAGTTCTTTCTGTATTAACAGATTTCTGATGGCCGGGTAAGGGACAATGATTTTTGTCCTAGTTTTCAAAAGATAAGATCGGAAGTGCTTTACTTCTTTAAAAATAGCATAGGCTTTCTGATCTACTACTGGGTAATTAAGTTCTGTGCCTTTGAAGGTTGAGCTCATAAAGGCAATTGGGACTTCATTGTTTTCAATGTTCTTTTGAGTTAGGACAATGGTGTAAGAGTGGTCAGAAGCGAATGTGTAGAGAGTGAAATCTTGCGAAAAGTCGGGGCTTATCAGATAAGGAGCGTCTATTATGGACTTTTTTATTGAATTAAAATCTTGGTTTTCTAAAGGTCCTCAATGGTATTGTACGTCCTTTTTTATTAGGTTTTGTAATGGTCTCACCATTTCTGAAAAACTGGGGACGATTCTCCTGACAAAGTTTATCTGACCTAAGAAAGATTGCATAGAATTTTTTGACGAGGGAGGGGGAAGTTTCAAAATGACTTGAGTTCTTTCAGGGTCAATCATCGTCCCTTCGCTTGATACAATAAATCCTAAGAGCTTACCTTGTTCTATTGCGAAGATAGATTTTTTAGGATTCAAATAAATGTTGTACTTACGACATTGCTGTAGAATGGATCTTAAATGAGCTAGATGATCAATTTTTTTTTTTCGAGAAGATAGTAACATCATCCAGGTAAACTATGACAGATTGATTGATTAAGCCTCGGAAAGCGATGTTCATCACTCTCTGGAAAGTGGCACCAGCATTTATGAGTCCAAAGGGCATTTTCCTATAAGCGTAGGTGCCCCATGGAGTGTGGAAGGTAGTTTTAAGTTGGTCTAGAGGGGATATCAAGACTTGGTTATACCCTGAAAAACCATCCAATAAGGATAATCTTTCAGAACCAGATACTTGTTGAAGGATCTGTTCCATGATGGGACAGGGTAGTTGTTTTTATTAGACGATCGATTAAGATTTTGGAAATCGACACATAGTCAGATTTCACCACTCTTCTTCCCGATAGGTACAAGATTAGAGACCCATTACGTGTGCCTAACTGGGAAGATTATCTTAGCATTCAGGAGTTTATTTAATTCCTTCTTGATAGTTGGTTCGAGTTTTGGATGCATTTTCCTTAAATTTTGTTGAAAAGGTAAGGTTTGGGGTTTCATAGGAATAACGTGTTGTATGATGTTAGGATCAAAGGTTTTTAGGTCATCGTACGTCCAAGCAAAAACATCTTTGAATTCCTTAAATAATTTAATAAACGCCGCTTTTTCTTGTTCAAAACATCCCACCCCTAAATTAATGCACTGTGGATTGTCTTTAGTTCCCAAGTTTACTTTTTTATACGTTAAAGAGGAACTATTCGTTTTACAGTTCACTGATTTTTTGAACTTGTCCTGAAGATCATAATTTTTTTCTAATCTAACTATAGATTTAGGGATAGAATTTACCACGTCCGATGAAGAGTCAGGAGATCTCGGATCTGGTATTACCGTGAAGTCACAAATATTTTCGTCATGAGTACCTTCGTCGATCATTGCGCCCTGGAAAGTTTCTTCCATATGCAGGAAACTTATAATCTATTGATCGTCGTCGAAGACTCTCCAATTCGTGATGTTGTTGGGGACGGATGGCCTGAACAATAGTTCGATGGAGAATGCATTCGGGGACAAGCCTTCTGCAGGAAAGAGTTTCAAAGCTACATTAGCTAACAAGTCGGCTTCCAAATTATTCAATTTAGGAATGAATTTATGTTAAATGTAGAAAACGTATTCATCAAATTCCATACCTCGGATTGGTAACTTTTAAGGTGCGGAGATAAATAGTGGATAGAATTTTTTAGCTGTCTAACCACANATTTCCGAATCGCCAAAGACAGTCAAATTTTGAACGTTCATATCTAATGCTTTCCTGAGGCCTTGCAATAAAGCGTCATATTCTGCTGTGTTGTTTGTACATTCAAAATCTAACCTGCATGCGATCAGGGTTTTGTTACCTGCTAGATCAATAATCATGCAACCCGCACCAACTCCTTCTTTGGATTTTGACTCGTCAAAGTAAAGAGACCATATTTGATTTTTGTCAGGTGCATGTGATCATTGGGTAGAATATGATAGCTTCATATATGTGAAAATTTTAGACTGTTGTTCCAGGTTAGTGATAGCGGAAGTTTCAGCCATGAAATTGCCGAAAAAGGTATCCATCCCTTGTAGTTCGGGTGAATCGGCAGAAGGTGTAAATGGCTCATTGGGATCATTTAAATCTGTCACTGTGAACTTTAGGTAACGTTCACAATTTACCTTGATTCTGTTGGGATTTCCATTGTCGGGCAGCCACAAGTGAGACCAATATGTCGCAAAATAGCCGTGTAGCTATTCTGACCAATCTCTTCTTAAAAATAAACCATAAAATTCTGGAATATCTACAACAATAATATCAATCACTTGATGAACTTTAGGGTTAGACGACAATCTTATAAGAACATTTCTTAATTCGCCTATAAATTTAACACTAGTTCGATCAAGTTGGATGATCTTCAAGGTGGATGGTTGAACTTCAACATTAATCTTTTGACACACAGACCATGGCATTACGTTGGATGACGCTCCTGAATCTACCATACATTTGTGCACGTTCCTATTGAAAATTTCAAAAGTTAACAAAAATGGAGGGACATTTCTGCGAGTACTAATGGTGAAAGCTTGTTGCTTTTTACTCGCAGCCTCTAAAACTAATTTATCTACATTTGTTACATTATTTACATGAAGGTCTCTTTTCTCATGAAAATCAAAAGTAGTCTTGGTGGAGGCCTTCTGAGGAACTTTGGGGTTGTTCTGAAAACCTTTGTTACTGATTGGATTGCCATTTTTGTTGTTCTCTGCAATATTCTGTAGCATTTTTTGTAGCAGAAAAGGGAATTTTAATAATTCATAAACATAAATGTTGGCCCTTAAATTTTTTAGATCTTCAACCAAATCATAATCTAAGCTTGGGTTTACATAATTCTATTTAGTATCAGTTGGTTTAGACTGTTTTGGGGGCAAAATTGTAGTGTTTTCAGAAGAAGGCTTGTTTGCTATCTTACTCATAGTATTGTAAGGATGTACTATCTCTAAATTAGCTTGAACAATGCTATCCGAGAAGTGTCCAAAAATGTTCGGAGAGGATTCATATTCTTCTACTGTCTCTTGTTCAGCTGCTTCCTTAGGGATCTCAAGAGGCATCAAGTTATCCTGTGCTTCTAGAATCGTTTGAATAGCGAATTGCAGGCTTTCTAGATTTATGCCTTCAATATTTGAATTAGGTCGGTTGGTGGGAAAATGCTTCCTAAATGGAGGTTTCTAAGGCCCTTTGCTTGAAGAAGCTTCTTCAGCCATCCTTTTCAAATCTGTAACTTGATTGGATAGTTTTTGAACGACTTTTTGTAAGTTTTATAGATCTGAGCTTTCAGGTTGTGCTTTGTTTTGGGTAGGTCTAGGGAGGATTTCGATTTTCGTTTTGGAAGATGACCTAGTCTCTATTTCGTTGCTAGTAGTGTCTTTTAAGCTGAGGATGTCTTTCTCAATCTGACTGGCCTCTTTGAAGGCCTCTAACAACACGGCTTTCTTAGATCTCTTAACCCAAATGGCTATGCTTTGATGTAAGTCTTTCGTATAATATTCTATCATAAGATTCTCAACAGGCATTGAATCCGTAGGGATTTGATTCTTTAGTGTTAAGAATCTTTGATTTTCTCTTTGGGGTTCATTCTTAAACTAGAAAGCTCCATGACTAGAACTTCTGGGGACTTGTCATCTCCAAAATTCTCAAGAATACAGGATTCAAACTTCTCCCATGACATGATGGTATGGGGTTGTTGGGAAAAGTACTAGGTAGAGGCATTGCCCTTAAAGGTGCAGGGAAACAATCTACAGACTACGTCTTTGTGCTCGACACTACGGAGTCTAATGGCTAACATAAACTTTTTGATGTGATCTTCGGTGATCTATTTAGAGTCCAGGTCAAATTTAGGGAGCCACTTCTCCGGTTTTTTGGGTAAGGGATGCTGAGGCCCAGGTATGGCCACTGCATCTTGGTCGAGCTAGGGTCTGGCGGGATTGTTTTGGTTGGCCATAGGTGTGGGTGGTGTCGAAGGATGGGATGAGGAACTACCTTCGTCAGAGGAATCTTCTCCAGAAGAAGAAGGAGATGAAGGAGGTGGTGAGGGTGGTATACCAGATCCTCCTACTACAGGAGTGAGGATTGGATCTGTAGGGTTTAAAGTGAGGTTAGTGCCTCCAAGTTGTTCTCTGATATTAGAGAAGTCTAATGGTTGGTCCAAAGGTCGTTTTGGTTGTCTTAAACAGGTGAAGGCACTGTGTGTTCTTATGAGAGATTGGCGGACAATCTCTTGTACGTCACCACCTGTAGGATTTGGAGTTATTGGTTCAACTGTGATCTGTAGATCGTCGTTTGATGAGGTTGCTGTTTGAGGGACCATGTTTTCATTTGAATGACTTCTAGTCACTATAGGTGAGCGGGTAGGTGGTGGAGGAGTCTTACGACCACCTCGTTCCATTAATAATTTTCAGGCCCTCCTTCTAGCGCCATTTGTTGACGGGCGAAATTGACCGCTCTTCAACTAGAGCAGTGAATCCGGTCCGGGGTTGTCTATTTAACCCAAGCCATTTGGATTAATCCACTCCAACGGGTTTAGCGGCTCTGTTGGCCGATCTAAGTCCTAAGAAAGTGAAAAAAAAACTAAAGAAACTAACTAAACGACAAACAACTGCTGAAAACTATAAAAAAATATATTCACAATTTACTAACTAATATTTATAGAATAGTAGTTCTACTTATTAAATGTACAGTGTATCGATATGATTAAATATCTAACATATGTACAGTATTCACAAAATGAAAATTTTGATCAAAATCTGCGAAAATCATATATGAATTGATTTATGACAGAGAAGCTATCATTCAGTGTTTTTGATTTTTTTTTTATAACTTTTATAAACAAGAAATGAAATGGAAGCTATCTAGTTGAGAAATAAAAATAACAATCGATACAATGTATTTAGACTACAGGAAATTCTTATATTAATTAAAGTAATAAAATGAAACTAGCAAACTAACCTGTAATCGCATCTCTTATGCGTCATGTGCATAGCATCTAAGTTTTCTATTTGATGAGGTCAACCCGCACCAGATTTTCCAAATGCTTCTTGTAAACGGGAAACAATAATGATCGAATGATAATAACAGAACATGAGAGAAGTAGTAACAACAATTCTATAAGCTGACAAATGATCACATTAAGATAAATCTAGCTGTAAAAATTTGCATACAACTGCTCATTTAATAAAGAAGATTAACCTTCTAATCATCAAATTTGAACAGGATAATTGTTGTATATAATACGAAAGACATAAAACATGGACATCATATAAATCTAATCACATCAATCTGTAATAAACCATGATATCTAAAGTAGTCATAATTTGATTATAAATCAAAATGAACAAAACTTGAACAAAAATATGACAAATCGAAGCTAAAGTTGTACCAACATCAACTTCCATTCAAGTTTGTCAATCATAAATCCATATTTTCTGATCCCAGGCAACGATGGTTCTTGGTTTACAACACAATACATTTATAAAGGCCACAGGATCAAAACATTTCCTGTGGAAATCATCAAATTTGTTCCAAAAATTGTGGGGGATACAACCTCCCAGATTCTCATTGTTATCAAAAGTAACAGCCTATTCTAAAA
>SNQJ01S0008188.1:81683-102310 GCA_010110895.2 Picea sitchensis
CAATACATTTATAAAGGCCACAGGATCAAAACATTTCCTGTGGAAATCATCAAATTTGTTCCAAAAATTGTGGGGGATACAACCTCCCAGATTCTCATTGTTATCAAAAGTAACAGCCTATTCTAAAACCATATAAAGAAATAACATGTTGAAATATGCCACCAGCGATTCAAATCTTCTTTATAAATCGTATGTACCTATAAACACACAAGAATACATGATTTCAGATTACATTTTAGTTGTAAAAACAAAGAATTCGAATTTTAGTAACTAGCTACAGAATCTCACGATTCTGTAGCTAGTTCTAATTATAACTAGAATCGTGTTTTATTAAATCAATCAAAATAGACTAGATGCAATTTGAGAAAACATATCATGTATTCTAATTAAAAACAAAGACAAAATCATCCTAAAATTATTTTTAAAACACCATACCTCAGATTCAGGGATTCGTTTTAATAAAGCAATTTTCAAATTCACAATGGCAGTCGCTGCTTCCACGTTCTTAAAAACAACAGACCCTGTGGTTTTTTGTCTTTTATCATTAGTTTGAGCTACGTTTTACAGTCTGTCGTTCTATTTTTTTTATCACATTCACCTGGTCCTCCAAGGACTTGATCCGAGACTGAAGCAAAGGCACATCTTTGTAATACCTATCGAGCCATGACTGACATTCTTTGCACTGGGACCGAATAGAATGTGTATCAGCAGGTGGGGAATTTTTCATTAGACTTGCAGGTTCTCTATCGAGTTTGATTCCAGGGAAGTTGGGGTTGTCTTTAAGACATGGTGGGAGGTTCGTCACATAATCATAGGGTTTACTAGAGCAAAGTCCATACGAATATGGATATTCTTCAGTTAGAAACCGTTCAGTTTCCGAATTGGAATCCTCGCTTAACTAAATTGGGTTTTGGTTTGCATTTTCCTTAGGTTTATTTTGGGCACATTATGAAACCCAATGCGCGACCCTTTTACCCTTGTAATTGATATCGCTGTTACCTTTACACTTTTTCTTTGCAGACTTTTTAACAGGCTTACCACAATCTTTTGGATACAAATCAAGTAGAGTGTCGGGTTGGGTAGTGTCAGGGTAGGTCGAGGGTTCCACAGAGGGAAAGGGTGAAGGAGGGGGAATGACAGGCTTGACGAGGGTTTCTATAAAGACAAACTTGTCAACCTGTCCTATTTCAGTGCTAGAAAAAGCATTCCTTAACATGAAGGCGTCCCAACAATCACTGTTTAACTTCAACTGATGAACCATTATAATTTTAATCAAACAGTGGTGGAACATGCCAGGATCAGATTTCTATCTTTTATAACGCTTTTCCATTTTGTATAAAATTTGAAGGAGAAAATAGGGCATGTTTAAAGGAAAATCGATAAAACTCATGAGCAACCGCAAGTGATATAAGAAAACCAAACCATATCTACCCTCACAGGTAACGAAATTCTTGACAATAGCTAATAGGTAGTGCCATATAGGTTTTAGAGCTGTAACAGACATACCTTTGTCGCAACTGGTAATATTCTTTGAGGTAAACAACAATGACCAGGGAACCTCCTCAACCTTTGACTTTTTAAACCATTTTTGTCCCACGGCTGGCAGACCAGTGGCTGAGCTAATGAAATATTTGTTTAACTCAAGTTGGACGTCTCCAATTTTAACTCTGCAACCATCGAACATTAGCGCGAATTGTTGAGCAACTGCCAAATTAAAACCCTCGAACTTCTCAACAAAGACCTGCCAACCATTCCTCTCTAAGTCTTCTCGGGCATTGTCAAACAATAACAAAGTCTGGACACCGTTGGGTTCAATTATTACTACGGGATCCATGGCTAATAGCACAAAATCGACAGGGTATTCAGTGATAGGGTTTGACAGAATAGAAACAGAGCCATTTTCCCCAAGCTTCCCCAACACAATGCAAAGGCATCTCGAAATGCTAAGAAGTAGCGTTAATGCTATGCGTGTGAGGACAGTGGTGTAGATCGAGGCCATGCAGGAACATCATATTAGGCTATACTTGAAAGACACCTTGGTGCAATGGTACATACAAATCATAACAGGTAAAAAACCATTATATGCATATCCAAAAATTCGATCAAAATGTCAAATGAACAATTGCATATCCACGATTTGACCAAAAAATCAATATGTCGAATAAACCATTGCATCAAAGAAATCAAAACCATATTAACAATAGTCAAATGCTAAATGGGTGGCGTTTTGATACATATGTAGCCAAGGTGTTTAAGACAACCAAGGGGTGATAACCATGTAAACAATCAGGTTCATGATAAGCCAAATGAACATTAACCCTTTGATGTAATCAAACATGAATTCCAACTGTGGGTTTTCACGCTTGTAGTCGTGAAAACAAAATCGAAAAGTAGGTATGCAGAAAGTGACGTATAATGGTGTTGTTTAAAGAGAAAGGTTGTGACAAATAATGAGAAATTAAAAACTTTGTGTAGGCAGCTGGTAAAAATAGAGATTAATATGGCTGCCAACAGTACCAAATTTCGGCCTAGACTTACTTGTCAAAAGCCAAATTCTAAGTTGGAGGAGGAGAATTTCACTCAAAAAATGTCCCCCGATGCGTATTAGAAAGTGCACGGGTATTCCAACCCACATACACACACTCTGTGCCCAATAGACTTCTTTTCTCTAGAAATTCTGTGCACTGTGTGCCCACTATTCCTCTGTCATAATTGTAACCCGTGCACATTTCCATATTTTCAAAATTGTAGGGTTTTTTGTGATGATTGAGGCCCCCTAGCCTTCAATTTCTTGCTTCCATGCAATTTATAATGCCCATGCACTCCACTTAGAATTTTTTCCCATATGAAATGTTAGCTAAACATAGGCACTTAGGAGGTAAGAAGAACCAAATATTATCCTCTTTTTTCTTTGGTTGCCACATGGATGGTTCGTTTGGTTTGTAAAATTTAAGTTGAGAATATTGCTATCACATATAAAAACACTTACATTGGGACCATAAATTAACTTTGATCATTGAGTATGCTCTTCTCTCGCACCATAGAGAGATATTGAGAATCATAAAGGTGGTTAAGGGGACATTTCATCTCCCTTTAACAAAAACTCTTTAGGAGAGGACAAAGTCCCCCTAGGGCTCCTCTTAGTTTCTTTTTTGAAATCATATTAAATTTGTAAGGGCCCATACATGCCCACATGTTTCAAACTTAATATATTTTATTGAAATTATTTCTTAGTTTAAATCACTAGGGAAATTTAAAGCTCAAAGTAACGGGCCCATGCATTCCCACATGTTTGCAATATAGGATATTTTTTCAAGCTTTCTTAGTGTAAATTTTTTTTAGGGAGTTTAAAGGATTGGTAAGGACCCATATGTCCACATGCTAGTTCTTTAGGTATTTTAAAATTTCACAAGGTTGTACCAATGACACTTAGTAAGCTAGGTAACAAATATTTGTAAGGACCACATGAAGTCTACATGTTGCAAATTCACACCTAAATTATTAAAATTTGGCACACTCTTTCACTTGCTCACACACAAAGTCACTCCCCATTCACATAATTTCCATCTTGAATTGTGGAGGTTGAAGTAGGTTTTCTCCAAAGGAATTCTGAAACACCCCACTATTTCTTGAGAAATTGTCCACACCCACTTAATTCAAACGAGATTGGTTCACACCCCCAATCTCTCAGCCCACCACACCTAATTTTTTTCTAAAAACTCACTAAGTTTTCCTCCACAGAATGTGCCAAAAGAAATGTTTTAGTCTAGGTAGGATCTCGGG
This sequence comes from Picea sitchensis, assembly GCA_010110895.2. Classification (NCBI taxonomy): domain Eukaryota; kingdom Viridiplantae; phylum Streptophyta; class Pinopsida; order Pinales; family Pinaceae; genus Picea; species Picea sitchensis. The sequence goes on from SNQJ01S0008188.1 coordinate 85,467, forward strand.
GGTAGGCATCCAAATAACCCCCCGTTATCTGGTTCTCACATTTTCAAACATTAGAAGTTGACAAATAAGGAAATTTCAAATCCTCCAAGTCAAGTGTTCCTAAACCATAATGTGGGGAGACATCTGGGAAGGGTTGAAGGATGAGGTCCCGTTGTTCTGTGCATCCCCCCTTGAGTCACCCAACTCTAGGAAGGGATCCAACCCATGACCCATTTCTGAGGCCGAAAATCTAAATGCCACACTTTGACCATTCATGACATCTACCTAGGTGGAAATTGTGGTCTGCAATTGCAGCTTGATTAGATTTCGTGTGTCTATTGGGAAATATCACTAGCTCTTTCAGGATATGCACCCTCTACCCCTCATTATAACTGATTATTTCATCCTTCACTAGTTCCTCTTCCAGTGGCTTCAAACCCCATTGTTGAGTGCTCTTGGAAGGTCAAGTGCTATTTGAGAGGAAGGATGATGCATATTTTAGGACTTGAGCATTTTTTTATTTCCTCCCCATGTGGAAAAGATACACTTACCCACATGTATGCTTATTTACAATTGATTTATGTATGATGCTCATTTGATTACATGAAATTGTGAGTTATATTATCTTGTGAAGGTCCAAATTATACAAGTATCTTGTTCATTTATTTCTCTCATCACCATTTTCAAACATTCACTTTTCTAGTTGGACATCATAGGTGACCCACAAAATCCCCATCATTCTAGACACTTGCAAAATCTCCCTCCTATTCTAGGCGGAGTTCCTAGTCTTGCCAACTCATCGACTCAACCATATCACACCCCCGAGAGTGATAGTCTTTTTGGATCAACTCTACTTGGTTCCACTTTTATTGGGTACAATTCCCAAGGAAATCCATCCACTAACTCTCCTTCACAAGTAGACAACGAGAAAAAATATTCTCAAGGAAGAAGTACAACCCCACCAAATATCTCCCAAGGGTCAGGTCCACTACCTACTCACACAATGGTTGGAAACAATCCTACACCGAATCCCCATATTCCATACTTGGCATCTCTCAACATTCATGATTTGAATAAAATCATGAATGATCCCATTTTACGTGAGCCCACATGGCCCAATATGCCTTAACTATGCATATTGTCGACCACATCCATGAATGACACTGGCGACGTAGTTCGTGTAAAGAAGAAACCACCAAAGAACAACATCTCGATTGGTTTCTAAAATCACTTGTCTCTATACTTTCCAAAGATGTATCATCCACCTTCCCCCAATTCGAAGAGGAAGCCATCAGAAAGGCCCAACAATTTGACCTCATTTATTCTCAGTCAGGTTACTTATACATAGTATTACCTGACGCACCCAAACCTGTACCATTTGGCCAGGAAAAAACTGAAATGTCTCACGCTGTGGATGGTTTGATTGGTACCATGACACACCACAACCCTTGTATCCAACCACCACCTATGTATGGAACACCCAAATATCTGCAACCATATGGAGGGCCATCTTATTACCCTCTACCACCTTACCAAAATCCGTATCTTGTTGCTCCCCCCCCCACCCATGAGTGGACCCTCAGCGACACCCATGATGTGTCTGGCCTCTCAACCAAGTTCAAGTTCCCCTTATACCTCAACATATAATTTGGTCACTAGTGAATGTGCCTCACCTTCCTATGCGCCCTATGGATCATTTCCACAAAACAATCTGTATTTTCCATTTCCTGGTCCTCCACAACTGGTTTCTCCTTCACATGGAAAACCACATTTCGACATTAACTTTGTTCAACCCTCACCCATTCAATAGATTCATACTTTTGAGAAGTTGAATATGGAAAATTTGGCCCATCAGTGGAATAATTCCAAGAAGGAAAAAACTGAAACAATAATAACTAGGGACAAGGTGGAAATAACCCCCAACAAAACCAACCTGCTGGTGGCAACTAGAATCAAGGTAACCAAAACCCCCAAGGGAAAATAAAAACAAACACCAAGGGAATAACAACAACAATAACCTCCATAAAAACTTCCCTTGCACTTGTTTCGGTGAATATGGACATTATACTGACCATTGTCCCAAAATTTCTGACTTCAAATGGATGAAAGAATCCATGAACGTGCCACTTCCTCTAGCACCCCATGCCCCTCAAAAGGACCCACAACAGTACTTGAAACAACCACTCCCGACCGTATTTCAAAACCCTATTCGACACCAAGGTGTGATGGATACCCAACAAGAGGTACATCTTCCCCCACCATAAATGGGGCAGTATCAAAACCTTGGGCCCATCCACCCTGGAAATCCGATGGATCACAATATCCTCTTCACTAGTGAAGAAGAAATTATTCTACAAACGCGCGGTCGTCAATATAGTGTACCCCCTGAATCTACTCCAACCACCTCTGAGGCAGCTCCAACTATAGCCGGACAACCCTTGATGATTCCACACCCTAATACTGAACCTACCATTCGTATACCTCACATTCCATTACGACGGAATGTAAATAACCCTTAGGCTAGGGAAACAAACAATTACAGTTTGGTTGATGACTTGACACAATCTCCTACAACCATGTATTTAGTAGAGGTCCTCCAAACCTATCCAACTTAGTGGAAATCCTTACTCTCTACCTCAGGGGCAACCGATCCAGCTGATATTAGACTCATCAAATTTTATCTAGATAGCGGAGAACCACGTCTCCCCGCTCTGGTAGCTTTCCAGATACCATTCAAGATTGAAAAATCATGGTTCATCGGTGTACCATCGATGAAGGTGAATCCAAATGCATAATGTACAAAAATTTATGGAAGAAATTTGGTTCCCCTAAGCTGGTACCATCTGCCATCACCTTGAGATCCTATCATGGTCAACCATCCTCCCCTGAAGGGCTCTTCCAAAATTTCCCTGTCGAACTCGGGGGAAAAACCATCCTCATTTACATTTAGGTTATCGATGCCTCACTTGATTAAAATATATTGTTTGGATGTAGCTACATGTACACTATGAAATAATTACCCTCTTATGTATTTCAAATGATGATGTTCCCCCACAACGATAAAATCATCACCATCGACCAAATTACACATTATGAGCCTAACCACTACGCCAACATCTATAATGTCTTGCCTCTTTTCTGCACTATATTAGATGCTTATTCGATCATTGACATGGGACCCAAAATTTTCAAGGACCCATCCTTGTTGGGGGCATACCATGGAGCACCACCTCTCATACACCCTTCAACACGAGTGTGTGTCATATCTTCTAATGGGACCAACACTGAAGACACCACCCCTCCCACTGAGGCCTCTCCACACCTCGACGTCCCACCAGTTGAAGAAATATCACCTCAGGAATTCCTTGATAACCCTATTGCACCACTTATCCCTGATTTCTCCCTCCCCAAGGGAAAATACCAGTTTGGGAGACAATCCCTCAAGCCATTACTCAAATTCCCTTCTTTTACCCCCCACCTAGAGTTCAAGCATTTTATGTAGCTGCGACGCTTACCCTTCCAACATGGTGCTGGCTATCCCTGTATGGTATCTACACCCACCCGTGATGGTTCCTCAACCATACCTCCCTCCTCAGTCAGAGGGAATCCCGATGCAGATTCCAGTATAGGATTTGACCACACCACTCTCACCCCTAATTTCCATCACCACTACCACTGCTGGGGGAAGACATAAGAAGAAAGATCCCACAACTCCACTTCCTCCCTGAGTTCAACCTCCTTGTGCACTATGCGAAAGAGAGGGACAACCCACTAATATACTTCCTTCTCTTCCCGAGTTACACAATCTGATCCAACTCCCTCGAGCAATCACATCGCTCGCCGCTTCACAAAGAACATCTAGTACTACTACAACATACTCCACTATAGGCAATAAAGGGTTGCGAACCAAATTCACTTGTGACATCTGTTCAAAATATGGCCACTACACTCATCATTTCTCAACTCTACCTCAGTTTCACCAAATGCTAATGGAAGTATGCCAAACCTTTTAGCAAGAACCCTCTCCACCACCACTTTTTGGTACTCATGTCACTAACATTCATTATGTCTCTACCTCAGTCTCCGAATGAATGAGATACCCTTGCACTCTCTGTGACTCACTTTCTCACTTCACATACCGATGTCCTTTGATTGTGGCATACTGAGGTCATCATTCAACCCCTATTCAACCACATTTGACCACCTCACCACTTGTCCTGACCTCTCTAGATACTATCAACATCACCTCCCCTGAACTTGATTCACTTCCCACCCCTCCATGGTTCATATATAGACTTTCTAAGGATATTCCCCCAAATCTTCCCAATTCTCCAGTTCATTTCCCACAGGAAATCTTACCCCATACCACAGTTTATCACCCATAATTTCTGAACATTTGGTTTATGTCAAGTGAGAAATCACTCCCTATATGTCATATATCCTCTATGTATTCACCACTTGAGGACAATCATACTTTGACAATCGCCCGTGTCACCACCCCAGATCCCTTGTATTCTCACATTTTTCATTGCGACGAAGATATCCTAAAGGAACTCACTACCCTCGATTTCCCATGGAATGCACTCCATCACTGAGCGCTTTTTCTTTCACAAGAATCCTTTGACCCATGGTCCTGCCATATACACAATCAAATTCCCTGGGTCACCATCTGAACTTGGCCCCAAGGGAGAATTTTTCTCATGCCACGTCCATGTATGCATGCTCATGTTCAAAATGATCAAATAACTATTATATATTCTTTATCATCATATATTGTTCACATCGGTTATTTGGTTGTTCATGTGTGTACGTAATTGGTCATCACAAATGATGCAACCCCTTCAGGTATATGTTCGACACTGGCATGCAATTATTCTCTATGAAAAATAATTACATCTCCCAGTCACACCCTCTGACGTTCACCTTTAGGGTCTTTAAATCCGTCTCTGCAGTACCGTCACCTCTGTTGCATGTTGGTACTGTCACCCGGTAGCACTCTCCCCCACATGAGTTGTCCAATTCATAGTTCCCCTTGGAAATTCAAAACACATGCTGCTTTCACCCCCTAGGGATGGGAGTCCTGATATTATTATGCACTTCTGAGAATAAGCCACACACTTCTTCTCATCATATTTCTAGATTTCCCAATGGGCTCCTAGGATATCTCATCTCGGTTCTAAATGAATGCACCTCCACAATATCATTAACCCTCCCTTTCATCCACCATCAGTTTTCCCATCTACAAATTTCCCTCCACTCATTTACCTCATACAAAAACTCACCCATGGGGCCCCCACCCTCCACCAGTTCTCTTCGCAACTTGTTCCCTCACAATCCAAACCATCTCTCACTGGGGCACCTGTTTCTGTATATATACACTCATCCCAAATTATTATTTATTTATTTGGTAATCATAAAAATCCTTTGTTTCCAACATTTACTTAGCTTTTTGTCATCACCCTTAATGACCTTATTTTCCAGGAAACACAACCCATGTCTCCCTTGGTTGGGGCATCAACTCTCCTTTTCTCATTCCGACATCATTCATGAACCTCAAGTATCCCAAATTCCATGTATACATGATCTATGATTTTTTCCACTTTGTCAAGCCTTTGGCACAATTCAACCCCATATCTAGTCGTCCCTTGGGCCTGCTAGACAAGAAAAAGGTTAGTGAGTGGATTAAACAAGCCAAACACATGAAATAAACAAGTAAAAAAACTAAAACAACTAAGGAAATAAAAACTAGAATGCATAAGAAACTTAGAACCAAAAACAATCAACCAATGACCAAGATTATGCCACCAATGGATAACTATATTAGTTGGAAAAACATCATAGAGAAAAATGAGGACTTATGGGTCCCCTCTTCCTCCTTGGGAGGGCTCTTGAGTTCCCTAATGGAGATATCTTATTACAATGGAAGAAAAATGACAAATGATGAAGAAAATCAATGCCTATTCCCTCAAGAGGTGAGTGGAATGGCCTATTGAATTGATGTTGGAATGATCCTAGGAGAAAAGAGGATTATTAAGGGCGAATTGAGGCAACATAACAATACTATGAAGATCTTGGTTTCTTAGTGCACCCATGGCCTCCATTTATAACATTTCTTCAAGGAAATATTCAACTGGTTCTTAGTGTGAACAAGGGGCCCTTTAGGGCACCCTTTGGTCCTTGACCAGCCCCCCATTCAACGTTTTCTCAGATATGAAGGTCAAATCAAGTTGGGATCTGGTCCATAAGTGGTTGGGGGGGTGAAAAGAACCATAAATGCACCATTCACAGGAGTGCGCAGATTTTCTTGTACACAATCATGCATATGGCACATTGTGTGCTCTACGAGCTTCATTGGCCCGCGCACTGTGCACGCACTTCCTTTAGTGAGTTTGTGTATGTTAATTTTTTCCCAATTGTATAGTTTTTACCTTTTGAAATTCATTTTGGTGCTATAGGTGAACTAATTGATGTTTGCATTGTTGTATTTATGTAACCATTTGCATGCAATGTTGCAGATGAAATTTCAGTGATAACAAATTCCCCCTGATCTGTGAGGTTAGGAGCAGATGTATAGCCGAAATACATCATTGTTTCTTATACTGAGAGTGCCATTGTAATGAAGAGTGATGAGAGGAACTGCAAGAACGATCTATTAGAGGGAGATGGGAAAATATGGGACCCAAATCGTTCTTGAGGGAGAAAAAAGAAAATATGTATACAAATGAGGCAGGCATGCCCCGTGCTCGTGTCATGTAACTCAGAATGTAAGACAATAACTGAAGTTGTATGCTGATGTAGATAACTGTAGTGCTCTCCGGGATGGTTTGATAATGACAGATGACAATTTTGAATGGTGAACATACTATGAAAAGAGGAAAGGACGCTTGTAAGAAGTGTCGATGACTCGTAGGCATTGATGGCCTAACAAATTCAGATGTCTTTGGCTAGTATAAAACAACTGCAATAGTCTCATAGTAAGACCCACCGTAACATGAGATTTTGTTGAAGTCGATTGTTATGGGGGTCAATGAAATCAGAGAGAAATGATTTTTCTCTTTGTGTCATCCGAGACTCCTCATTGTAAAGGTAATGAGAATAAATATACTATCATCCTTCTGGAAGCTGTGCTGATGTCGACAGAAAGGGAAGGACAACTCCAAGAAGAAAATGTCTTCATGAAATCCACGAAAATAAGATCAGGAAATGATAGGGAACATGAACGAAGTCAAGAGGCAGCGAGACTCAAGACTTCCCTTGGTTGGGGCTATGTTTAAAGGATGATTAGAAACAATTGTAAAACTGTATCTAGTGTCAGGTGGACAACTAGATATGGGGTTAAATTGTGCCAGAGGTGTGACAAAGTGGACAAACTCAGAGATCAGGGGTACATGGACTTTGGGATAATTGGGGTTTATGAACGATGTCAAAATGAGAAAAGGAGAATGGATGCCCCAACCAAGGGTGACATGGGTTGCGTTGCTAGGAAAAGAAGGTCATCAAGGGTGACAAAAAAATCTAAGTAAATGCTAGAAATAAAGGCTTTTTACAATTACCAAATAAATAAAGAATAATTTGGGAATAGTGTACAGATACAAAAATGGGTGCCCTAGTGCGAGATGGATTGGCCTGTGAGGGAACAATTTGTGAAGAGAACTAGTGGAGGGTGGGGGACCCATGGGTGGGTTTATGTATGAGGTAAATGAGTGGAGGGAAATCTGCATATGGAAAAAATGATTTTGGATGAAATGGAAGGTTAATGATACTACGAAGGTCCATTCAAAACAAAACCGAGATGAGATACCCTGGGAGTCCATTGGGAAAGCTAGCAACATGATGAGAAGAAGTATGTGGCTTATTCTCAAGAGTGCATAAGACATACATGACTCCCATCCCCAAGGGGTGAAATGAACATGACTGTCAAAGTACCAAGGGGAACTATGAATGGGATAACTCATGTGGGGGAGAGTGTTACCAAGTGATAGTACCAAAATGCATCAGAGGTGATGGTACTAGAGATCCGGATGTAGGTACCTTAAAGGTGAACGTTGGAGGGTCTGACTGGGAGATGCAATTGATATTCATAGGGAATGATTAAATGCCAGTGTCAAACATATACCTGAAGGGGATGCGTTGTTTGTGATGACCAAGTACCTGCACAAATTAAAGTCGAATACCTGTCGTGAACAATATCTGATGATAAAAAACATATAACAATTATTTGATAATTTTTAACATGAGCATGTGTACCTGGATGTGACGTGAGAAAAATTCTCCCCTAGGGCCTGTTATCCCCACTTTTTAGGGATAAATAGGAGATCATCTCTCGAGGCCCACAAGTCCTAGACTTGGATCACTGAGAGCAGGATTTACCTGAGCATGGCCCTGGAGTGCCCACCGTTTCTTCATTCATCATCCTTGTCTTATCAGCAACAACAACATCCATCACCATTGGCTTGCTCTTGTATCAGAAGAGGTTCTTTCTTCATGAGGTAATTGGTCCAGGTATCATGTTATGTGTCACTTTTTATCATTAAAAACTTTAAATATATGCATCTGATTCCTTTTATCTCTAACAACTGTTTGGATATTACATTGTCCCACTTGACCATGCTTGGGGGAATTGACAAAGTTCCCTAGCAAGCCTGTGCCCATAGGCTTTGGTTTGCCACTGGGGAATTTCTGAAAAGCCATCGCCCGCTCCCATCATAGCACCACTGTTTCATCTTATCTCCCACTCATTTATCCCATTCCCCTTGTCCAGGCATTGGGTTGACCTATTTGTAGGGTTGCAGGCCCAGAAGGTAAAATTAGTTGATAAAATACAAAAGCCTAGAAATAAAACCTCGATATGCTTCTCCCAGGGATCCCCGAGAAGGTAGTAAAAATCCTCTCAGAAAAAAACAAGAGGGACCCAAAAAATAACAAAACAAGACCTAGTCAGAGGATAGGGGGTCTCATCACAAGCCAACTTAGTAGGTCCATGGGTACCTAATAGTATGAAATTTCCACCATCTGGTTACCATGCCAGGGTAGTGACCTCTGGTTGCATGGCCAAGGGAAAGGGGGTCTCATCATGAGCCAACCTTCTCATCTCTGTGAAAGTACTTGTGGGTAACGCTGTCAGCTCTAGTCACCATGCCAAGGAAGTGTCCCCTGGTTATTTCTTGAATAAAAATAAAAAGAAGAAGAAAAGTAAATAAAATAATAAAGCAAGAAAAAGAATAAAGGAAAGAATGGGCTTGTAAAAAATGCATCCATGAGATGTACAACTCGCCTTCTACAAAGGCACCATAGGTAACATTTATGCATCCTTAGCGCTCACTACACCCACATGTTTGGACATCCCCTAGCCACATCACCTCACTTACATGGCTTGGATGAGATCTTCCTGGAAACTTTCCTTTTCTTGTGGACACTAGCCCAATAGGACGCCTTGCCCTTTTCTCCAATCTTGTATTGCAGGTTTTTGTAATGTCTTTGAGCTATTCACTGATGTATTAGGGGTTTTATGCATATGTTTAATAATATTTATGATGAGATGTTATTGAGATTTCTATGATCCTTGTGACTGATGAGCCCATGGAGGGCATAGCTTTTGATGTTCAGGACCATTCCCTTTCAAAACCCTAGGTCATCGGGGACGTCTCCCCTGGGCCTAGCCTCCCTAAAGAGAAAGAGCCTTCCCATCATGGTGACATTGGCTGGGATAGGTTCCTGTTATGCCAGTTTGGCCCTCTACCTTATAGCCTTTTATCCTAGATACAAATTGTGCGATAACATTTTGGCTCCATTGCCAGGGAACACTGAGTCAATTCTCTTCAGATGAAAAATCGTTTCGGTAAGCCTTGCCTCAAAGCCTTATCTTACAAGATTACCTAGCAACTCCACTAGGGTGTTTTCCCTATTTCTTTGATAATTTCAAGAAAAATATTTGGTGACTCCACTGATGACGAAGCCAACAATGAATTCACAATGGGATCCCAGAAATTACAAGCCTTTAGACATGAGAAAAATCCTGGGATACCCACGAAAAATACCCTCGATAGAAGGAAGATGGCTCCCTAGATTCACTGGTAGCGATGGGGAATGAGATGAATTTCATATGAATGATTTTTATTCTTATTTTGGACTCCATCCTATCGATGATGATGTCGAAGATGTAGTGATTAAAATTTTTCCCACCACTCTTCACGGGAATGATAAAAATGGTATGATGATCTTCCCGATGCTAGCATCACCTCCATGAACTAGCTATAATTAGTCTTTCTCAAAGATTGGGGCATACAATTGGAAGATATCCAAACACTGCTAAAAGGACTCCAGTACACAAAACAAGCTAAAAATGAGACTGTTTGGAACTTCCAAAATAGATTTGAGGGTCTGTTGTACCAACTTCCTAGGGGCCATTACCCTGAGGACAAGGACCTTATGTATATTTTTAGCAATGCACTCTTGGTGAATTTGGGGTTTCTCCTGAGTAAAAAGAATCCAAAGAAACTCCATGAAGCTGGTGACATGGCCTTACAAATTGAGGAAAACATCTTCTTATACAAAGTAAAAAACGTTTTTTCCCTAGGAAGAGAAATAAATGATTATGAAGATAACTTAGGTACTCTCAATTTGGAGAAGTTGGTTTCCCTTGAAACTTCTACTGTTGATTTTCAAGAAGAAGGGAAACAAGTTATTGACCAACAAAATACTAAGAGGAAATCCCTTGATGTGGTTTTCCAAGAACAAGGGATCATTGAAAACACAAGAGAGGAGCTGAAACCTGAACAAGACAATAAAATATCAACATGTGCTCCTCCTCCTGATGAAGCAGTCCATAAGATGTTTTCACTTGCACAACAACAAGACGATGAGATTAGTTGCTTCCCTTTTCAGGATTTCAATGATACTTTGTTCCTTGATTGAAAGAGTGAAGGAGAAATGGAATCCCCGAACGAAGTAAATATTCCTTGCTGTACTCTTGAAGACAAAGGGGTAATCCATGAGGATGAAACAATAACGCATGTTAGAAACACCAAAGTCCTCGAAACTCCTGCACAAGGAGAAATAGTAATTTATCCTCCTCCCCAAAATTTTGATAATTTTCTACCTCGTGATTTAGAGGAGGAGATGGATGAGCATATGAGTGTTTTCAATCCTCCATGCTATGATATTGATACTAACATAGTTGATATTGATGAGTTCATACATGTTGGAAGACGTAAATGGGATGTAATCGGTTTTGGTATGGACCCCATTTATGATATTGAGAATCAGTCCCAACTATTGCCTTTATAGTTATCACGACAGATTATCTTTGATTTTGACAGTGGAAACAGGGATATGATATATTTACCAATGCTCTCCAAACACCCAAGGCTGACCTAGTACCATGATTTCTTGATGATTTTCGGTCTTACCTTGAGTGTTTTGAAGAGTATTCCTCCGAGAACTTGGATTCATTCTATGTAGAAGATTATCAACCACCATTGTGCTCGAATTTTGATGGGAGTAAGAACATTGCTTTCCTAAAGAAGGATTCTCGTGACCTTTTTCTCCATCCACCTGTTATTACTTTACCTTGCTATTTCATTAAAGGTGTAGTTGGAAATTGTATCTTTTGCATTGAGTTTCCTCTAAAGAAAACCTGAGAATCCAAGGGTTGGTTGAAAACTACAGATTTCAGTCTATCATCTCAGATTTTCAATCTTCCCTTCAGAATTTTCCAGTCGTCTGATACATCTTTGTCAATCCCTTCCCAGACCTCAGAGTATGAGAACGTCCTAGGTAGTCAGTTTGTCGACCCTTTGAGTCAGTGTTCTGAATCTTGGACTTTTCATGACCCCTTCCTAAAGTGGATTGAGTACTTTCCTCAAAGATTGACTTGGAATAATTTTGTCCCTCCCACTCACCTCCATGAGTTAGACTTTGTGATTCCCGATGATATGATACATGTTCTAACCCATGTTATTTTTGTTCTTGAATTATCACTATTTTGGTTTATGATGAAGCACAAAGGAAGGTATCGTGGGACATTGCTAGATTGGCTTCACTCGTTGTTTGACTACACCAACATCCAACCAATAGGTAAGTACTTCACTTTATATTCGCATTTATGATTGCTTTAGTATATATATCTATATGTATGCTGGGGTGGAATTAACACCCCAATTTTGTTACTGATACTTCTATCGATATTGAGTAGGTCTACAGGTTATGCCAGATATGTTGAGGTTCTCATGCGCTCTACGGTGAGTACATGTCCCCGAGTTGGAGCCACATGTTATCCAAACTTTTTAGGGATAACTAGGAGATCATATCTCGAGGCCCACAGGTTCTAGACATGGAGTACCGAGAGCAGGATTTACCTGAGCATGGATTTGGAGGGCCCACCTTTTCTTCATTCATCATCCTTGTCTTGTCAATAGTGACATCATCCATCACCATCATCTTGGTCTTGTATCAGAAGAGGTTCTTTCTCCATGAGTTAATTGTTCCATGTATCATGGTATGTGTCACTTTTGATCATTAAAACCTTTAAATATGTGCATTTGATTCCTTTTATATCTAACAAATGCTTGGATCTTACATTTTCCCACTTGACCATTCTTGGGGGAATTGACAGAGTGCCCTAGCAAGCCTGTGCCCATAGGTTTTTCTTTGACACTGGGGAATTTCTGAAAAGCCATCGTCTACTCCCATCATAGCACTACTATTTCATCTTATCTCCCGCTCAGTTATCCCATTCCCCTTGTCCGGGCATTGGGTTGGTCTATTTCCATGGTTGCATCTTATCTCATGAGAAGAATGGGATAAAGGCCTAGAAGGTAAAAGCAGCTGGTAAAATACAAAATCCTAGAAATAAAACCTCGAGATGCTTCGCCTAGGGATCCGCGAGAAGGCAGTAAAAATCCTCTCAGCAAGAAACAAGAGGGACCCGAAAAAAAACAAAAAAAGACCTAGACAGAGGATAGGGGGTCTCATCACAAGCCAGCCTATTAGGTCCATGGGTACCTAACTGTATGACATTTCCACCATCTGGTTACCATGCCATGGCAGTGATCTTTGGTTGCATGGCCAAGGGAAAGAGGTTCTCATCGCGAATTAACCTTCTCATCTCTGTGAAAGTACTTGTGGGTAACACTGTTAGCTCTGGTCACCATGCCAAGGCAGTGTCCCCTGGTTAATTCTTGAATAAAAAACAAAATAAGAAGAAAAGGAAATAAAAAAATAAAGGAAGAAAAAAAATAAAGGCAAGAATGGGCTTGGAAAAAATGCATCCATGACAGTTACAACTCACCTTCTACAAAGGCACCCACAGGTAACATTTATGCATCCTTAGCCCTCACTGCACCCACATGTTTGGACATCCCCTAGCCACATCACCTCACTTACATGGCTTGGATGAGATCTTCTTGGAAACGTTCCTTTTCTTGTGGAAACTAGCCCAATAAGATGCCTTGTCCTTTTCTCCAATCTTGTATTGCAGGTTTTTGTAATGTCTTTGAGCTATTGACTGATGTATTAGGGGTTTTATGCATATGTTTAATAATATTGAGGATGATATGTGACTGAAATTGCTATGGTCCCTGTGACTAATGATCCCATGGAGGGCATATCTTTTGATGTGCAGGACCATGCCCGACGGACAGGTACCATTTGGATTGGTACACATGGGAAGATGACTAGTTCCAACCTCCATGGGGCTAAAGAGACCACCAAATGGATGCTGAGACCCCATCAAGGGGTAGATATAGGACAGAGCTTGATCAGGGGTTTTTCACCTGAGAGGAAGAGGACATTCCACTAGAGACACTCCGACATGACTAGACCTAGGGGGAATGACCCCTTTTCAGTGGAACACTAGCCTTGGACGACTTAGGACGTCCCCATCTTCACCATGACGTCATCCAACTTCATGGACACTTTTGGAGGCAGACTGGGCAGCAGTGGCATGTGTGGCATGTTGGAGAGGCCCCTGGGGGGCTAAGATTTTGCTCCTAAATGTCTCATTTGTCCTAGAAAGGGATAGCGCCTCCCTTGAAGGGGATTTTACTCTCTTTGCAGCTCAATTATGGATTTAATTTGACAATTTAATGTAAAAACAATATTATTTTGGTATTATGGCTTTGTCGACCTTTTTATGACCTAAAATGTAAAATTAGGTCATTGATACACTATATATTGAGGGTTTTGACTCTCACTTTATGATCATCTTTCACTCACCACTTGGTGAGGTCTGAAATTTGCGCCCTATTTGGGTTATTGGCTTATTTGAGGAAGGCACACTTGTTGAAGGAAAAGATTTTTGGCATTTTATGGTGTTTTTCTTGAAGGAAGGTGTTACAACTAGGGTTTGCATGATTATTTCTTGATGAATTGTAAGTATTTTTCTGCAAAACTTCTTGATTTAATGGTTGTAGTCTTATTTTCTTACATGTATTTATAATTTGATGAATAAAAACACTAGATGACAAGAACACAAGTAGGTCCTTGTCTCATGTCCCCTGATAGAAAAATTTTTAGCCCTTGAAGAAGAAGAAGAGAGGCTAGCCACAACTACACTCCTTTTTCTTCCCGCCTTTATCTAGCCGTACCATTTTTATTTCAAGAGGAAGAGGACGTCCCAGGCCTAGGACATCTACACCTAGGGCCATTTTCTTTTAGGGCTTGATGAAAGAGCCTTTCCTTAGCAACACTCTCCCTCTTTAAGCCCTCTTGTCTTGATTTTGCATTTCATTTTAGCTAGCTGTTTGCCTGGAAGGAGGAGAGAGCGCGGGGCCTTTCTTTAACAACACTAGAGTGAGCCTCTCTCCCCTAGGGTTATGATTTTGAAGCCCTGCTTTAGCAGCACTTCAAAACTTATCCCTCTAGTCCTTTAATATCTAACCTCCTTCAACTCTTGCGTCCTTCACCTATGACTCCAGTAAACCCTAAGGCACTGATGTCAAGCCTCAAATGTTGAAGTAGAATTGGATATAAACACTCTCAAACCTTTTTGAATTGAAACCCTAACTACACTAACCCTAGCCTAGACTAACCTACTAACCCTAAGTTGCTGATGTCATCATTGAATATTTCATTTTTATTGCAGCAATGTTTTACTTTATGAGCAATTGAATGGTAGTTGAGGGCATTTATTAGACTAAGTATTGATTGATTATATTGGATTCCATATCATTCTTGTATCTATTAACGAGTGATACATTTATCATTGCTATTTTGTAAAACATTGACTTCGTCAACATTTACTTTTAAATTGATTATATTGAATATTAGATAGTCACTGATTTATATGAAGTACTAACCAAGATTGCACGTATCAGTTTCCTTGTTTTATTATCTCAAGCAACTGCTTTTCTTTTCTTTGGCTATACCTTATTATTGGTTGTTTATCCAGGACTATCTGATTAGCGGTGATCTGTGAAGGGGGAATTTTTCCTTATCCTTTTATCCTTTTCCCTTTAAAAACCCCAGGTCACCGGGGACGTCTCCACTGGGCCTAGACTCCCTGTTAGCGATATTTCTTGTCCTAGGCACAAGAGTATTCAGTTCTGCAAGATACATGGGAATCGCCCAGCGCAGCAGTGGAAGGACCTCTTTTCTGGTTATGAGTCAAGCGAGCAGGAAACGTTTCGCTGCCGGTAGTCGAGATTCATCCACAAAGCAGACCAACGGTCATTGGGATTTCGGGACTAAATATGGCTCATCTGATCCAGTGGCGCAGAATCCAGTCATATTGGCATATCGAATTTCAGGAGTTCGAAAGGAAAAGTCCCTTGTCATTTCACATCCCGAAACCCTGAACCCCGAAATGCCGATAAGCGCTCTTCTAAGCCGGACCCACGGCTATGGCGCATGGTCGTAAAGAAATGAGACTAGAGGAGGGCGCTTACGTTTATCATTTGGCCACCCGGGCCCACCATATTGTCGAATCAATCCTGAACCATCAAATCAGTGGGGGGACACGTGGCGACCGTTAGGGTCTCCCGGCATCTTGCCCATCGCGATTTCGGGGAAGGAAGACCTTCTTCTCTCTTATCTGCGACTTCCAGGTGCCATCAGACTTGACCTCAATCCTGATCTACGCCTGGAGTAAATGAGAGCCAGAAGGGGCGGTTGAAACCTCCCATTGTTCATTAAGTATGAGGTATGGAGGGTCTGGTGAGCAGTCTACTCGAAAGGGTCCTGTGTACCCTCTTTTCCAAAGAGGCCAGGTCGAGTTCTTAGCCGGAGGAGGTCTGCACATGCTAGCTCAGCCTTTAATGGCTCAGCCACTCCCCTTGCAAGAGCGGTGCGTAGTCAAGGTCGCGTCTGACAAAGAAAATCCATCCGAAATTTGACTGAAGGGACACATAACCTTGGGCGACGAGCACGCCTCTGTTAGGTGATTTTTTTTTTCTCTAAGTTTATAAACTCAGTCTCTGCATTTTTGTAAATCATCGGCGGTAGAGCGCAGCTCCCAATTGTAAAATTTTAGCACAGACTCTAGTTCTCTGGTTATGTATTGGCATGTAATATTTCTTGGTTAATGAAAGACAGTTTTCTCACTTCATCTAGTTTTCATCTCGCTGAGAGAGTTCGTAAACGATCGATTCGTGCGAATTATTGCAATGATGTTATGATAAAGGATTTATTGTTTCTTTTTTGTATTCTCTTGTTTTTGCATTTGAATGTGAGAAGACCTTGCATTCAGACGTCTTCTTCTACAGTTTGTTAGCATCCAGATGTTTACAACAGACCCCTGCATTTTTTTGATACAAGTCTTCCTCCTACTCACCCTTACTGCGACTCACTGTCTGATGTTTGACTAAGACCTCACTTGTCCTTGCATACCCAGTCTAGTTTCGGAGTTGGAATGTGTAAGGTAGCTAGAG
>SNQJ01S0008188.1:108579-145747 GCA_010110895.2 Picea sitchensis
CTCAGAAAGTTAATCTTCCCTAAAAAAGCCTGAACTTCCTTTCTAGACCTGGGAAGTGACAGGGTCTGAATTGCCTCTACCCTGATGGGATCAATTCTCACTCCCTTTGCTGATACTATATGACCTAACAACTTCCCCTCCTTCATAGAAAACAAATATTTCTTGGGATTTAAGGAAAGGCCAAACCTCCAGCATTTCAAGAAAACTTTCCTCAAGTGAAAACGATGCTCCTTATCAGACTTGGAGAAGACTGTGATGTCATCTAGATAGATCACCACAAACTGATCTTTCTCCCCAATGAAGGCTATGTCCATGGCTCGCTAAAATGTTTCTCCTGCATTCATTAATCCAAAAGGCATTTTGGCATGCATGAATGTGCCCCAAGGAGTGGTGAAGGCTATTTTTTCTTTGTCCTCAAGCATTACTGATATCTGATTATAGCCAGAAAAACCATCAATCATGGATATCCTAGATGCACCAGTTACCCTGTGCAATATGTGTTCCATGTTGGGCAAGGGATAATTGTCTTTCTTTGAGCTCCCGTTTAGGTACCTGAAATCAACACAAAGCCTGATTTCTCCACTTTTCTTCCTCATCGGGACCAAATTGGCCACCGAATCAAAATATCTCAAGGGGACAATGATTTGGGAATCTAACAACTTCTTCACTTCTCTCTCCATGATAGGCAACAACATGGGATTTATCTGTCTTAGCTTCTGCCTAAATGGCTTAGCCTCTCCCTTCAGTGGGAGCTTGTGTTCAATGACAGTTGTGTCATATGTCTTGAGGACTTCATAGGTCCATGAAAACACATCAGCAAATTCCCTTAATAACTCGGTATATTCAACCCTCTTCTCTTTGGTCAAACTACTTGACAACTTGACAAACTTAGGCTCCTCCTATGTGCCAATGTTGCACTCCACTGTATCAACATCTCCATTTGAAACCCTACCCTTTACTGCCACATCATTTCCATCAAACAGTCTTTCTAAAGGGACCAGTCCCTTCAGAATGTGATTGCTAGGTAAATGAATAATATGGTAATTAGAAATTTTATTTAAAAATATCTCAGGGTGAGGGTGACTTTCGAGATCAGGATCCTGATCAATCTGCAATGCAGAAAATTCATCGATAGACTGAAGAAATTTTTTGATTTCAAGATCATCTTCGAATACCTTCCAATGCTTGATATTGTCCAGGATAGATGGCCTATATCTTATCTCAACATCACATTTGATCTTAGCCTGCAGAGGGATCTTGAATAGACTAGCTGAGACAACTAAGGTATCGACCAAAGTATTTTCCTCTCTTGGAATAAAATAAATGTTGAAAGCTGAGAAGAAATTATCAATCAGGTCCCACACCTCACTTTTGTAACTCCTGAGCCGAGGATGCTTAGCCCGATAATCATTTCTGAATTGCTAGATTATCATCTCAACATCTTTGAACACTGCTACTTCTCAATTCCCATTTCTTTTGTAGCCCTTAAACCCAGAACAAGAGCTTCATATTCTTCCACATTATTGGTAGCTTCAAATTCTAGCTTGTATGACAGGGACATGGTTTGCTAACAAGGCGACACAAAAACCACTCCAGTGCCAACGCCTTCGCTAGAAGAAGCTCCGTTAAAGAACATATTCCAAATAGAGGTGGTTGGAGGGGATATCTCGTGATTAAATATGGGTTGCTTTCTGATTTGAAACTGGGCTTCAGGGGTATTAGTGAGCTGCAGTAAACTAGAACCCAAATCAGTGTCAAGTGCAAAGATAGGATGATTGGTGGGGTCTGCTTCATCACTAACAATGTAGGCCAGGTGAGCTTCTCTGTACAACCTCCTGTGATCTCCTCCAAAGACTGGAATGGTGGCATATGTGAGATCCATCTGTAATGTTCCTCCAAGTTTTTTAATCCAATATCTTGACAACAACATGCCGAACTTGGGGGGAACATCAGCTACTAGAATGTCCATGAACACACTCTCCATTGGCAATTGAAATAAAGAGACCACCAAGTCTTTGATGACTCCAAGGAATTACACCCTCTTTGAATCAAAAGAGTATAAATCGTGATAAGCCTTTGTCACTTCCAGTCCCAATTCTTCCATGACTATTTTGGGCATAAGGTTGTGGGAAGCTCCTGAATCCATGAGGCAATTATGCTCCACCTTATCATGTATGTTCAGGGATGTGTAGAAGGGAGGGGATGAATTATCTCTCTCTTCTGCCATGGGACCTAGGATGACTGTTGGCTTCTCATCTTGAAGATTTACTGAGTCTGTGGAGGGCTAGGGGGAGTCAGATTGTAGCAGTTTGGAGAGGGATCTTTTGAAATCTTCATTTTTAACTATTTCTGAGAGGGGTACGGGAATTCTAATCTTTTGAATTTCATGCTCAAAACTAAAGAAGGAAAGAGGCTTAGGAGCTTCCCTTACCTCAGAGACAGGTTCTTTGGCTGTTGGAAAAGTATTCTGAGTTTTCTTTTCCTTAGTAGTGATTGTTACAGGTTTAGCAGGTTTTTCCGCTATGAGAGGTTGATCATGGCTACCAAAATTCCCTTCTTTCTTCTTTGACCTGAGATGATATCTGTTAGGAGTGTTGTTGGAATTTTCCCCTTTACTCCACTCATTGATTTGAATGTTCATAAGGGATCCTTCATATGCAGATTGAGTCAAATGGGGAAAAGGGGAAGTGTCTTCAATACAATGAATTTCGGGGTTGAGCTCATCTATCTCTTCTCCTTCCTCATGAGAAACTAAGCTATTTTGGAGAGGGGTTTGAATCCTATGATCCTCTCTATCTTTTCTCCTTTGTTCCCTTGGAAAATCTTGTGGAACATTGTTTCTAGGCTTCCTGAAGCCTCTGTTATCAGTATTTTGGGGATTTATGTACATGGGCTTCCCTTATAACTCCCACCTTTCCATTCTAGCCGAAAACAATTTTAGCATTTTAGTTACCTCGTCCATCTAAAGGGGAAAGGGAGAGGAATTGGATGGGGAGGCTTCAGGTCTCTTCCTGGATATGTCTCTATCATCCTTATTCCTGAGTCGGTCAACAACCAATATGTTAGATTCTACTTCCATGGTTGCATCCTATATGTGAGCTAGAGTAGTGTCTCTCCTTTCCCTCAATAGGAGGCAGAGATCGAGATCAAAAGTTCTAGCATAAGTGATTTTGGCAGAGTCTTCTGAGGGGTTTATCTCAGCGGGGATCTTATTTTACATTTTATTGAATATCTTGGAGAAATCAGAAACACACTCTCCTT
Organism: Picea sitchensis; assembly: GCA_010110895.2. Classification (NCBI taxonomy): domain Eukaryota; kingdom Viridiplantae; phylum Streptophyta; class Pinopsida; order Pinales; family Pinaceae; genus Picea; species Picea sitchensis. The sequence continues at coordinate 111,841 of SNQJ01S0008188.1, forward strand.
CCTTTCTCTTCAAAGACCCGAACTCTGTCATGTAATACATGAAGTCTTTTTTCTCTCCCCACTGTCTCAAAAATGCATTATCCAAAGCCTTAATCCCATCAATAGATCTAGGAGGCGGGGCCCTAAACCACTTTCTAGCCTCGCTTTCAAGGCTATGGACGAAAATCCTCATCCATACGTCTGCATGCATGATAACATGATCATCTGTAAAACTGTAAAAGGATTCAAGGTGTTCTTTTGTAGCTATGTCCCCTTCGCCTGTAAACTTGGGCAACTACTTAAGGTAGCCATCTAAAGGAAGGGAATTAAGAGGCTAAGGTAACAAAAGGGGAGCATACCTATCAGCTATTATATCCTCCATTCTGGTCACGGGGGGATTTTCTCCTGCCATAGGAATATTAGGTGGAGGAGAACTCGGAGGAGAAGAAGCTCAAACAGGGGATACTAGAAATGAGCTTCCAGGTGGAAGGGGGAACAATGGGGGATTCAGAGAGAAGGCTAAGGGGCTTGAGTCAACAGATGTTTCTCTCTGTATAGTAGCAACAACAATAATAAGAGGAGGGGTGGTAAAGATAGGAGTGGGGAAATCTTCCGTAGTCCTGGGTTTATGCCAAGGTACAACTTTAGGGGAGAGGGGAGTGACAAGGATTTCTCCCTCCAATCCCAGACCAGGAGGGGAAAACTCAGTAGGAACACTTCCAAAATTTAGGAAAGAGAAACTTCAGAAAAAGGTCTGTTAGGAAGCTGAGAAGAAGAAAATGGAGTTTCTACAAAAGGAGATGGTAAATTACCTGGTTCAGCAGTGCAAGTTTCTCCTTCAAAGGCCTTTCCTTTTCTAATAATCACCTCCGGATCATCTTTAGGTGTAGTTAGAGGCAGCTATGGATGGGATCGTGTGTGTCTACCTCTGGAAGCCACAACTAAAACAACAGGTTTTCCATAGTGGAGTCATCACATTGGAGTCGCCAGGTGCACAATAGCAATCTCGTAGGGATTTGATGCCCGATGCACCTTCAGAATCAGAGGTTCAATGTCATTTGATCCCAGGGAAAATTTTCAACTTCGTCCCCAGCAGCAGCGCATCAGAAGTCACTCCTGGATTGCAGCAGGAGTAAGCCTGAGTCCCATCAATTTATGTCACTATTTGTTGATAAAGGGTGATGAATGGAAGTAAACTCAGAACAATATCATTCTAAATCAGATTCTAGGCTAGGCATGCACAAGTAGATGAGGTCTTGGCTCAATTTCAGGAAGTAAGTTGTAATAAGGGTGAGTAGGAGGAAGACATTTTTGGGGAAATGTGAAGGTATGCTGTGGGCATCGAGCTTCCAACAGCCCGTAGAAGAAAACTTTGAACACAAGAACTTCTTATATTCAAAAGTAGAAACAGTAAAAGAACATAACAGAGCTATAATAAATCATTTATGATAACACAGTCACGATGATTCATGTGAATCATTCAATCATGAACCCTTTCAGTTTGAGATCGAAACAAGATGAAAAAGAGAGTTGCCTTACATTAAACAAGGAAATTTCATATATATATATACATAGCCAGGAAAACCAGTGCTTCATTAAAACATTATAGTCGGGAGCTCTACTCTACCATCCATCCTTTACAAAATATGAAAACTCAGTCTATATACCCAAAGAAATTCACCTCCTTAGCCCCAGGAGGGTTGTTGAGCTACCTCATTTAAGGATTTACGTGCGCATGATATTCCTTCAAACTGTACACATAGCTTCTTGTCTAACACTGCTTCAGACGACATGGCTTCTACAAAAAAACTATCCATCAAAGTACCACAAACTGACTGTTTCTGACCCTTCCCATGCCTTCCATTTATGGATTGAGCTGAGGTCTCAACCACCTGCTCAATATTCATTAACTGCTTCTTCCATGGACGATTGTCGAGACTAGATACATAGAGAGTGACCACGTGTTGGTTTTACAAAGCTTGGAGGCCAGCCTTCATTTCTTCAGGTTTCACTCTCAACGTAACCACAGGGCCATGCAACTATATTCAAGGAGGCTTTTACATTTCGCGTTTCGGGTTTCGGCAATTCCCGATGCAGTGGAGGAGCGACCCCTTGTATTTCAAAGTCCCGGTAGTCGAAATGCCGAAGCAGCTTTTGGGGGGCTTTCACATTTCACATTTCACGTTTTGGGGTTTCCCGATGTAGTGGAAGAGAGACCCCCTATCTTTTGAAGTCCTCGTAGCCGGAATGCCGAAACGTCTCCTGGGGGGCTTTCACATTTTGCATTTCACATTTCAGGGTTTCTCGATGCGGTGGAAGAGAGACGCCCTAAATTTTGAAGTTTCGGTTGCTGAAATGCCGAAATAGATTTTCGCATTTCGTGTTTTGGTGTTTCCTGATGCAGTGGAAGAGAGACCCCGTGTCTTTTGAAGTCTCGGTAGCTGAAATCGCGAAACGACAAATAATTTCGTGACTTTGGCCATAAGAGATGAGCCCATGTGCTAAACCTCGTGCAATTCCGCGACTCAAGCTTACCCGATGACTGTCAATCTGCTCCATCTGTGGATCCTCACCATTGAAAATAAAATGCCCGCTCGCTTGATTTTAAGCCCGAAATGGACTCCTTCCATGTGTTGCACTCAACGCTCATGACTGTGGCCTTTAAATAAAACGCATTTGATGGGTTTTTAAACCACATTTCTACGCATTTACACCAAGGGAATGAAATCAGAGAGAAACACCACCTTGCAAGAATTGGTGCTAACATTAGGCTTTCACATTTTTCATTTCGTGTTTTGGGGTTTCCCGATTTAGTGGAAGAGAGACCCCCTATCTTTTGAAGTCCCGGTAGCCGGAATGCCGAAACGTCTCCTAGGGGGCTTTAACATTTCACATTTCGTGTTTTGGGGTTTCCCGATGCAGTGGAAGAGAGACCCCCCGTCTTTTGAAGTTCCGGTAGCCAGAATACCAGAACGGATTTTCACATTTAGCGTTTCGGGTTTCGGCGATTCCCGATGAAGTGGGGGAGTGACCCCTTGTCTTTCAAAGTCCCAGTAGCCGGAATGCCGAAATGGCTTTTCACATTTCACATTTCAGGGTTTCCTAATGCAGTGGAAGAGAGACCCCGTGTCTTTTTAAGTCCCAGTAGCCGAAATCGTGAAATGGCTAATCATTTCGTGACTTTGTCCATAAGAGATGAGCCCATGCGCTAAACCTCGTGCAATTTTGTGACTCAAGCTTATTCTATGACCGTCGATCTGCTCCATCTGTGGATCCTCACAATTGAAAATAAAATGCCCGCTTGTTTGATTTTAAGCCCAAAATGGACTCCTTCTGTGTGCTACGCTCGACACTCATGACTGCAGACTTTGAATAAAACACATTTGATGGGTTTTTAAACCACATTTCTACGCATTTACACCAAGGGCCTGAAATCGGAGAGAAACACCACCTTGCAAGAATTGGCGCTAACATGGGGGATGTGAGACTGGTAGATATGGCATGACGTCACTATTCAGGTTCAAACCCGATATCAGGTTTGATTTTCCATATTGAGGCGATGGACAAGCTCTTGTATCAGTGCATCACGACCATGGTTGTGAGGATTTATGGATCCTTGGCTACTTAGCGGTTCATGGTAGGTCAACTGAGGATTGTAGAGAGGGTCCTAGATGAGGAATTGTTTTCCTGGAGGATGATGCTGCACTCCAGAATGATGGGGTAGACTCATCGGTGTCGGAACACCGAGTCTAGTGATTTTTCATTTGGGTCCATCTTGGTGGAATGGTTTCTGGAGAGGGTGCCTATTTTGCACTCGAGGATTTTTCTGGCACCTACAGGGCCGTAGGAGCCACAATTGATGCGGTGGGCCCAAGTGTTGGCTCACCACGGTGGGGGGGAGGGTGGCCACTACTTCATGACCACTATGGTACATGTCTGGCCTCATATGCCACATGTGATACTACAGTATCCATATGGTGGGATGGACTATCGACATGACCCAGACATGGTGTTACCTTCTGGAGAGGTCTGGGATCAAAGAGGTATGTTTGTGCATTTATCTTTTGTGATTTTGATAGTGTAGCATATGTTTATATATATATGGATGTTGACTCTACCTTTGGTTTTTTGTGTTTGCATATGTGTGGCCCTGAGGCCATGAGGCTGAGATGGTTGGGGAGTTGGTGTGCCAGGGATCAGTTCGAACCCTGCAGGCAGAGTCGTGGGTAGGAAAGTGACATAGGAGAGATGATGTTGGTACTGGGCCAACAGATGAGCCGAGGGCAGTCCAGAGGCATATATTTGATGATGCTGGTGTGGGACCATCACATGAGCCATAGGTAGAGACCGGTGGAGGGTTGGAGGAACTTCATCACCGGTTTGAGGAGGTGCTTAAGGGTATGCCGAAGGGAATGTGGTCCCACATCCAGGAAGAGAGGGTCCTGGAGCCTTGTGTGGGTGTTCTGATGGAGTGGCGAACCTTGATCCATCAGGAAACTGTAGCGGGGGCAGCGATGACTGGTCGACTGCCCCCTAGACTTTGAGGACCCCCAGCTGATGGGGTGCCTCTAGTTGAAAGAGGACCTGGGGGAGGATATCTGGGAGCACCATGAGTGCCAATTTTGTTTTTTGTATCTATATAGGCTTGCGAGCCCATTTTGTACAGGGTAGTTGATACCCATTATGTATGGGGTAGGGGTACCCATTTTGTACCTATAAGGGTGAGGTGGGCAGTCCAGAGGCATATATTTGATGATGCTGGTGTGGGACCATCACATGAGCCATAGGTAGAGACCGGTGGAGGGTTGGAGGAACTTCATCACCGGTTTGAGGAGGTGCTTAAGGGTATGCCGAAGGGAATGTGGTCCCACATCCGTGAAGAGAGGTCCCCGAGCTCCTCAGGGGTGTTCATGGAGTGGCTAACCTTGATCCATCAGAAACTGTAGCTGGGGCAACATGATCGGTCGACCGCCCTTAGACTTCTGAGGGACCCCACCGATGGGGTGCCTCTAGCTGGAAAGAGGACCCGGGGAGGATATCCGGGAGCACCATGAGTGCCACCTTTTGTACCATATATGGTATTTATGGCCATTTTGTACATAGTAGTTGATACCCATTTTGTATGGGGTAGGGGGTACCCATTTTGTACCCATAAGGGTGAGGTGATCACCGCTCATGGGCTGATGTATATGGTAATTTTTGGCTGATATATATATATATATATATATATATATATATATATATATATATATATATATATATATATATATATATATGGATACATATATTTTGGCACTTTGTGATGTATACATGTGTTTATATCTGTGATGGTTTATGATTTCTAATCTATATGTTGTAATCATGTTTGACGATTATGCATATGTAATGATGTCTTGATGCATAAATGCCAATCTAACACTAGGTTACCATATTATCTACTATTGGATTAAATTTTCATGGAATATGTGTAAGAATTAAAGTTTTGAGATAAGAGTCTAACCTATGTGCATTTGCGAAAGAGACACGCATCGCATAATGATATATACATTGTTGAGCGGACGCATAAGATGGGAATCTATAATAAATTGCTACAGACAAGTGTGGTAACAGGATCGGGCCTCGGTGAGGAGATGAATGATGATGAGGTATTCTGCTTGGTTGTTGTGGTCAGCCCAAATGACATACTGGAGGGGACAAAAAGTCGTATTAATTTGTTATGATGTATAATGCTTTGACGGGATCCCTTCGAATGACCTCACTCATTGACCCCTAGGCCAGCTTGGGATGAGACTGATAGATATGGCATAATGCCACTATTTTGGGTCGAACCCGATATCAGGTTTGATTTTCCATGGCTGAGGCTTATAGAAGAGCTCTTATATCAGTGCATCATGACCATGGTTGTTAGGATCTATGTATCCTTCACTACTCAACGAATCATGGGAGGTCGGCTGAGGATTGTAGAGAGGGTCCTAGATGGGGAATTTTTTTCCTCAAACACAAGCTGCACTCCCGTGATGATGGGGTAGACTCACTAAGTGTCAAATCCACTAACTTTGGTGATTTTCATTTAGCCCATCCCCGGTAGCATGGCTTCATGGAGAGGGTGCCTATTTTCACCCGGAGGATTTTGGTCGGCATCTGTCAGAGGGAGCCACAATTTGGCGGTGGGCCTAAAGCAGTCATTGCCAAAGGGGGAGGGTGGACACTCATCATCACCACCATGGTACTGCAGGTGGCATCATATTCCATAAGTGATACTATGGTATCCATATGGTGGTATGGACTACAAACATGACCTTGATATGGTGTTTCCTCTTGGGGAGGTTTGGGATCATAGAGGTATGTTTGTGCATTTATGTTTTGTGATTTTGATAGTGCAACATATGTTTATATATATATGGATGTCGGGACTCTACCTTTGGTTTTTATTTTTAGATGTGGGGCCCCAAAGCCGTGGGGCTGAGATGGTTGGGGAGCCGGTGTGCCAGGGGTCAGTGCGACCGCCATAGGTAGAGCCGTGGGTAGGAAAGTGGCATAGGAGAGATGATGTCAGCCGGGCCAACATGTTATTGTGGAGCCCGATTATCTTCCCCGATTCATAGGTCCTTGCTTTCGGCCAGGTTTATACCCCATGAAGCATTTACAACCCAAAAGTATGTACACTCTCCACACGAGGGAGTGCAGAGAAGGGTTACCCCACCGCTGGGTCTCTGGGGCTATCCCCGCAATGGGGGTCTGGGGGCAGCCCCGAGAAAAAAAATTTCTTGTAAAGTATATTGTAATTTCATTGGTAACTGACCGCTCATTATAAGGTCACAGATCTAACTAGAGATTATGTTAGGTTTTTTCTAGAAGGAAACCCTTTATGAGGGAAATGTATTACGGCTATGGATGATGGTAATACGTATTCTAAGAGAGGAGACTGGGGTGAAAGAAAGAAGAGGAAGTTTCAATGAGTTTGTCAGAGGGTTGTATCCCCTTCATTTGCTAGATAATAATAAAGGAAGGGATCCGACAATTTCTCCGTGGATCGAGTCTACATCCGGGTGAACCACGTAAATCTGTTTTTCTCTTGTATTGTGTGTCTTTAGTGTTTTGTTTCTGCATTTGCTTATTTTATTGCTTTGCGGTCCCCGCTTTTCTAACAACCGGTATCGTAGAGAAAGGTAACCCCGCGAAAAGTAGGGTTCCTGGTTCGAGTGGGGAGCAATGTCGGAAGATGGAAAGTTTAGGTCGAAATTCTAATGGCAAAACTGCTTATGGAAGATGCACATGGAAAACTATTTATATCAGAAGGATCTTATTCCTACCATTGAAAGTGGAGTAGCAAAGAGCTCTGGCCATGAAGGACTAAGAATGGGAGATTCCTGACAAAAAGACACTAGGAATGATACAACTGATCCTAGCAACGTTGGTGGCTTTCAATATTTTCAAAGAAAAGACAACGAAGGGTTTGATGATGCGTTGACCAAATTGTATGAAAAACCCCTGCATCAATAAGGTATTTCTAATGAAGATATTTACTGGCGAATATGTCAAGGTGGTCTATTGTATATAATTTAAATGAATTTAATGTTGTTACTAATCAACTAAGTTCCAGAAAAGTGGACTTTGATGATGAGGTTATGGTTCTTCTAATATTGTGCTCATTAACAGAAAGCTAGAACGGCTTGGTCAAGGTCAGAGTAACTCCTGTCTCTGGTTCAAAAAATCTAAAATTTGATGACGTTGTTGGTGTTATCCTTAGTGAGGAAATGCGAATTTTAAAAAGCCGTGCGAGACATCGGGAAAGGCATTGAACATGGAGAACAAAGGGAAGACAAAAAAGGATAGAGAAAGGGCTCAGGAAACCAATGGGAAATTCTAGGAAGGGTAGATCCAACACATACTCTGGGAAAGATAAAGTGCCGGAATTGTGGGAATAAAGGACATTCAATCAAGAAAGACCTGTAGAGCTCCAAAGAAACAACAAAAGATGGACAACAGAGAAAGAAATCGTAGGCCAAATGTAACAGCAGGATGTGTTACAAGATGCTTTGATTCTCCGAGATAATATTTCCGAGTCTTGGGTAGTAGATTCAGAGCTTCATTTCGCCACACCCTATATGAAACATTTTCTAGATTATGTCTAAGGTGATTTTGGACAAGTTCAATTGGGTGATGATAAAACCATGCAAATTGTTGAATGTAGAAAGGTAAAAATAAAGAACGAAATGGAAACCAATGGTTGTTGAAAGAGGTAAACATGTTCCAGATTAAGAAAAAATCTGATTTCAACAGGCAGTTGGAAAGTAAAGGTTGTATATCCATATTTACGATAAGACGGTATCATCAAATGATCATTGGTGATAGCGAAGGAGAGAAGGTAGGTACATTGTATCTATAAAATCGTAATATCGACTCTTCTATATCTTTAGCTTCTACAGAGGGATACAACACTATGGAACGTAGGTTGGGACATTAGTGAGAGCAGTATGCAGATCTCCACAAAAATAACGGTTGGCGATCTTAAACAAATTAATTTGGACCTTTGTGAGCATTGTAAGGTTTATGGAAAACAAAAAGAGAGCCAGATGAGTTGGAAAAAAGAAAAAAGAAATGAAAGGCTAGGATCTTGTGCACGCTGCATGTATGGGGAATAGCTTAGGTATCATCTCTTGGTGGCTCTCATTCTTTATGTTACTTTTTATTGATGATGCAACTGAAAAACTTGGGTTTATTGCATCTCAACAAAAAATCTAATGTTTTGATACTTTTAAGAATGGAAATTTTTGGTTGAGAATGAGACAGAAAAAGTTTGAAGTACCCCGGGATCATATAATGGAGGAATATCGCGTTGAAGGGAGTTTGATGATTACCGTTCATACCATGGGATTCACAGAGAGAGAAGAAAGTTCCAACGAACAATCACAAGAAAATGGTGTGTCGAAAGGATGAACATGACAATCATGAGCCGCAAGGAGTATGAGATTGCATGTCGGTTTGCCTCATGTGCCTAGGCGATGTTAGATACTCAGCTTACTTCAATAAATGAGGACCTTCAAGATCTCTTTGGATGGTAGAATTCCGAAGGAGGAATGGACAGAAAAAATGTAACCATTCTTTTGAAAACTTTCTGATGTGAAGCATCGGTCTATATTGATAAAGAAAAATAGAACAAAGATTGAGGCAAAATCCAAGAAGTGTACCTTTATTGGATATGCGTTAATGATTTTGGTTATCGCTATGGGATTAAGGAAAATATAAAAAATTCATTAGGAGTAGATATATCATATTCAATGAGAAGGTCATGTACAAAGATCAGCCATGGCAGGAAAGAAACTTTGAAACAAAACAAGAATACACACAATGCTTTGATGAGATCATTGAAAAGAAATTCCAAAGGAACCGAAAATCAAAATGTACAACACAATAGAGCAAAGTGCAGCCCCCAAACACTCAAGTAAGTGTTGTTAGAAGATTCACCAGTTAAGTATACCCCCGAACGATACTCTCCTTCATTATATATTATTTATTGTTGACTGGATTCCTAAGTGGAACCGTAATGTTATGAAGAAGTAAATGGTGTAGACACCAAAAAGAAGTGGAGCAAGGCATGAAAGAGGAAATGGATTCCTTGGAAAATAACCGTGACTTTAAGACTTGGTTCAATTGTCTGCGAAAAAAAGATTATTGCATAATAAATGTTTACAAGTTGAAGGAAGAAGAAGGAGGAGAAAAGCTGCAGACAAGGCTAGACTTGTTGTAAAGGGGTTTGCACAAAAAGAAAGGTAGACAGATTTTGATGAAATATTTTCTCCGTTGTTAAAATTACTTCCACTAGGACTATTTTAAGTCTTGTATAGAAGATTTGCATCTGAACAGCTTAGATGTAAAAACAACTTTTCTCCATAATTGAGGAAGAGGGACTTTATATGCAAAGCAGCCTACTGTGTGGGTATGAGGTCACAAGGGAAGGAGAATTTGGTATGCAAGCTACAGAAGAGCTTGTATGGCCCCAAAAGCAAGCTCTTCAAGGTATTGGTATTTGAAGTTTGACAGTTTATGACAGAACAAGGCTATAGTAGATGTCATTCGAATGGCTTATGTTTATTTTATAAAGCTAAAAAATGGAAGCTTTAATATCTTGTTATTGTATGTAGATGACATGCTTGTTGCAGGACTAATATGCAAGATATAAATGTGCTCAAGAAGAAATTAGCCAATTCCATTGCGATGAAGGATTTGGGTACGAAAGAAAACCTTTGGTACGAGAATAACAAGAGATAGGAAAAATCACAAACCGACATTGTCTCGTGGGTTGAGTACATAGAGAAGGTGTTGAGAGGTTTAGAATGCGTAATGAAAAACCGCTAGTACACCTTGGCCATCCATTTCACCATCCAAGGAAATGTGTCCCAAGACACGTGAGGGAGATAAAATACATGTCCAGTGGTCCCTTATTCATCAACAAATATACTGGATGCATGCAATGGTTTGCAATAAGACCATATTGCACATGCAGTGGGAGTTGTGGAAGGTATATGAACAATCTAGGTAAAGAACATTGGGAGGCGTAAAGTGGATTCTCGCATATTGGAGAGGTACTACTACACATGCATTATGTTTTGAGGTTCGGACACTTTCACATGGATATGTTGATTCATATATGAAAAGTGATAAAGATAGCAGGAGGAGCACCCACAAGGTATGTTTCTACTATAGGTGGAACAAATGATTAAGTTGGATTTAAACCGCAAAGGTTACTTAATTCTCAAACAATAGAGAGGCAGTAATGCTGTCACGCCACAGAGGGGCTAGTAAAGGTGCCGATTTGGTTGGCAAAGGTTTATGGAGGAATTGGGAAAGAAGAAGGAGAACGGTTGTACTGCGGATACCGAGTGCTACATTCACATTGCAAAGAACTCCGCCTTCCATTTGAATACTACATATATACTTAGTAAGGTACCCACTTCTATACGATCCTCCTTGAAGTATTTTGGACAATTGGAAGTCGAAAGATACACCAGCTTAACCTCGCATGTTGCTAACAAAGGGAGTAAACTAGGGAGAAACCGAAGCCCTTCGGGCTTGGTGTTCAAGAATGAAGATGAAAAATGAGAAATTTGCCGTGTCCAAGAAGGTTCAGAGTCCGTGATATACAACAGCCGTGGAGTTGTTGAGATCAATCCCAAGTGGGAGATTGTTACCGTGGGAGCCCCGGACATCTCTCCGACCATAGAACCTTTTCTCAGCCCTCCTGTTTATACCCCATGAAGTGGCCACACCCCCGTGGCATTTACACTCTTCCACGGAGGCAGGGGGGTTTCTCCCGCTGGTCCTGGGCAAAGGTCTCTAATCTGTTCGGGCGGCCTCAAGAAAATTTTGTAAGTATTGTAATTTCATTGTAAATCTGGACCGCTTCACAGGCAAGGTTGCGAATTCAACCGCAGAGGTTATGTTAGTGTTTTTTTCCCAGGAAGGCAACCCTTTTATGAGGGAAATGTATTGTGGCTATGGATGGTGAATATTGTATTCGAGAGAGGATACTGTGAGACAAAAAAGAGGAAGTTACAATGTGTTTTGCTATAGTAGGTTGTATCCCTCTCATTTGCTAGATACAATAAAGGAAGTAATTGGAATTCTCCTGTGGACGAGCCTGCTGAATCAAGTAGTCCATGTAACTGTGGTTCTTTGAAAATGTGTCTTCAATGTTTACTGTGATTTGTTTTATTTTATTTCTCCACGGCCCTCTTTTTCTTAAACACAATACATGATGAAGGCACCCCAGAGGGCAGAGATTTACATGTCAGTGCACCATCGCATGAGTCATGGGTAGAGGCCGATGGAGGGATGGAGGACCTTCTTCGTTGGTTTGAGGAGGTGATTAAGGGTATTCCAGAGGGAATGTGGTCCCACATCCGGGAGGAGGGATTCCTGGAGTAGCAAAAGTGTTCCGATAGAGAGGGCGTAATCTTGGATCCATTAGGGGAGTTGTGAAGGGATAGAGATGACCCGTCGACCACCCCCGACTTGAGGTCCCCCAACTAGTGGGGTGCCTCTATATGACAGAGGACCTAGGGGGATCTGGGGGCACCATGAGTTCTATTTTTATTTATTTATATCTAGGCTTCATGAAACATTTTGTGTGTGTTGATAACCCATTATGTATAGGTAGGTACCCATGAAAATTCCTATAGGGGTAAGGGGACTTACTGGACTATGGGAGATGTATATTTTGTACATTAGCAGATATATATATATATATATATATATATATATATATATATATCTTTGGCGCTTTGTGATGTCTACATGTGTTTATATTTGTGATGGTTTATGATTTCTAATCTATATGTTGTGATCGATGTTTGATGATTATGCATATGTAATGATGTGTTGATGTGATAAATGCCAATCTAACACTAGGTTAGCCATATTATCGGCTATTTGATTAAATTGTCATGGAATATGTGTAAATGTAATTGAATTAAAGTTTTTAGATAAGAGTCTAACTTGCAGGTATTTGTGAAAGAGGCAATGATCACAGACATGATATACATTGTTGAGATACATGATGACAAGATGAGAATCTAATAAAATGATAAGGTGATGAGTGTTGCGGTGACTACCCTCGACAAGGAGACAAATGACAATGATGTATTCTGCTTGGTTGTTGGTAACTGAGCCCAAACATATTCTGCTGGAGTGGAGCAGTTCATGTGAGGGGGTATAGAGGGCCCAAGTGATTGAAGGGAGATTCTATGTCCAACAACTAGCACCATAAGTGTAACTAATGTGGTAGGGCCATGGAGGATGCATCTGTCAATAACACGGATGGTAGATCAGACATGAGGAGTGGAGGCGAAAAATAAGACTAAAAACTCTACAAATGTGTACAAAGAAAAAGCTTAGTGTAGAATGAAATATGCTCATGTGTAAAACTTCTTTAAGTACAACCCGTTGACATGTTTTTTGAGAGGATAACATTCTGAAGAAGCCAATATGTATGTGCCTTTAGTGAGGTAGTGTTGGACAATGTAGGGTCCATGCCATAAGGATTCAAATTTCCCATGACCAAGAGTATCATGGGAGATATCGTAGGCTAGGACGAGATCTCATTTGTTAAATGAATGAAGGTTGACATGGAGGTCAAAGGTGGCTTTGGACCATTTTTTAGCTACCTCATTGTTCTGTAATGAAGACCGACGATCTTCATTTAGCGACTCTAGGGTTAGCAAGTGCTACTCCATTGGAGTAGTTTCAGATAATAGTTCGATGGAGGTGTGTAACATGGGAATTTCACACTCGATGGGGAGGGTGGATTTGATCTCGTGGACAAGATAAAATGGTGTAAAACTGGTGGAAATTTTGACTACCGTGCGATAAGCCCATAATGCTGAAAACAACATATGGTGCCATTTTGTCTTATTTTTGTTGACAGTACATTGTAGCATGGTTTTGAGGACTTTGTTGACAACCTTGACTTGTCTGTTGGACTGAGGGTAGTATGGGGAGGAAAACTCATGGGAGAAGCCTAGATTTGAGGAAAACTCGGCGAAGATCTCATTCTCAAAGTGCTTACCGTAATCGAATATTAACTATAGTGGAATTCTGAAATGAGTAATGACATGGTTGAAGAAAAAATGTGCTACTGTGTTAGTGGTATTATTGAAGGTAGGCATGGATTTAGCCCATTTGGTGAAGTAATCTACTTCCATGACTATGTACTTGTGTCCATTACTGGATGGAGGATTGCAAGTCATGGAGTCTATGCCCCATTTGCAGAAGGGGCCGATAGTGATGACTGGATGTAAAAGAGCGGGTGGCACTCATGTTTTGTTTGTGTAGATATGGAATTTGTCGCATCGCTTGATAACATGGATGCAGTCATTAAATAGTGTGGGCTAGAGGTAGCCTGCTTGAATGATTTTTTGGGTGGTGGACTTACCTGAGAGGTGACCATCGCAAGCGCTACTATGGAAATTTTTGAAGACTCTGTTGGCTTCATCGATAGTCAAACATCGGTGAAGAATAGTGTCGGCCCCACATCGATACAAGACATCACTGATAAGGAGGTATCAAGGGGCCTGATAGCGAATGCACCAACGATCGTCTTGAGAGAGATGAGACCCAAAATTCTGTGTCTGAATACGTGAAGGTTTCCATACCAGAGGTCATCCAAGGGGATGAAGAAGAGGTATTCATCAAGAAAATCCATATTGACAGGTGAAGCTTTAGCATCTAAGGGAAACGTCATAATGAGTTCGGCAAGAACAAGTTATTTCCTGCTTTTGGGAGTTGATATCTCTAGGTCATATTCCTTAAGGATGATGATCCATCAGGAAAATTTTCCATTAATCTGTCTTCGACTAAGAAAGTACTGCATGGGGTTAGAATCTGCTACAACTTTGGTAGTGCGAAGCAGGATATAGTGACGCAGTTTTTGAACTACGAGGACAACTGCGAGGGCTAGTTTCTCATCATGATTGTATTTCAGGGGTGGTCCTGAAAGATTTTTACTGATGTAGTAAATGACATGTTCTCTTCCATCATACCTCATTTGGATGAGGACTCCTGCTACTAAGACAATTAAGGCAGATAAGTAGAGGATGTAGTCGCGATCATAGTCTGGAGGACTAATCAAGGGGCATTGGATATGGACACTTTTAAATAATCAAAAGTGGTTTGAGCATGTTCATCCCATTGAAATGGGATATCATGACACAGTAAGAAGAGGAAACCATGCACGTGAGTGGTGTAATTTGGGACAAAGCGACGTAAAAAGTCATATTTTCCCTGTAGGCTCTGTAGTTGGTGTAAATTCCGAGGTGGTGGAATTTTAGTGATATCTTGGACCTTGAGGGGGTCCATTGTGATGCCATGTTGGGAGACACTGAACCCAAGGAGGCTCCCAACGCTGACACAAAATACACAATTGAGAGGGTTCAAGTGGATATTGTACTGGCAACATCATTGAAAGATGATGCGTAAGTCATGACACTGCAACCACCATAGCTTCGCCCCAAGCACCTTCTATCCAACAGAAGCAGGTCAACAAGGTTGCAACAAAGTGAAAAGATTACTTCTGCACACCGTCCTCTCATGTATCCTAACTTTTTGAACAACCTCACCCTCAACAGGTTTGTGACATACTTCCACAAACTGAGCAACACGACGTCTCCACAAAGGCAAGCAACTCACCAAGATGCAGTTTCAGCAAGTGTTTTTTCCTCTCCCCCGGGAACTCAAATAAATGGAGACCATTGTTTCCTAAGGAGGGAGGATTGATCTAGGTGGATATTGGTGGCCACCCACCTTTTTCTACTGGCTCAAAACAGTTTTCTGACAAATTTGGCAATTTACTATTTTTAGCAGTTTTTAACTTCCGGGGCCATTTTGAGGGCCCAAATGAAGGTTTTTTGAGATCAAGGTTCTCAATGATAGTCAAAGGCATTATTGATTCCCCAAAATTAATCTCCTCGACGATACCTTTCCAACTAGCTATCATACGCCTAAAACGGAGATCGTATGCAAAAGTTACGACCCCGAGAATTTGATGTACTAACTTACCCAAACGGGGCCCACATGACTTTTGGTGCTTCATCTCCTAGGGTTAGGTTTTTGGATTTCTAGGACTTTTTTCATTCCTTTTTATTGTAAAAATGCCTTCAGAGCCTCATTGTAATCATCTTCTTGTGAATGTGAGTAGCCCTCACATCTCTTCTCAGAGATATGTTGCCACCATTCTAGCGAGTCTTTCACTCTGTATTTTTACAATCTCTGTACATTTCTTTCATTAATATAAATAATGTATTACTGTATATCTGTGTTTATGGTTGAATCTCTGATAGATTTCTATTATATTATTGAATATTTGCGACATCTCTGTGCATTTCTTTGTTTTATCTCCGCTCTCATTTTGTGCTGAAAATAATCTGGATCACCAACAATCGCAGTTTCAGGGCTCGACAATGAAACCATTTGTTGGCACAGGGGCATACCCAGGGTTCAACTCTTCAACAATGCATGAAAAAAACCCTAACTATCGGCCCTTTCAGCAACACCTGTGAAGCAGGTGAAGTCTCACCCGAGGTAGAAGTAGGGGGGGTTAGAGGACGCAGGTGTCTATAACCAAGCTGGGACAAACATTTGTGATAACAACACTTTGCAGAGTTTTCTAGAAACACTTAGAAGGTGACATGCATTAGTTCATTAGATTTAATAATATCGTAGAACATACCCAAATATAGGTCAGTGCAGTAAAAATAAAGATTAAGCACTTCAACCACTTAGCGCACAACATTGATTTAGATACAACATTCATTAATCTTTAAGTAAAGTACTAAGCATCAACATATCTATCTATCATACATAATAATCAAAGCACTAAGCATATTCATCACATAAACTATACAACACCAAGCCAACCAAAGACACAATATATATGTGGTTCACCCTAGTGTGGGGATACGTCCACCAACTGCTTCGTCTTCTTTATTATTTTTATGAATCTTACATTCATCCGCTCCCGTGCACCAAGCCACATAGCTGAGCTTCACATAGGACAATATATCCATGCACTCAACACTAGATCTTCCTCCCAAAACTAGGTCTAGGCACAGAGCCAACTCCTCTATTGAGCACAGAGCCTTAACACATGCATAATATGTTGCACAATGCAACCCAAAACTACTTTCACTTAGACACTTTCTACTTACTTCGTTTGCTAGCTTCTCTTATCTAATTCTACCATACATTCTTACTTATTTATACTTTTACAATCCCTTACAATAAGGCCTAATCTCAGGTAAAACCCATGGGACGACATCCCATAACCCATTAAAAAAACCCTAAATAACCCCTTACAAAGCCTGCAAAATTGGTGAGATATGCAATCTCAGCTCCGCCTGGGCGCTCCATCATTGACCAGCCTGTTGAAGTCCAAAAGTGGTCCAAAACTGACCAAGGTTTCCTCAAAACTTGGTCGAGGGCCAACAGAGAGATTAAAACAAACATAGACAAGTACATGTGAACACATAATAGAAGGAAATAGGTAAAGTATAATGATGATAACTTTAAAAATACACTTACAACCTTCAGATGATGTTGCAACAACCTCTCCAAGTCCTCCTCGTCTAACCCTTGCCTGAAAGATCCACAAACAAAATAACAATGCTTTGCTTATTATTTTTCCTCTTTGTTCACCATGAGAATGCCTCTATTTATAAGCTTTGAGAGGCTCAACCACCTTGGTTATATTTGGGATTAGTTGAGGATAGGATTCCATCAATTATGATATCTCCGTTAGATGCATCCTGAGGATTAGAATTGAGCCAAACCAACTAGATCCATTGATAGCTGGCCTTAGAGAAAAAGGGGATTTCTTCCAATATTTTCTCAACCAGAATCGATGCTTCCTTATAATGGGCAAAAGAGGGCTACAATGCTCAATGCTAGATAGACAAAGAGCACTAGCGCTCCTTGTACATAATCAAGGGAAAGCTGATATTCCAAAAGTTGCTAAGATGATCAATTCCCATAGAAACAAACTTTGTTTCGACTATCAAATGATGGAACTTCTTCTTCTAACATGTTTTATGGGTTGTATGAAGTGTTTTCATGGTGCCGTTCACGATGAGACACTTACATGATGAGAATGGGACACTTACGACACTTGCGACAAAGTTGTGACACTTATGACAATGAGAATGTGACATTATCGAAGTGAGGAATTTTGATGTGTAAAAATTTCTAGGCACTCCGACCCCTTTCCAACTTTACTGGCTCACCAACCTAAGTCACATTTACATAATACATTATAGCTCATAGGGGATAAAAATGGGGTGTTACAAGAATATCACTAGGTGAGAATCAAGCAAGAAGGCATCAATAAAATACCTTTTAGAACCAGGTATGGGAATTATGAATTTGTGGTGGTTCCATTTGGAATGACCAATGCACCAACTATATTTATGTGCTTAAGGAATGGCATATTTAGGAATTATCTAGATAAGTTTGTCATTGTGTTCTTGGATGACATACTTATTTATTCCAAGTCCAAGGAATATCATGAACATCATTTGAGGTTGGTGTTTTAAGTGTCTAGGGAACATCAACTATATGAAGATCCATTATTTGGGGCACATTATTTAAAAGGAAGGAATAGACATGGATGTAGATATGATTAAATCCATTAGAGGATGGACAACACCAAGAAATGTTTTGGAAGTCATATCTTTCATGGGATTATTTGGATACTGAAATAGATTTATAGTAGGGTTCTCTAATATTTCTCATCCCATCACTCCTTTACAAAACAAGAGAATTAAATTTGATTGGACAATAGAGTGTGAAGACAATTTTAATTTCTTGAAAGAATTACTTACTAGTGCACCTATTTTGAAGATTGCTAACCCAAATGAGAATTTTGTGGTATGTACATATTCATGCAAAGAAGGAATTGGTGGAGTCCTCACTCAGAATGGACATGTCATTAGTTATGAGGTTAGAAATCTTAAAAAACATGAGAGCAATTATTCCACACATGATTTGTAGCTCGATATGCCGGAAATATTGGTTACTATAAAAAAAATTGCATCAATAATAAGCTAATGCTTTTGGACAAGAATGAAAAAGGATGTTGTTGATTACATTGAAAGATGTATGGAAGGTCAAAGATTAAAATTTGAGTATAGAAACCTAGTGGGTTTTCTAAAACCATTGCCAATTCCAGAGAAGAAATGGGAAGTGGTAACCATTAATTTTATTACTAAATTGGCCAGGACAACAAGGAAACACAATTCAATAATGGTAGTTGTTGGGGTTAAATATTGTCGATTAATTAATTACTCAACTATTTAATTGTCAACCCAGGGCTCGTAAGCTTCGAGGTGCAGGCACATGAAACCCAGGATTAAAGTGAATCTAGCTTAATCTAATGCTTGAAAAGGAAACACACAACTGAAATTGAATATAATTAATAAAGCATGAAATTGCATAAAAGACAAATAATACATAACAAGCAACTAGTGAGCTCACATGAAATCAACACCACTAACTCATAATAAAGAATCCTCTATTCAATATGGAGAAATCAAGATGTCAGAATTAAATCGTAAACTCTATTACATATCATTCCAATCCAACCTCTATAAAATGACTAACTCACTCAATCATTCACACACTTATTAATTCCATTGTTTCACTAATTCCTACTCCACTAATTCTTACTCCCTCACTAATCCCTACTAATTTCAAATGGAGAGAGAGCACCCCTTTATACATGAGTTGCTTTGAAAAGAGGATAAGAAAATAATAAATGTAGATCCACTTTCCTCTCAAGTAGGTACAACCAATTTTCTAGTAATTACATAATATTTATCTCTACAAATCCTCACAAATCCTTAATATCTTTAATAAGAAATTTTGTCCATATCTCCATGATCTTTCTCCTTTGAATATGCTTGAATAATTATCCTCAAATCATCAAAGGTTGGAGAAAATATTTGAGAAGCTTGAATAATCCTTTTGTTGGAGTCTTCAAATATTCCTACACATTACAAAATTCATCCAATTTTGAGATATATATGAAAATATGTCAATTTTCTAATATTTAATCACAAATTCTCTTTTAATACTAAAATAAATGATTTGGAAAATAATAAGGCTAAACCCATATTTAATTATGAAAATGATATTAATGAATGGTTTATGGAGTGGTAGAATATGGATAAATGTGAGGAATGGTGAAAGGAAAATATGATGAAAATGCGACAATAATGAGACTCAACATACCCCCCAACTGAACTTGTTGCATGTCCTCATGCAACCTTGCATAAAAACTTTTCTTCTCAATTTTGGTTCTGCATGATTATATATATATATAGCTTGTGGCATGTTCTCATACAACCTTGCATGGTTATTCTTTAGGAATTTTGGCTTCTGAATGAAATCATTCCATGATGTGAAATACATAAGTAACAAATGATGTTTCTGATGGTTGGTTCTTGTGTGACAACCATGAATATAACGAATGTTGGTTCTTGTGTTAAAAACATTCATTTCGTTTACTTGTTTTCTCGTTGCAATAATATTTTAAGCACACATGCATTGGAAATGATAAGCCATCAACATGCATAAGAAATCCTTTTCTTCATGTTATGAATCATGCTAAGATATATCAATCGCTGGAAAAGTGCAACAAAGTGTAGTTCAGACGAGACATGTTGGTCAACAGTATAAGAGGTGATGAATGTGTAAATGGAATCAAATGGTAATGAATATCCCCCCTCCCCCCCTCAACTGAAGATGTACTATGTGTACAAAAAGGATAAAGGAAATGGAACATGGTGAGGGAATTTTCCAAATTCATTCACTCTAGCATGTAAGGAATTGCATGATTAAAGAGTAGAAAACAACATACTTCCGCTTACCCAAAAGTAGATGAACTATGCAATATGAATGTGGCTGCTGCTGGATCATGAAAAAAAGTGACTGTTGTTGTCACTGCGACTGGATTATGGGATGTGAAGTGAAGGAATCTGAACTGTTGATTGGTTGTATGAATCAAAAGATGAAGTCTGAAAGTTGAACTATGGTACTCTCATATGGCTGGAAAAATACTGCTGCAACTGCTAATGGAGTCATGGAAAAGTGTATAGTCTTCACCCGCTGCTAAACCTGATGGTACAATTCTAGTCATGCAAATGAATATGTCGATGTCGAGCATGAAAATAAGTCATTGGATTACTGACCATTGATGAATGTCGTTAACCAAATGAGAGGCAAACTCATCATTGATGTCAATGAGTGCCAAGGTACCTAAGTACATCTTGCGAAGTGAGAATGAATGAGTTGATCTTGAGCCACTTGCAAGATCTAATGATCAAGGGACATTGATGTATTCCCATGATTTTTAGTGAGAGAACTTGCCATTAAGGCATGAAAGCCTCAAGGTACTCAAAAGAACTCTAGTCTCTATCCCAGATAAGGTATTGAGGTTGATGGGGCAAGACTTGTTGAAAGGTGGGCCTTAAGGAATCCCACATCAGTCAACACGAGTTCATACAAAATGATTGGTAGGACTATATATGAAAATATCCCGGTAGCAACAATGTGTATGAAAAACGAAAGCAGGGTAATGTAATCATCGAAAGGGAACTGAATGGTTTTATTTGCAAGGAAAATATATGAATTGAAAATGGGGAAAACTGTACGCGACTCACAAAGGTAGGCATGTGTGAAGTCATGAGGGAAAAGGGAATGAAAGGTGGACTTCAATACATGGAGGATGAATAAGCTTGGAAGGAGAAGGGTAAGTGATCATGTCATGGCATAATTGGTTTTCTTGAAAGGCCTTTTATGACAACAAATGATATGACATGTGCGAAGCAAAGCTTATCTCCTTCAAGATTTTGATGAAATATGTTTCTCTGAAGTTCCGGTGATTCTTGAAATCACTTTTGCAGATAATTTAATCGTCTTCAAACCTGTAAAAGGTTAGCACTAATCCTACAATAAATATTGTGAGATCATCGAAGGATATAAAAGACACGAATGAGTATGAATACAAGCTAATTAAATTAAAAAACAAAGTATGTTTTTACCTGTTGCCCCCTTTGCACGCAAGTCGTCGATTGTTGTTTGAAGTGAATCAAGAAACCAAGTTAGCTCAATTATTTTAATATTGTTTTCAAGATTTATGAAATATCCATTTGCGCAATTTATTTTATTTTTAATTTTTTTTTTTTACATGTATGTATATATATATATATATATATATATATATATACCTATTATGATTTTCTTTTATTATAATTTGTATAATAAAAAAATAAAATATTTTATTATTATAAGAAAACAAAGTAAATAAAAAGAAAAAATTATTATAATTATATTTTTTTTATTTTTACTAAAATAATTAAAGATTATTTCTTTATTTTTTATTTTGTTTAATGTTTTTTTTTTAAAGATTTTTAATTATTTTTTTCACAATAAGAATAAAAATAAAAAGCACAATTACACTTGACTATGAACATTTCGCGCATCCTTATGCATATCCTGGAAAAACGAACCCTTACCTCCTGGAGATGTGCAACTATAATGTAGCTAGCCGGCTGATCTTCAGTCCTTCTGTTTGAGCCTCTTCAATATGCTTCCATCCTAATCGAATTGAATGCAGTGGTCGATTTATCAGGAGGAGATCTCAACTTCCTGAAACCAATATTGACCACATCCAAGGATGCGCACTGATCATCCTCACACCCACACCAATATGCAACTCCATCAACAACATGTACTGGATCAAATATCATGAAATTTCATATATGAAGCATGGTGGTCAGTACAGAGAGACACGTCATTGAAGTTGATGGATGATGGAAACATCCCTATCAAAATGTTAAGTTTGATTCCAGTTTTTCTAGCTCACCGCATGGCATAGTATATTTTGGAGGATAATAAGGAGATCGCATCCTTCAAGTTTATAAATAGTAAGTCATCGATCAATGCCCCGTAAACCACCTTGCACCAAGAATACCAAGACGTGGATCTTCAAAGTTCAAACTGAAAAAATGATTGGATACATCTCAGTTGATTTATCAACAGCATGATGAGCAATTGATCCGGTTGCGGTTTCTACTAGCACGTCGCAGTTGGGGGGAATTTCGATTTCATTCTCAGGCTTCTGTCAACGGTGCTCTGAATAAAGAATCTAAACACTTTAGGGCTGAATTGAATGGTCAATATAATCGCTCAGCTCATTGTTATGGGATAAGTTTCATAAAAGAGCACACTATCGAAAGCAAAAATAAATAAATATTATAACCTTGTGGCTCCCAACGCGAAGAGATATCTTGGAACTGCCATTGCAATCTTTGAATAACCGGTGGTGGCATGCAATTTTATTGAATATATCTCTGTGTTTTCTTCTTTTCTTCCTCACGAGAAATTTAACTATATATATGTTGTGACATGGTATTTATAATAATGGAATTTAGCAAAGGGTGCCTGGTTTCCATGATGTTGTTTCCAGTCTTGAGAAGAGGAGAATACAATAATTAAGAGAATTGAAGAGCAGCCACATGCAGTCGAATTCACACAATAATATTTTGCCTCATTGAATTTCAATTACAATATATATAAATAGTTGGAGTCAGATCAACTTATTTATATAGATATGGAGGTTTAGAGAATATCTCAACAACTCCAACAAATAAAACCAACTCAAACCAATCCCTAAATTAATAATTAATTCTAACACCCTCCCTAAATTATTACATTTACAAATAAATCACATATAGCCTATTCCTCAAATCCACAACATAGATCACCTCTTCGATCTGATTCTTCCTTCGACTCCTACACCCTCGTGCCTCTGGTGCTTGTCCTTTCTCTTTTTCTTCTTCGAGCTTACCATTCAGCTCATTTAAAGCATAAACGCTTAAGACCATCATTCATGAACTTGCACAATTTGACAAGCTTCTGACTCAACCGGAAGGACTTCCATTGGTAAAGATGTCAGTGTCAATGCATTCTATTAGCTTGCCTTCATCTGTCTGATTTTTTCTTTCGGCTATCCTCCAGTATCTAGAAGGGCAGTTTTGATATGGAATGTCCTCAACATTCAATTATACAAGGTGACTTCAATAGAACAATTGTTCTTGGCCATTTTGCCAGAGCTTATATCAAGATACAAAGTTCCTACTTTTCTTTTTTACATAACACGCAAATATATAAAAACTTTAAGCACACCACAAATAACTATATATATATATATATATATATATATATATCGATATAAAATATACCATCTATGGCTTCAGTGTAATAATCTTTTTTTTTGTTCATCATGAGGTAAACCTTCAGCCATGCCATACTTGTTCGAATAGTAGGTAAACCTTCAGCCATGCCATACTTGTTCGAATAGTCTCGGGCATTTCCTTCTCAGTCTTGACATTCCTTCACAGATATGAACAGGGACCTCTCGGCTCCTTCACGGATGTGAATAGGGAAGGTGATCCCTCAATTCCAGTGAAGATAGATTGCAAAGCAGACGACTGGCAGCGATCTCTCCAATAGCAATGGCGGCTTCTCTAATCAAGCGAAAATCTTCCAGTGGAGTCTCTTTCTGCCAAAAATTGAATCAACGGATCTACATCATGGATCTCTAGGCACTCATGCAACGTCTTCTCTAAAGATTTTAGAGATCCTCAGATAGTTCCTTTCACGCAAACAAAATATACATAAAACACACACTACACTAAAAATCAACACTCTCATATGTACAGAAAATCAGATCTGCTCTCAATCTCTCATATTCCAGCCCCTCTCGTGAGAGAGTCAAGGCTGTCCTTGCTCTGATACCAAATTAGAGAATTGAAGAGCAACCATAGCACAGATAATTCACACAATAATATTTTGTATTACTCATTGAATTTCAATTACAATATATATAAATAGTTGGAGTCAGATCCAACTTATTCCCAACATAAATATGGAGGTTGAGAGAATATCTCAACAACTCCAACAAACCAAAACCAACTCCAAACCAATCCCTAAATTAATCATTAATTCTAACAACAACTGGTGTGAAACTATCGATTGGTCGCAAGGGTAAGTACAACGAATGGACAAAATCACATCTTGGAGGTGAGCGAGCAAGCAACTCTTTGAGCAAGAAACCCTTCCTTGCCGAGTTATTCCTCTGGGATCTGATCGATGGCCAATCTTTCATGCTGCCTTTTGTCGGCCATTTGCCAATTATCAAACTTCAATGGATGGATCTTGAAATTTATCTCCCATGTGCAGGATATGGGTACCGAAACCGAAGTCTACGGAAATGAGATTGTCAAGAACGAGATCCATAAGTGTAGAGCTAGTAGCAGAGCGACTAGTGGACCTTGATCCAGTAAAAAAAAAAGTCATTTCTGAGTTTGATCCAGCGACAACAGATTATAGGAAAAACCCTATAATTTCTGAGAGCTTAGAAGAGTGATGGTAGCGCTTGCTTATAATATATCCAATAATCGACCAGATCGTACGCACATAGGAAGATCGATCCGTGATGTGAATTATGGAGGCCCTAGTTGAATGATATCTCGGCCTTCAAGACTTCCACCTCCTATGCAGAAGGAAGAAAGGAATCCGCAGGGTCACCACACCTCGCACAATTGCATGATGGATGGAGAGATTTGTAGTTCGGGGTTCTGAATGAGGACAATGATAAGACCATTGTGGCAGGCCGAATCGATCTCTGGACCTATGACCCTGATTAGATCTAAAATCATATAGATTGAGCATGCGTGCACCACAAGTAATTCCTTGAAGAAATTCTCGCTCAAAACTTGGATCACCATCCTGAAATAACTTGTGAATGAGCATCAACGCCTTCATTGCTACTATCCAATTGTGTGTTTTGCTGATCCTCTTCGATGACTGTAGACACAGGCACTAACATAACCTCTGGAATAAGAGGTGAGGCGCAAATGAATTATCTTCCACCCAATGATACGTACAAACTCTTATCAAAGCAGATTCAGTCTGTGAACATAGAATTTCAGGTTTTACTGATCACCCCCTCACCTCTTGTATTCTTGAATATGCAATGCAAAAACAATTTCAATACACTTTCATTGATTTCAGATCTTCTTTACATTAACTGGGTAGACTAATCCACATGTTTTAATGGTTTTATTGTTTTGTAGGTTTGCGTGGGTAGTGAAAAAAAGCCTGCATAATTCAGTCAACAACAATATTGTTTTTTTTATCACTTATTAAAAAAACAAAAAAAAAACAAAAATTGGAAATTTTAAGAGAAATTCAAATGAAAGTTTTTAGCAAATGGAGATCCATGTTATGTTTTTTTGAAAATGTTAGGCATCCTACTTTCTGATCCTCCAGGTAGCACTAAGCACAGGAGGAGAGCATACTTATTCAAAACTTAAAGAAAAAACTGAAAATAACATCCTACCTACTCTATGCTAATTAGAAGTTGGAAATTAGTTACGTGTAAGCACATTTCCAATTTAACCATTTGTGTAATAGGAGCAAGAATATATTCACAAGCAATTTCGAAAATTGAAAATTAAAATGTATAGAAGTGTGCAAAATCAATTGCGGTAAATGCGATACAGAGAAATAGGGAAGAAAACATTGAACTGTCCTGATACTCGCTTGAAACCACCGTTCAATGAAGCTTTCGTATGTGTGATTTCCGTTCCAATTCATCTGATTTTCATTCTCTTGTTGGTCCTCCTCGATCTCCTGTTTGAATAGTTGTTCCTCATTTTATTCTTCGAGTGTCGTTTCTTCTTTTTCATCAAGAGGAGAGGCTAAGTCCTTGACTGCTATCAAGATCTCATCTTCTTGAGAAGATGAGATCCTGACTTTTTCTAGGATCTGAGAGAGATGTTCGAATGTTATATTCATTATAAAATCATCTTACTGGTATTCAAATCTGATAATTTGTACAAAAAAATGTAATCAAACCAATTATATACATGAAGCACCACCATGCTACTAGGACTCTGCTGCCACCAAGTTATCTGTTTACACAAGTTAGCTTCTCTTCTCATATATAAAAAAATGGCTAATGCTAATAAAACACAAATTCTAACTACTGAAAGGAAGAGGACAACCTAACTTTGGAGCAACCCCACTAAAGTGGATGCATGGGCTCTTCCCTCACGTCTTACCATCTTCTCTCCGCCCTTAGGTCATCCTTAAAAGCACACCACACTTGCATGAAAATAAACACACTTGCATGAAAAGAAACACAATGAAAATAAACTCACTTGCATGAAAAGAAACAGTCTAAGGCTTTGGAAAAACAAAAGCAACCTACTTATGTTCTAATCCCTTTAGCACCTCCTCGGCAACGTCACCAAAATGTTGGGGTTAAATATTGTCGATTAATTAATTACCCAACTATTTAATTGTCAACCTGGGGCTTGTAAGCTTCGAGGTGAAGGCGCAGGAAACACAGGATTAAAGTGAATCTAGCTTAATCTAATGCTTGAAAAGGAAATAAACAACTGAAATTGAATATAATTAAGAAAGCATGAAATTGCATAAAAGACAAATAATACATAACAAGCAACTAGTGAGCTCACATGAAATCAACACCACTAACTCATAATAAAGAATCCTCTATTCAATATGGAGAAATCAAGATGTTAGTATTAAATCATAAACTCTATTACATAGCATTCCAATCCAACCTCTATAAAATGACTAATTCACTCAATCATTCACACACTTATTAATTCCATTCTTTCACTAACTCCTACTCCACTAATTCTTACTCCCTCACTAATCCCTACTAATTTCAAATGGAGAGAGAGCACCCCTTTATACATGAGTTGCTTTGAAAATAGGATAAGAAAATAATAAATGTAGATCCACTTTCCTCTCAAGTAGGTACAACCAATTTTCTAATAATTACATAATATTTATCTCTACAAATCCTCACAAATCCTTAATATCTTTAATAAGAAATTCTATCCATATCTCCATGATCTTTCTCCTTTGAATATGCTTGAATAATTATCCTCAAATCTTCAAAGATTGGAGAAAAGATTCGAGAAGCTTGAATAATCCTTTTGTTGGAGTCTTCAAATATTCCTACACATTACAAAACTCATCCAATTTTGATATATATATGAAAATATGTCAATTTTCTAATATTTAATCACAAATTCTCTTTTAATACTAAAATAAATGATTTGGAAAATAATAAGGCTAAACCCATATTTAATTATGAAATTGATATTAATGAATGGTTTATGGAGTGGTAGAATATGGATAAATGTGAGGAATGGTGAAAGGAAAAGAGGATGAAAATGTGACAATACTGAGACTCAACATTAGTGGTGGATAAATTGACAAACATTACTCATTTTGTTCCTATGAAAATGGCTCATACAACAACTAATATTGCAGAAATTGATCAATAAACTACCGTGGATATTCCAATGGAACACTTCATCACAATAGATATAATAAAATACAAAAATATTTACGAATAAGGTTAATTTCCTTAATATCGCCAGAATATTTAGATAATGATAAATTAGATAAAATGTAGAAAAATAGAGAACAATAAAACACATTCACACCATCCACAAATAAACACAAGATATGACCTAGGAAACCCAATATGAGAGAAACCCCAACTAGAAGGTGAGGCTTATCTGCTCTCTTTTCTCCGGTAAAGAAATGATGTAAGTACAAAGAAATAAGCACTCTCTGTGGAGTTGCCTTTACCCTGTGGCCTGTATGGTTTCTATAGAATCTCTCCTCCTTTGTTATTCTCATAGAATACCACTCTTACATGTTTTTCTCAGTTATGGAATAAGATACAATGCAAAAGAATGAAAACTCTTCTTCTTTTGATGGCTCGATATTTAACATAGCCTGATATCCATTTAGGGATAGGTTTTTGACTTCCTCAACCTTAAATTGTGATAAGGTTTTGGACCTTATAGAATATTCTTAGAAAATACACTACATGGCTAGCCCCACATGTCTAAGTAATGGAGGCTGACATGGAATCCACTCACACCAAGGTGATCATTATGGTAGGTCAACTTGTGGGAGGCATAATTTTCTCCTACGAACTTCGATTGGAAAATGTTCTATGTCGTTGTAAAGATATCGACATGTAGAATTTAGGATCTTCCTACATAGTAAAGTTTGGACCAAACAAAAGGTCATTTGATGCCTCAAAATGGCTCCAAAAGTTTTCTGACTATTTTTTGGAACCAAAATTCCAAATTTGGACCAGCCGCTAAAGTGGATTTGCAAGTTGATTCCTCAAATTGTTTCACCCAAAAAGTAGTGAGATAGATGAAAAATAATATAATGATCCAATCTGGATCATACCTCCTCATTTAGGGAGGCTTTTCGTCCCAAAAATATTTACTGAATGAGGTGAGGAAATTTTTCCTCTACCTTCTCCCTAGAGTACCATTTTGATTTGCCTGAAAGTTGTCCTTTCAACCCAATCTGCCAAAGGTCATCCCTATTTTGTAGTTCTAGACCGCTTCTGCAAAAATATGTCTTCTACCACCTCTGCCCGAGTATCTGGTGCTAAATCCTCTATGGAAGGTAGGAATTTCACCTCCTCCTGATCCAACAAGGAGGGATCATAGAGTTTTATATTTTCCACGTTCATTACTGAGTAAATGTGCATGTATGGTGGTAGACCAAGTCTACAAGAATTATCTCCCACCTTTTCTAACACCTCAAAAGGACCATATCACAAAGCATTTATATTTGTACTAGGACTCTGTAGTATTTTCTTATTCAGTTGTAACCACACTTTGTCTCCCACTTTAAATGTTTTCTTTGTTCTATGTTGTTCATGTCTAGTCTTGTAATTTTCCAGTGACTTCTTCAGTGTCTCTTGTACTTACAAATGGATCTTCCTGATCTAATCAACAATTTTTTTTTCCTTTAGTGCATCTCCTATGCGGTCATCCCTCAATTCTCCTTGTTGTACATATACAACATATAAGGGTTAAGGTGGAAAACATCCAAATAAAGTTTCAAAACGTGACTTACCAGTAGAAGTGTGGACTGATCTGTTATAAGAGTGTTGTGTATAGATAAAAAAATTATCCCAGGTCTTCGGATGCTTTTGATTGTAACCCCTCAAAAGATGCACCAAAGTCATGTTGACTACTTTTTTCTTCCAATCTATCCATGGATGGAATGTTGTAGACCTATTAAACTTAATTTCCATCTTCTCCACAACGTAGTCCAAAATGCACTGAGAAATCTAGTATCCCTATCTAAGATGATGCTCCTTGGTATCCCAAAGTGCACCCAAACATATTCAAAGAACTTATTTGTCACTTATTTTCTAGTGATGGCATTTTTACAAGGCATGAGAATGCGTAATTTTCTGAACCTATCAACTACCACAAATAGATAGTTATGTCCCTTCCTGGTTGTTGGTAAACCTCCCACAAAATCCATGGAAATGATTTCCCAAGGTCGAGTGGGTGCAGGTAAGGGATGGTATATACCTTGCTTCCTGTTGTTGGGATTTCTGGTACAACAAAGTATACCTCCTCTAATACACCGCGCTACATATTATTGCATTATGGGACAATACACATATCTCTGTAAGTTGGAAATTGTCTTCACAACACCAAAATGTCCTGCAACCTTGGAGGTGTTATCCTCTCTGATAAGTTGTAATCTTTCGCCTCCAAGAACACAAAAATTATCGCACTTGTAGAGAAAACTATTTTGGAAATTATAGTTAGCCTTTCCATCACCTTGTTCTATATGAATTTGGCCTTGTAGATGCTGAAACACCTCCTTGAAGTCCTCATCTTCTGTGTATGCCTCTTTGTATGCATCATGGGTAAAAGGATCCATGTGCCTTAGAGTTACCAAATATATAATATTAGATATGAGTGGTTGTGAAAGCATGTATTCCAACTTATTTGTGTTACCCTTCTTATACTTTATGACCAAATGAAATTTTTGTAAAAACCCCATTCACTTGTAATGTCTAGCTTGTTGTAGCTTACTCTAGGCCTGAAAATACTGTAGTAGCTGGTGATCTGTGTGGTTTATGGTCTCCTTTCCCATCATATAGTGTTTCCAATTTTTGATAGCTTGTACCAAGGTATAGAGATCCTTATCATAGGTAGGGTAGTTGAGAACTTCCCCATGAAAAAGCTCGTAGTGATAGCAGATGAGCCTTTCTCATTGCATCACTACTGCTCCCATGGCATACCCACTTGCATTTGTCTCCACTTCGAAAGGCTTGTGCAAGTTTGGTAGTGCGAGCACCGATGCTTGATTGATATTTATTTCTATTTCATAAAAGGCCTTATATGTAAATGTGTTTAACTTGCACATAATAAATCTATCTAGGAATCAACATACATAGTTACAAACAAAATATGAGAAAAGAGAAGAAAAAGAGAAAGAATGGAAGAATTCTCATAAACCAAATGAATGAATGATAATTTACACATGATATACTATGTATAACTCAACTAATGTACATTGGAAGAGAAGCCAATGCACCAGAGTAGTGTTCTAGAGTGATCTAGACACACACTAGGAGTTACGGGAGTAAACTACCACCTAGTCTAGTCTCTCAGGAAGTTACAAGAGTGAACTACCACCTAGTCCGAGTTAAGTAGTCTCTCAGTATTCAATTAGCTAACTAAAATAGAGTGAAGTGAGAAGGAGATCAGGGAATCATGAGTAATGCGCTAGTATCATGATGACCCAAGGACAATGTGCATTAGCCGGTGATGATCACAATGCTACATGGTGATAATCCCAATGTGGCATCTAGACTCCACTCAACTGATAAAAATGAAGTGTGCAATGAAGAGACTATTATCCTAGAGGAATATTCTTTCTAAAATATAGGAGATTGAATAATGACTAATAAACATAGGTAAAACCTTAGGAAAAATAAATCCTATGTGTGTGTGAAGTATCTCCAAGACCCCCCCCCTCTGAACATCACTATAGTGAAAACAAAGAATGGGTCTCAGCAACGAGGCCATGTTAGGTACCCAAATACAAAAGGTGCACTGAAATAAATGAGGAAAGANGCCCCCCCCTCAAAGTACAATGTATGTAAAAAGAAGAACTGACAGTTGCTAGGAAACTATGTCCTTCACTCCAAGACGATTTCACGGAGAATGAAACTTCTTCTTAGTGAAGGTCTTCATGAAGATGTCTATTGTTTGTTCCGTTGAAGGAAAAAAATGCAGGTCGATGATCCCCTCATGTACTAAGTACTATATGTAGTGCATGTGGATCTCGATGTGCTTCATCCATTGCCTTTGAACTGGATCCTTACAAAACTTCAGAGTTCTCTAGTTTTCGCACCAGATGATGATTGAATGATGAAATTGAATTCCAAACTGAGTGAGAAAATGTTGTATCCACATAGCCTAAATGGTTATGTTAACTATTCCTCTGTAATCTGCCTTGGCCGAAGATAGAGAAATAACATCCTGCTTCTTGCTCGACCAATAGATAGGCCTGGAACCAAGACTGAGTGAGTAACCATATGTAGACTTGCGATCAATGTTATTTCCATCCTAGTCAGAATCAATAAACCCGATAAGGTCCAATGTAGAGTCTGTTGGATAGTGAATCCCAAAGGTGATGGTGACCTGTACATATTGAATGATATGCTTTGAAACCTTCCAATGTAGCTCATTCGGCTCCTGCATGAACCTGGAGATTTCTCCAACTGGATAGGAGAGGTCTGGTCTGGAGTGTGTGAGATACAACAAGCTCCCCACTAGCTGTCTGTATAGTATGCTATCAACCAGTGGAGTGTCCTTCCATCCTCAAGTCTAAATTCTGATAGGAAAGGAGTTGGGGTAGAGTTGTAGTCTGTCATGTGAAATCTCTCAAGAAGATCTTGTGCATACTCGGCCTGAGACCGTTTGATGCCTGATGCATCCTGAATGATCTCGAGTCCAAGGAATATATGTAAAAAAACCATGTCCGTCATCAAGAACCTATCATGCATAATCCTCTTGACTGCAACAATCACTGAAGTCGAGAAACTGGTGATAAAAAAAAGCATAAACATACAAAACTAGGAGTAGAAGTGAATCAGCCGTCCTGAGCATGTAAACATTCATGTCTAACTTACAACGTAAAAAGTTCTGTGACGATAGGTAGGAGTCCATCTTGGAATACCATGCCCTCAGAGCCTTCTTGAGGCCATAAAGAGATTTATTCAGTCAACAGACCAAAGATGAATCCTACATAAGTCCATGGGGATGCTCTATATATATCTCCTTAGAGAGATTGCCGTGAATAAATGCATTACTCATGTCCATCTGATGGAAGTCCCATCCCTTGGATTCTGCAATGGGAAGTGCCAAACGTATGGAATCCATCTTCATTACTGGAGCGAATGTCTCATCATAGTTTTTTAAG
The DNA here is from genome assembly GCA_010110895.2 of Picea sitchensis. Taxonomy (NCBI): domain Eukaryota; kingdom Viridiplantae; phylum Streptophyta; class Pinopsida; order Pinales; family Pinaceae; genus Picea; species Picea sitchensis. Next base: position 144,745 of record SNQJ01S0008188.1, read on the forward strand.
AACCAAATATCAATATAGCATAGAAAAACCTCATAATAAGTACTCAATACCTTGAAAAAGAGATAAATTCAGATAATAAGCCTCTTCAAGGGGGAAACCTCCTTATGCCCACATAAATGTACAATTTCAAGATGATTCAAAATGAAAATGTCTCCTTGGTATATATAGGAGACTAGGAGGTATAATTACAACTAATTGCCTAAAGATGACACAAATAAAATAACATTACTAATATAATATGCCCCAATTAAGGGGCAATGAACCACTATTTAGGGCTTAACATGCCCCTCCCCTTGAGAAAAGTGTTGTCGGAAATGCTTGAGTAACTCTGGATGCTTATGTATAAAAGAATCATCTTCCCAAGTGGAATCTTCAGTCGGTAGTTTCCTCCATTTAATGAGATACTCTGAAATGGATCTATTACTTAGTTGGCAAATTCTTGTGTCAATGATGGCTTCAATCTCCAATATGATTTTTCCTTCGTCGTCAAGTTCTAGAGATATAGTTTGAACTGGGATCTTTTCACCTATAACCTTCTTTAAGCATGAAAAATGGAAAATTGGGTGTACTCGTGAAGATGCAGGAAACTCGAATTTATATTCCATAGTACCAATCTTTTGCAACACCTTATAAGGGCCATATTACTTTGTTGATAATTTATTATCCTTCTTGGATTGCTTGAGGGACATCTGTTTGTATGGTTGTAGTCTTAAAAACACCCAATCCCCTACTTCAAAAATTCTTTCACTATGATGTTGATCTACGTGTTGTTTCATACGATTTTGTTCCATGGTCAGGTTGTCCTTCAATATTTGGAGAACTTGTTGTTGATGCTCAATGTGATCTTCCACTGCTTGAACCTTAGATATTTTTTTTTAGAGAAGAAGTGATGGAAGGAGGGTGGTATCCATAGAGTGCTATAAATGGTGTCATTTTTGTTGCAGTATGAAAGGAAGTGTTATACCACCATTCTGCCAAGGGTAACCATTTGAACCATTGTGTT
>SNQJ01S0008188.1:145757-164332 GCA_010110895.2 Picea sitchensis
TTGGACTATTCATTACATATTCCCCCATAGTAAGATTTATCTTATTGCATTTTCCTGAGCAATTGATATTTCCTCCATCTGCAATCATTACTTGAAACTCTGGTGCTGGATATACAAAGAAATTGAGATCTTTGGCTAATTTATAGTGAATGAAATTATGAGTATTGCCATAATCAATTAGGACTATTACCTTTTTATTTTTGATATATCCTTCAATCTTGAGGGTTTGAGGAGTGCTAATTCCAACCAACGCATTACATGATATCGTGGGAGTAAACTCTTCAGATGAAATTGATTCTACGTTTTTATCTTGAGATGGTTCTTGTTCATGTTCTTGTTATTCTTCCTCTTCACAATCTATGTAGAATAATTTCTTCTCACCACACTTATGTCCCTTACTGTACCTGCTGTCAAAATTAAAGCATAAACCCTTTGCTTTTCTTTCCTCCAATTTTTGAGGTGTCAACCTTGTAGGTTGAGGTGTTTTAGAAGAAGGAGAATTATTCTCTCTATAAATGTTAGGATTGGTCCTTCTAGTAGCCATAGACATATTTTTACTTTCAACATTTCTTGCCACCCTAAATGCATTCTCCAATGATTTGGGTTCCCAAAGGAGAACCTCATGTTGAATGTTATCTCTTAAAGTTCCTATGAATACATCAATCAAGTGCTCATCTAGAATATCTGTTACCTTTATATTCAATATTTGGAAGTTCTCAATGTGCTCTATAACTGAACCCTTTTTCTTGAGATTTATCAATTGGCTAAAGAAGGTATTGCTCCTTTTATCCTCATAGTGTGCTATCATTTCTTCCATGAAAATTGTCCAAGTGACGAGTGATTTGCGAGAACAAAGCCATATATACCATACAAATTGATTGGGTTCTAAATATAAAGAAGCAATTCATACCTTTTGTGTATGGGGAACATTATGTAGATCAAAGAATTGCTCCATCTGAAGTATCCATGTGATAGGGTCCTTGCCATCAAACGTCCTCATATTGATCTTAGGAACGTGGTTGGTCTTCAACCCAAAGTTAGAGTTTCTCTATTCTTGATTCACCTTCCTTGTGTCCTCATAATGAATTTCATGGGATACATTTGCACTTTCAGGTGTCCTCTCTATTACGAAATGTTTCAATCCTTCCATGAAACCATCCATCTTTGCGTCCAACTTAGCTTCCATCTCTTGTAGTTCATCTTTTGTTACTATCTTATTTTGTAAACAATTTATGTCCCTACGGATTTCTTCACCTTCACAAAGATTCCAAGTAGGATTGTCTGGAGGCTTATTTGGTGTAGAATTTCCCTTTTTGGGTGGCACGTTGGCCAAGTATCACTTTCGAACCTTGATTTTGAGGTTGTTTTGCTAGACAATCTTTCTTCTACTGTATCTCCAAAATTTCGGCCCTTTTGGGTATGAAACTTTATTTTTTGTAGTTCTCTGATATTTCTTCTCTGCAATTCCACAAGTCTGATCAAAATTGGATGTTCCAAGTGGAATTTACAGTAGCTTCCCCACAACTTGTTGATTTTTGGCCTTTTCAGGAGATCTCACTTGCATAGCGTGACCCGCAAAAAATAATTGATATAAAATTTTGAAAATCATACCAGAACTACTACAGACTGTCCACTATCCAATGAAACCAGACTCACTCAATTTTATTACTCTAGGAAGACGTTATGATTGTTTTACCTAGAAAACCTTCTTGAGATTAGTCAATAGGACTAGTGAGATACCTTGTCTTCCAGAGGGTGTATCTACAAATGTAAGATGACCCAGAAGATGAAACTTTTACCAAAAATACCTTACTAAGTTTTGTGAATATCCTCCAGATTTCAGGGTCTGAAAAATTATAGAAGCAATTTTATAGAGAAAATTCCACAATGACTCAGTTAAGGAAGATTCTAGAATCCTATATTTCACAGGCTGTATCTCCGAAAGTATAAGGGCTTAGGAGATGAAATTTTAACCCAACGTACCTTGATTCATATGATAAATACCCTTCAATCCATTCCTTTTGAAACTTTGTATAAAAAACGTTATAGCAAAAATTCCAAGGTGTCTCAGATGTAGCAGCGAAACCCCAAGACGTTGAGCTTTGAAACCATATGTTAAGAAAAAAATATCAATATAGCATTGAAAAAACTCAGAATAAGTACTCAACGCCTTGAAAAAGAGATAAATTCAGATAATAAGCCTCGTTGAGGGGGAAACCTCCTTATTCCCACATAAATGTACAATTACAAGATGATTCAAAATGAAAATGTCTCCTTGGTATATATAGGAGACTAGGAGGTATAATTACAACTAATGGCCTAAAGCTGACATAAATAAAATAACATTACTAATATAATATTCCTCAATTAAGGGGTAATGAGCCACTATTTAGGGGTTAACATAGTCAATGCCATGCACATGCTGAAATCCTTTGGCAACTAGCCTAGCTTTGTATCTTCTAAGTTGTCCATCCACTGCGTTTATTGGCCCTCGACCAAGTTTTGGGAGAACATTGGTCATGTTTGACAATTTTTGGGACTTCCACGGGATGATCGAAGACAAAGTGCCCAGGAGAAGCTGAGATCGCGAGATCACTCCCTTTTTGCGGGCTTTTTGGGTTTTAGGGTTTATGTAATGGGTATGGGATGTCGGCCCATGGGTCTTACCCATGTTTAGGCCCCTTTTGTAATGTATACATAAGAAACTAGGCATTGTAAGAAGTAGTTCCGATTATCTATGTGCAAAGCCTAAGAGGTATTTGGCTTAGTGCATGAATATTTTAAGGCTTGCAGAGCTAAGTGAAATAATTTTGTAAGTGCTTTGGGAACAGACTGTGTAAAGGCTCAGTGCTTGGAACTAACTCGGGGAAGGAGGATTTGGCGAGGTGCGCACATATCTCCTGTCCTATGCGGAGTTGGCTTTGTAGCTTGGTGCTGATAAGGAGATTGAAGAGACTATTAAAGAAGAATAAGAGTTGGTGGACATAGCCCCACACTGGGGTGAGCCACGTATATCCTGTGTCGATGTGCTTTGTGCTATGTTGTTTATGTATTTAATTTCTTAATCCATTGATTCTCAATTGATTTATGTATGAATGAATGCTAGATCTACCCTAATGCTATGTGCTAATGGTTAGATATGATTAGATCTTAGTTAATACTGCGCTTCTATGTAACAAAGGTTTGGCATGCGATGTGAATAAGGGTTAGAAGACTAATGAATGTTAATTTCTAAGTGATCTGTTAAGTATTGTGATCACAGATCTGTGTCCCAGCTAGGTTGTAGACACTTGAGTCTTGCAACCCTCCGTGTATCTACCTTGGGTGAGACTTCATCTGCTTCACATGTGTTGTCGAAAGGGCCGGTAGTTAGGGTTTTGTTGGTGCGTTGAACCCTAGGTCTTCCCCTGTGCCAACAAATGGTTCCATTGTCGGGACCTAAAACTGTGCTTGTTGGGAACTGAAGAAAAGAGAAATCTCTGTGCGTAGATCTATTGCTCTAGTGCGCAGTATTCTACTTGACTTGCAAAGATCTGTGCTAAGAGAAGGAAGCCCAATCTGAAGAAAGAGGTAAGATATTAAATCTTTGTGCTCTGGTAAATGTAAGATAAGTGGAAATTTTTTCTTCGAAAGTATGGATCTAGTTATGTTTGATAGATTTGGTCCTAGTCTCAAAACTAGGGCACAACTAGAAGAGAGAAGATTTGATATGAATAGATCTGATAGTAATAGTGAAAGATATGTTATTCTTATGCATAGAAATAATGTTTTGACTAATAAGTGGATGCAGGACCCTAGAAAGAATTTTTGCATATTTAAGGTCCATCACTGTGATCCTAGTGCGTAGTACAAGAAAGGTTGGGGATCCTTTAAGAGAAAGAGAGGATTGACACTTTGCTATAGTTCCAAAGACCGGGACATCTTGCTAAGGAATGCCCTGGTAAAGGTCCTATTTGTATTTGTTGTAAAGCTATTGATCATGAGTTTTTGGATTTTCCTAGAATGATTTCTAAAGTTGAGAAGATGAACTTGAGACAAGAAAACCATGAAGAAGGTCAATAAACTAAGGATATGTTAGAGAATTAGATAGAATCAGAGACTATGTTATTACAGCTAAAAGAAACATTGAATGATCATAGAGACATCAATTTACCAGAGATCTTAAAAGAAAAGAAGTGCATAGAAAAAAGAATAGGAGACTTCAACATAGACTGTGTCTTGGATGAGGAAACACAGGTGAACATTATGGCAAAAAGCACTTGGGAAAGTTTGGGAAAGCCTACTATGATTCCTTCATTAGGAGGGATAGGCTTGTTTAAAGGAAAGATGATAACCCTATGTGGAAGACTTACTCATGTACCTATGATTTCCCATGGAGCATCGAATGAAGAAGACTTTGAGGTCATTAAGTTTGTTGAGAACAATGCTCCTTTTGCACTTTTGTTAGGAAATACTTGGATTGAGAAATATCAAATCTGAAGGAAAGAAGAAGAGGAAGCCATAAAATAGAAAATACAAGAATTCAGGGACTTCATAACTGAGAAAATAGAGCGACTAATACAAGAATAAGAGGATAATTCGAAGCAACTGAGGGACAAAGAATTAGCTATCGAAGTTGAAAGAACACAAGAAGGCTTAAATAACCTATCCATGCAAGAGAAAGGAGAACCTACCCTAGAATTAGTAAGAGAAGAGATATTGCATGGGAAACGTTTGAGAGAAAATCAGCAGTGCAAAGTTACTATGCTAAGAGAAGTTAAGAGTACGAATGGAAAGAGGAATACAGAGACTCAGATAAGAGGAAATAAGGCCAAAAATCTCAGTAAGAATAAAGAAAAGTTAGAAAAATTGCAAGAAGCTCCAGAGAGGACTTTGCAGAAGGAAGGCTTGCAAAAATTGAACATCATCGGAATAGAAGAACAACGCAGACTGGGAATTCTCCATGATGAAGCTATATGACCATTGGAGGTGTCTCGACCATTCGAACGATGCTCGAGAATGGCTAGAAACACAGTTATTGTGGAAAATATAGCCATTGGACTATTGAGACCATGCCATAACAGATGAAACTGTATTGATTAAGGCATTTCAACCCATTGGAGGAATCCGTTATGATGTTTTTTATTTAATCCATTGAATGCCTCACCAGGGACACATTTTCAAATTATGATTATCTGAGCTAAAATAGAACTAATTTCTATTGCGCTGGGCTTTTCAGACCTCGCCACCCATTTTTCTTACCTTGAGCACCTGTTTGCCTACCCGAGATAATTGACCACAGGCATGTATGTTGGGAAAACGTAGCGTAGTAGAGAAGTCTGTGGAGGAGATCCTAATAGAACTTATGTCTAAGAAGGTTATGTCCACAGGAGTACAGGCCTCGTCGACGGTCGGATTTCAAGAATCTCCTTTGACTGCACATCAATCTAGTCGATCTGGACCATCTAGAACTACAACAGAGAAGAGAATCAATCACTGTGATGATCTGGTGAATGCGAATGTCATCTCGTCGGTCTTTCCCGACTACATCCCACCTCTGGCTGGCGCGGTTAGTTGTGACAGCATCCTGAGATATTTCAAATACACACTCATCACTATGTACCTCCCGAAGGGGATACACACAGTAGGACCGCAGCTAGGACTGATCCCTAATCTTAAGATCAACAACTTTAACCTAGGAGACAAAATTAATTATGCGATGCTCGCACTGCATAGGTACTTGACAAAGACAATGAGGAAGAAGACAAATATAGTCCCCCATCTATGGATCAAGGATATTGCGAGGTCCACCATCCTTAATGTTATGAAGATACCCCACTTTGGCATACATTGGGAGGTTAACGCGTGCATTAAACACCTCCTTTCATGATACCATGGAAGTTATATTTGGTTGGATAGGCGTGTGACTATGGATCCAAAATTAATCCACATGATCACTGGATTGAGCGTGCAGGGACCAGAACCTCACCAGTTCTATCTAGAGAAGGCTACAGATTGTACCCTGGCACAACGAATAAAGGAAACATATGGTGATGTGGAGAAGGGGAAGTGAGGCTACAGGGTACCCTCCATCCAAGATGGCATAGTGTGCCTATATTTCCAGTTGATCACTGGTAAGATCATCAGGAGGAACAGACCAATGCAAGTCACAGGGTTTGTCATCGACCTCATAGGGAAGTGCATTGAAGAGATGCAGATGAATTGGGCGAGCTACCTTGTCAATGAGTTGGAGAAGGACTACCATGAAGTGAAGGACCATGGCTATGAATTCCACTTTAGCTGGTTACTCATACTCATAGAATTTGTCACTTGGGAGATGCAAGAGGGAGAGACATTCCCTAAAGTCAAGCCATATGAACCACTGGATGTGAGGTTCACCACCTTGTGGTATTCAAGTGATATGGAGAAGCAGTGGCAGTCGAATGCTGTCTTCCACACTTACTACTTACAAATCACACGGGTCATTGAGTCATTCCCCCATATGACGTCGAATACACTCCATAGGTTCATGCCACTTGCAAAGTTTCACATAGACTGACACTTCATATGTATCATCATGCACGGGGAAAAAAACAAGGAGGAGTTGCAGTCGTATTATAAATTAACTAAGGAAGATATGGAGGAGATAACCAAATAATGGCTTGCATATTTCCTTGTACCAGTTGGAGACACAGAAATATCCGACCTCGACCTCATCAGAAGTCCTGTGGTCACTAGGAGTGAGTGTGATGGACCGAGCAATGCTAAGAATAAGAAGAAAAAAAAAGAATTTCAGGAAATAAACATTGCATCGGAGGAAACTATGCCTAACTCACCTGGATGAGGAGGAGGTGACGAAATAAATCAAGAAGAGAGAGGAGAAGAGGACAAGCAAGAAGAGGGCGAAGTGACACCGCTGAAGGATCCCTTACAGAGGCTGATACATTGAAGAAAAGGAAGGTTTCTCTGAAGAAACCCTCAATGTGGAAGAAGTCACGAGCCAATAATCCTTAGTCACAGAATGTGCTCACAGTGGATGATATTCACCTCATCGTCGTAGCTGTAGTAGATGCTTTGGAGGATATTTTTCAGTGAAACGAAGAAAATAAGGAGACAATGTATGAAAGAATTGAGGCAGAGCTGAAGGGGGTACAACAAGCTCTCTACTCGAGGCACGTAGTGTCTACTATGCCATCATCATTAGAAGCTATAGAGTTGGGGGATGAGCCCACCCAACTACGCAGAATAGCAGATGCGACAAAGGATCGGCTTCGATGTGTCCAGGAAGAAAAAGAGCAGGCCACAGAGGCCTTGAAGTAAGAAAAGGAGGAATCCCTAGAGAAATGTTGGGTTGTGTAGCAAGAGAAATATGACCTTAGAGCGAAGTTTGAAGAGGATAGAGAGCAGATCCAAAAAGAAAAAGAACAATTGATCACAGAGTAGATTGGGGTTAGAGAAGCAGTAACTAGAGAAATTTGCTATGTGCCAAGATTGGCTCAGATGGAAGAAGAGACAGCTGAAATCCAAGTGGGAAATCTCTCTGAAGCCATTCAAAATATTCAAGAAAGAGTAGCAGATATGGAACTGCAAGTAGTGTCGATTAGTCTGCAAGAAGTGCGAGATCAAAGGGAAGAAACTGCTGGGAGCACAGTCGAAATAATCAAGGCATTGGCCTCATAATGCAAGAAACTAAGTAACCGAAGTGCACAGACCTATGAGCGCCTTGCATAACACCCAGAGATGAGGATATTGGAGGCACAACTCCAGGAAGCAAAGCAGAAAGCATCGACAATGCAAGCACAACTGAAGTAGCTTATGACTGTTGAAAATATGAAGAGATTACAACAATAGCACACAGTTCAACAATAGATCACTGCTATCCAAAGTAAAGTGATGGAGGTGACACAGTGACTCCAGTCGGTATAGTACAAAACCTAAACCCTCCTTGAAGATATCGAGGGACAAGGATCACAGTTGGAACAGGTGGTCGCCACAGTGGAACAATGCCTGGAAGGGCTTGTCACCAAGCAAGTCATTTAGGAGTTTGTTGAGCAGGAGGATCTGGCGAAGTAGCAAGTCAAGGCAGATCGAGCCAAGCTCAAGGCCTTCGAAGCAGTGTTTCCTAGATAAGAGCGACTTGGGACAAGTCACAAGTGAGTGTTGGGGGTTTGTTGGCCCTCAACCAAGTTTTGGGAGAATGTTGGTCGTGTTTGAGCATTTTTGGGACTTCGACAGGGTAATCAAAGATGGAGTGCCCAGGCGAAGTGAAGATCATGGGATATCACCATTTTCGTGGGAGTTTTAGGTTTTAGGGTTTATGTAACAGGTATGAGATGTTGGCCCATGGGTCTTACCCATGTTTAGGCCCCTTTTGTAATGTATAAATAAGTAGCTAGGCATTGTAAGAAGTAGTTCTGGTTAGCTATGTGCAAATCCTAAGAAGTATTTGGCTTAGTGCATGAATATGTTAAGGCTTACAGAGCTAAGTGAAAGTGTTTTGTAAGTGCTTTGGGCACAGAATATGTAAAGTCTTAGTGCTTGCAACTAACTCAGGGAAGGAGGATCTGGCAAGGTGTGCATAGATCTCTTGTCCTATATAGAGTTTCCTTTGTATCTTGGTGCTGATAAGGAGATTGAAGAGACCAATAAAGAAGAAGAAGAGTTGGTGGACGTTGCCCCGCACTGGGGTGAACCACATATATCCTATGTCAATGTGATTTGTTCTATGTTGTTCTATGTTGTTTATGTGTTTAATTTCTTAATCCATTGATTCTCAAGTTATTTATGTATGAATGAATGCTAGATCTACTCTGATGCTATGTGTTAATTGTTAGATATGCTTAGATCTTGGGTAATACTGTGCTGCTATGTAACAAGGGTTTGACCTACGATGTGAATAAGGGTTATAAGACTAATGGATGTTAATTTCTAAGTGCTCTGTTAGGTATTGTGATCAAATATCTGTAGACACTTGAGTTCTGCAACCCCCCCTGCCTCTACCTCAGGTGAGACTTCATCTTGTTCGTAGTTGTTGCCGAAAGGGTCGTTAGTTAGGGTTTTGTTGGTGTGTTGTTGAAGTGTTGAACCCTGGGTCTATCCCTGTGCCAACAATTCTCTTAGTCCTGTAGACCCATCTACACTTGACAAGTTTCTTTCCTAAAGGAAGGGGAACCAGATCCCAAGTATGATTCTCAAGGAGGGACTTGTACTCCTATTGCATGGACGATTCTCAAAATGGATTTCCAACAACGTCACCATAAGACTGTGGATATGAAGATTGAACAAAGAAAATATTCCTAGGTGGCATCGGTTCAGTTGCAGTGAGTACAAGAGGAGGCTCCTCGAAATCGGATCAATTACTCCTAGCATCAGCTGGATCCCCAACAATATCCCCTGCATCTTGAAGAGTAGTCTTGGGCCACTTGGGCCTCTTCTCTGGCTTGACATGTGCATCTAGATGCACTAACTGTGGATATGACTATACTAACTCTATATCTGGGTCATCTAAATCCTATGAATCCTCTGAATCATAACTCTTATATGAAGAAGAGTCAACATGTGTGTTGGAGGTAGGCCAAAGCGGAAAGAAAGAGGCTTTTGAGAAAGAAAGAATGCACGCAGAAAGCGACAACTGGAAGGAAGAACATGACGTGCGCATGTAGGGAATACCTAACGAAGGTAGGGTTAGGGTTTTGGTGATGTATTGTAATGGCTGAAGAGCTAGAAATGTATAAATATAGATACTTAGGTATCATAAGGGGTTTAGATTTATACTGAGGTATTGTTCAATTCAGAGTAGTATCGAGTTTAGCTAAGTTATCTATGAGCTGTTGTGATATGAAATATTTGATTGGATGATCTATTTTGTATAAGTTGTTGAGATAGAGAGGATGAAGGAGGGTATATTTTTAGGGTTAGATTGCAGGCTGAGGAGCCTGGTGCGATCTAGTCTTCCTCATATATATCTTACCCGACAGGGAAGAGTTGTAAGCACGCGGTGACATAACGACTATAATAAAAGATCTGAGAGCCAAATATTTGTGGACGTATCCCAGGAGGGGGTGAACCATGGTAACATTTGTGTTATGTGATGAATGCATGCATATCTTTATTTTCTTCAATAGCTATTGTTATGTTTAATGAATGGGTTGTTATATTTTATTCTTATTTGCAAATGACAGTATATTGCGTGTACAAGTGATAATAGTGGTTCAATATATAGTTCTCATATATCCCACTTAATCCTAGGCTATAAACACATGAGTATTACAACCACCCATGAAATCTATCTTCGGTGAGACTACGCATCGCATCTTGTGCATTTTGTTGCCTTCTGGTTTACCAGGAGGGCCGATAGTTTTAGAGGCTTTGTTGGAAACCTGAATAGACATGAACTCTAGGTCAATAAACTTAGACCAAGGAGAAGAAGTAACCAGCAAATGGTTATGTTTCTGTTGGTAGGAACATGAGAGGATTGAGTAGATGAGATAGGTTGAACAAGAGAAGAGTGAAGAAAAGAAGAAATCAATGAGCCATTAGAAGGGGATGTTGAGACCGTGGAATCCCACAAAAGCAGATATCGAAACTTGGCTAAGAAACAAAGTTCTATAGTTTGCACAGAAAGATAACAGAAACCCTAGAATAACACCCCACAAATATCTTGAGAAATACGTGTTTACTGATTTTCATAAAGTCTTTTTCTGTGATTTTCCACACTTATTGTAGGAGTGGATACTAAGGTTGAAGGATAACCACACAACGAACAGGATTTGACAGTTAGAGTGGACCCCAGTATAGATTGAGCAATTACAGCAGGTGAACAACAAATTCACTCGCATAGTAGATTTTTGGCTTGACAATATTGTGGCAGGTTTTATAATAGAGTTTGCAGTCGACACAATGAAGTTGTATAGCATAACAGAGAAAGATTTTTTACGCGGACCTCGAGGAAGGTACATTAAATCATTGTATACATATATTAATATATTTCTATACAATAAAGGTGTAATGACAATGGCGTCAGAAAACTAAACTTCCCTACGTGCATGGGGAAAGGGGGGAAGCACTAATAGAAAGAGGAGAAATGGAAGGAGGAAAGGATAATGGAAATAAGGAGGAACCCTTGGACCTTATTATGATGTATGACAACCAGATCAAGCGGATCATGGCGAAAAATGGAAAGATGCGTAGTGGAGTACCCTACCAATACAAGGTGAAAACCAAGAAGAGAGTCAGAGCCGCGAGGGAAGGCTTGGCGAGTGACGAGGAAGAGGTAGAGGATCTTAGGGTTGTGGAGCAGATTGAGGAAATCCTATGTGCAACATATGAGAGGAAGACGAGAGGTCCAGGAGTGGGGAGAGAAGGAAGCAATCCTATCCATATTAATGTTAGTGTGGAACCCATAAACCCATGTGTGACTAATACACCAAAGAGAACAACACCATTTAGAAAACCTAAGTTCAGAACTAGTCAAATAGCCGGAAGTACATCTACACAAGGAACAATAATTGGAGGAGCCAATTCAGGCAACACTAGTCGAGTATCTACACCGGGCAGAGGTAGTATTTCAATGTTGAGAATGACATGACACAATCCCACCATCAGGTTACTAGAATTTCGAGGAGAAGCAGCAGAATACCCTGAGAAACACTTGTTCATTTTTGCAAAGATCTGGGAAGCAAAACAAATCACCGATGAAGATACTAAACTTACGCAGATAGCTATTACATTAATAGACCACGCATTATACTGGTACATGAGTCTAGATGTAAACAATGCACCTGGGATGAAAAGGACACTAACAAACATTAATAAGTTATTGATTAATGAGTTCCAGAAGTCAAGCTCAGAGGATCAATACATGAATGAGATGATAGAAATCCGACAAAAACTTGGAGAATTTGTTTGGGAGATTGACCAATGATTCAAGCATTTAAAAGGAAATTTGAAGTATCTCATGACCGATATACAACATAGGCACCTATTCGTCAATTCACTACTACCACACTTAAAATACCCATTGCGACAACAAAAGTTTTAGGCACAGGTAGAGGCTCTGCAGGCAGCCCTGCAACTAGAATAAAACCAATATCAACAAACAGACCCATTTATCGAAGAACTAAAGGAGGATTTGAAGAACTTAACATTCCAACTAACCCAGAATAATAGTAAGGACAAATGAGAAGTTGTTTGGTGTACCACATGCAGGATGGAAGGACACCACAAGAATGAATGTTCGACATTCACGTATTATATGGCAGCAGGAATGCCAAATCGATTACCAACAGGAGGACTATAGTGCGAAATATGAAAGAAACCGAGTCATGATCCTTATCACTGGATGATGATGCAAAAATACCAGACAGTCCCAACGAGTTCATATTGCAACTTTTTCAATTCAGTGGACCACGATGAAAAGGATTGTAGAACTATGTAGTTGATGTGATAAAGGACACCAGATGCATACAAAGTGTAGGAATAAATGATGACTAGGCAAGCCGCACCACATTTTAATAAAGTTCTAGCTCCATACAACACTGTGCAACAACGGTATAATACTACGCAACAACCATATAATAATGCACAACCATAGTACAACACAACACAACCTGAGTACAATACCATGCATTATAATCAGGCGCCTCAGTATAACGCGCCGAGGGGAGATCGAGAAGGCTATAGAGGTGGAGGACGAGCAAGAGGAGGTTTTGGATGAGGTAGAGGACCGGTGGTATGTCACGATTGTCAACAACCGAGACATTATGCAAGATAATGTCCACTTCCACCAACAAATTGTATGTATTGTCGTGCATCAAACCATAATAAAGAGGAATGCCCAACACTGTTAGTAAAGATCCAGGAAAAGAGGAACCAGAACAACCAGAATGTTCAGTGGATCTCATCCAAAGCAAGGGATGAAGGACAAAACATCAACATAGTTACCCGCAGAGGAGCTAAAACAGGAAATGACGCTGCTCGACAAGAACCAGTACAAAATTAGTTGGTGAAGAAGAACACTGAACCAAGGAAGCATTTCAACACATAGAAGGAGAAGGAGGTATTTAAGCAAGCAAGACAAGAATTACATAAAGAAGACATGGCACCAACTTCAACTGTGCAACAAAACAAGGAAGCACCAGAGTACGAGATGCCTCAATTATTGGATCATACCAACTAAATGCAACCCATGGGAGAAGTAAGTACAATCAAAGGATTTTTGCAATCTTGTGTAAAAGTATTGAGTGATTCATCATCTGTCAAAATATTGAAAAACATATTAGAAAAATGTAGTATAGAGACAGAAGGAAAACTAGAAAAAAAAACAATCAATCACCTACATACAAGAAGAACCAGTAAGGAGTTCAGACTGAATGCCAACATTGGGGATTTCAACATGGGAGACATCATACTGGATATAGGATCTGAAGTTAATGTATTACCAAAGAAGAGATTTCAATGTATGGTAGAGATCACGTTAGGTTACTCACCTGTTCAACTAAAATTAGCAAACCAGCATAGAGTCTTACCAATCGGTAGACTGAAAGGGGTAACAATAGACCTATATGGAGTGCGCACTAAAGAATATTTTGAAGTCATTGAAATAGTGGATGACAAAACACCATATCCAGCGTTGCTCGACATAGATTGGGCATTTGAAAACCAGGCCATATTGAAATTAAGGAAAATAAAGATGAAATTTGAGTGAGGAGAATACAGGGTCATTGCACCATTAGATCCATCAAAAGGGGAAAGGTTTGTAGAACCTACTTTATTAGACCTAGAGAAAATCAACTAGTTGTATAGAACAACTGCGCGGGTTGAGGATTACGTAAACCCAACTGCATAGGGGATACTCAGTTGGCAGAGCATTACTTCATGTGCAACAGACTCAGACACTAGTCTAGAAAAATGGAAACAAAGTCTACATGAAGTTTCCACGAGAAGATGTGCACGAATAGACCGTTAATTAAGATAGGTAGGTGTAAGTTTTAAACCTGCGAAGTAAAGCAATGCATATAGATTCTTAAGCAATACATAAATTAATCAAATGGCTCATACACAGAGTACACATAGATTTTTACCGGAAACCCTCAACCAGGAAAACCTTTCTTATTTTCATTATATCGAATTTCAGCATTCTCCATACAATATATACAATGTTTTTAGGTATTTTGTAGATACCAAAACCCTAATCCCTTAATCCGGGATTAATTTACAAATCAACTAAAAATAGCAAAATCCGCTAAAAATAGCAAAAACCGCCCAAAAACCCTAGGTGAAGGGATCGTCAGACGCAATTGTTGTATTTGACGCACCCCCACACACACACATGCAAATAATATAACACACACCCAACAGTAGGCACGAAGATAAGGGAACCACCTAGTTTCCATAGAATAAATGACTTGGAAACTTTCTTGACACAGTATGAAGATGAATTCTTGGAGAAACAGAGACTGTTAGCACTTGATATATCACTCAAGGCCACACCTACAAGATTTTGGGGTGCACACAAAGAAACAATCACAGATTGGTACCAATGTAAGTGGTTACTACACATAAGGTTCAACGTAGAACATAAATACAACAAGAAACATATATACGATGGATAGGGGGCACCAACAAAACACTTGGAGAAGTGAAAAACGTTGTGGAAAATGACACCCACAGAGGAATGGCCTCATCATTTCATACACACCCTAGCGGGCATACCAGCGAACTGGTATACAGACCAGGAACTGCTCAAAGGAACTGTGACCTGGACAACATTCCAACAAAATTTTGTAGTCACTTTCTCATTCAAAGATAAGAACCCCAACATAGATGCATATCTTAAACAGATAAGAGGAGTGATATTCATCAAGGGACAATAAGTTGAACTCATAATAGAGGAACAACAATGGAACAAACATACAGTTAAGGAACTATTGTCATGTTACCATGTGCAAGAGGAAGCACTGGATGAAGACGATCTGCATGATGTTCAGATCAAAGAAGTAGAAGGCGAAAGAGAAGTGGAGGGTCCACCGATAGAATTAGAGTCTATTTCCATGCCGATCAAGGTAAAGAAGGTTAACATTGGGACATTTGAGAACCCCAAGATGGCCAGCATTGGAAACCACTGAGATGAGAAAATAGTGGAAAGTATAATAGATTTATTGTGTGAGTACAACGAATTGTTTCCCAAAACATTTACAGAGATGAAGGGTATAGCCAGAGAGCTAGGATAAATGAATATATCACTAAGACCTGAAGCGATACCGATCAAACAATGACCATACAGATTGAACCCAATATATAAGAAGAAATTCAAAGCTGATATTGACAGGATGCTCAAAGTCAGAATCATAGAATCAGTCAAAGAATTAGAATGGATAAGCCCGATGGTAGTGTAGGACAAAAACGAGGGATAAGGATACACATTGACTTAAGGAAGTTGAACGATGTATGCCTACATGACCCATTCCCTACAATTTTCATGGATGAAGTGTTAGAGAACGTAGGAGGACATGAAGCTTTCTCATTTACTGATGGATTCTCAGGCTACCATCAAATTAAGATAGCAAAGGAAGACAGATACAAGACCACGTTTGCGATAGAATGGGGATCCTACCAGTACACGTTCATACCATTTGGACTAAAGAATGCACCAGCAATATTTTCCAGAGTAGTCATCGCCGCATTTAAGGAATTCATCCACCAGTTTCTAAAGGTATACCTGGACAATTGGACAGTCTATAGTTTTCTGAAAGACCATGTAGAAGTCTTACAACTAATGTTAGAAAGATGCAGGTAGTGCCATGTTGAAATTACTAAGGAAACTGAGAGGGGGGGGTGAATCAGTTGTTACTGTGCTTAAACATTATTAAGTCTATTAAGACATTTTTTCATCTTTCATCAAGTGAACATCAATATTATACATAATATGAACAACATAAATAATGAGCATCAATCACACATAAGATATACACAGAGACAGATTGTCACGAGGAAACCCATAAAGGGAGAAAACCTCTTCTTCTTTGAAATGATAGGTAGTCTTTTAATTTCTGTACATCATCTATGAATGAGCACCAACTCAAAGTGAGGCTACTACCTCTATTTTACAAGATCCAACTTGTTGAGAGCACCAACTCTCTGGTTTCTCTAGCACCGACTAGAAGGAAGCACCAACTCCCTGAGTGTTCTAGCACCAACTGGATGGAAGAAACTACTTCCACTTATACAAGCACCAACTTGTTTGAGAGAACCAACTCTCTGGTTTCTCTATAACCCACTAGAAGGAAGCACCAACTCCTTGAGTGTTCCAGCATCGAATGGATGGAAGCACCTACTTCCACTTATACAAGCACCAACTTGCATATAGAAAACACTGTGCTTTCCCAAGCACCACCCTGCCACCCTGTTTTCTAGCCACAACTAGATGGAAGCTAAAACTCCCAATAGTCAAGAACCAACTCGAATATCAGAGGACCACAGTCCTCCCTAGCACCACCCTACCTACCAGATTATAAATAAATGATTGAATAACCAACAACATAGATAAATCGATTCTTACCACTTCTTCTCTGTTCTGTAAATCTGGTCTGCTTCTAACTGTTCTGCAATTCTTCTCTTCCTCTGTCTGTTCTGTAGTTTTTCTCTTCTTCAAGCTGTTTTGCAATTCTTCTCTTGATTCTATCTATTCCTCATTTGTTACTCATATCTGATTTTTATCTCACACTGCGCATACTGTCAGTCTCACACTACACATACTGTAATTTTCCCTTTCTTACAGTTCAACTCATTTTTCATTCAGAACGACCAACCCGACGTAGTCACTATGTGTTTCTTTTTATATTCTACAACCCCTTTGGTTACCCCTCAAATCCCTAGAACAATGCTTCAACAACTAAAATGCCAACCATCCAAGAACCATGATTCAATTCTGTTAACTGAATCATAACTGAACAATTAATCGTGAAGAGCAACAATATCCCTTCGATCAGATTTCCAAGTATCCAACACCGTTGGATTACAAGCACAGGGTCTCACGTTGATTTCTCCATTTTTTATTTCGGTATTTTGACATTTCAGCATTCCTGTGGTGAATATTCTCGACACTCCAAGTTGCAATCCCCAAAATGGAGCCAGATCAATGGTCCACAAAACTTCATAATATGATCCCTTCTTTTCTTAATTGAACGGTTGACGGGATTTCGACGTTTTTCCCTTCAAGTCATCGTGACTCCAACATTATAAAATTCATGATCACAAAATCTCCGAAGTGATCAGACAGTTCACATAACCCACTGAGATGGATGTTTGACAGTATTTTAGAGTTTTTCCTTTCGGGTTTTCGAGACTCACAATAGTCCCTTTCGGCATTTCGGAGTTCGAGACTTTGTGATGGTGGAGTTTCTTCTTGCTATGTAAAACCCTGAAATAGAAAGTTTCGATGTGACGTAAACCTGCTAACGTCACATGTGGATTGACATGTGTCGAATATATGCCACATGTCACTCTGATTCATGACTTACATGTGCCTGAAATGTTGAATCATCTTGACACTTGTCATTGCCTGATTTTTCCACGTGTCCTTAGCTGACGTGGTTTGTTGATGTATCTGTTTCAGGATTTTGAGGTTCGTTACTTCAAAGGTTAAAGTTCTTTTGATCTTTGATTTCCCGGTCTGCGAAACTCTGAAATGGAGTCTTTGACATGCTCTGATCTTTCGCATTTCGCGATTTCATCATTATTGTCGTGAGTGTCCTTGACACCTTCAACTCTCGGTATTCGAAACTATGAAAGGGAGATTAAGTCATGGTTTCACATTTCACGATTTCATCATTCTTGTCATGAGTTTCCTTAACACCTCCAAATCCCTGTATCTGAAACTCTAAAATGGAGATTAAGTCACGGTTTCGCATTTCACGATTTTCTACCGTGAGTTGCTTCCTTGACTCCTGGAGTTTATGCTTCTGATCTTGCCATGTGATCATCATTGCGCTATTGGTATTGCCACTTTCTCTTGTTCATCATCGTCGGGCTGAGCTTACCATCAATGACAAAAAAATACTCTTCCTTCTGTCTGCCCATAATAAATATGCCAATAATCTCCCCCTTTGGCATTGATGGAAACCTTGAAGACACTACTCATAGCATTCTTACGATTACACTTTCTCCCCCTTTGACATCAATGTCAAAGAAGTAACACACCCCCCTGAGCTGTTGCAGTACATACTCCCCCTGTCAACTATGCGCAACTTAGAAATACAACAGATATTCAAATAAGTACTCCCCCTGATCAGGTGAAAAGATTAGATGAAAGAAGTTATAACCCCCAAATTTTGACGAAGATATCCAAAAGGGGTCGCTTCTAACGATTTAGTAAAGATATCAGCTATTTGTTATGTGGAAGGAATATAATTCACTTGAAGAATTATGTTTGTAACTTGTTCTCTAAGAAAATGTTATTTTATTGGTATGTGCTTAGATTTTTAATGAAGTACAAGATTCTTAGAGAGACTGATGGCACTGGTGTTATCACAATGAAGTGGAATGGGATCAGTGTAAGTTACCTTCAAATCTGCAAGAGTTTGTATCATCCATAAAAT
>SNQJ01S0008188.1:164342-180990 GCA_010110895.2 Picea sitchensis
TATTTTTCCTGGTGCATCATTTCCAAAAGTTACATTCCCTGATTTTCTTTCACTTAGAGTTAGAAACTTACTTTTGTCTCCAATCATATGTTTGGAACATCCATTGTCAATATACCAAGGATTATTTTCTCTTTGGGCTGATAACACTAGTTTACACTTGTCATCTTCTTTCTTCTTCCAAATCTTGAAATTTTCAGCAGTAAGATTCGAGTTTGACTTAAAATTCCTTAAGCGACAATCTACAACTTTATGTCCATAGTTATGACAGATGTAACATTCTGGTTCACTAAATATAAGATCATAGCGATTTTTATGCTCATAACTATTGTTATGCTTAACTTGCGTCCTTTTCCCAGCCATCGCATGATTTATAGTCTGAGGTTGTTTGTTGCTTGGTTGTCTCGATCTTTGTTGTGGAAGATGGTTATTCGCTGAATATCTTGATTGTTCATATCTAAATCTTAAATCTTGATTGTTCATATCTATATCTTGATTGTGACCAAAATTAGAGCAGAAAAAACAATAACCATAGAAAAAACCTTTGTACCTTGAAAAAGTTTGTCTTCTTTGAGGAGGTTGATTTATTTCATGCTGATAATCTCTTTGATCTACAGATTCAGTTTTGGTACTTTTTCTTTCATTCCTTCTTGGTGGATGATTCTCTTTCTTTGTTTCTGCAGAGTGACTATTGTTAATGTTTGAGGATTTGACAAACTTGATAGGTTCTGTATTACTTGGATGATCACTACTTGATCCTTCTTCATACCCCAAGCCAGCTTTCAACTTTGGGTTTATTTGCTGATTTATAATGGAGGTTAATCCTTCTAAGGCTTTAATACTTGGCATATTTTGGTGATACAATCCCTTAAACTTCTCAATTTCTTTTCTGGTTTTTACTATATCTTATTCTAAGGCTTCACACCTCGCTTTCTTCTCTAACAATTGTTGTTTCAGTATGTCTTCTATTTTCTTTTCCTCTTCTAAATGCACTTTTAGTAGAGAAAAGTCTTCATTAGGTTTTTCACTATTCATTTTAAACTACTTCAACAACTATTTTTGTTTTCTCTTCTTACCTCTGAGTCTGTAAATTTCTTCCAAAGCACTGATTAATTCACCTTCCATATCCACCACATCTTCTTCATCATCCATTTCACCTCATGTGTGTTCATCATCAATATCTCCCATAGCCATAAGCATAAAATCATTCACTTTGTCTTCACATGATGAATCACTATCTATGTGTTCTGAGGAATTGTCATTATTTGCACACAAACTTTTCTTTTTACTATATTTCTTGAATTTGTACTTCTTTTCATCATCAAAGTTCTGGTCCTTTTTCTAATGGGGACACTTAGATGAAAAATGACCTATCTTGCCATAGTTAAAACATTTGAAGGGAAGCTTGCCTTGATATTTTCCTGATCCTTTCTTTAACCTTCTCACAAATTTTGCCTCAATATCATCTAAATCTGAATTAGTATTCTTGTCTTCTTTAAAAGATGCTTCTCTAGTAATGGATTTATCTTTGTTGATTCTCATTTCATATGCAGTTAATGTTCCTAGGAGTTGATCAATGGAAAAAGTTTTAAGATCATTTAGTTCTTCTATTGCAGAGACTTTTGGATTAAATTTATCAAGCAAAGATCTTAAAATCTTCTGAACTAAAATTGATTCTTCAATATTCTCACCAAGACCATTCATGGCATTCACAAGTTCTTCAACTCTTAAAAAGTACGTGCTAACTGTTTCATCTTCATTCATATTTAGTTGTTCAAACTTCAACCTAAATGTTTGAAGTTTGGCATCTTTTACTTTCTCATTTCCTTCATAACTGCTAATAATTTTATCCCACATTTCTTTGGCAATTTGAAGATACATCACCTTTACAAACTTGGCTTCTACAAGTCCATTCAAGATAACATTCATTCCCTTAGCATTAAAGCTAAATTATAACTTATCATCCTTGGAAGATAGCACAACAGGCTTTATGTATCCAATCTCTACTACATCCCAAACATCAGCACCTAAGGCCATTAGGTATGTTCTCATTATAACCTTCCAAAAGGAAAAATTTGTTCCATCAAACAGAGGAGGCTTAGTGGCTGAAGTCCCTTCATGACTTGTCATGTTTAAGCTTATAGATCTACCTTTAGATAAAAGGAACTAGATCTGATACCAATTGTTGAAATTACTAAGGCAACTGAGAGGGGTGGGGGTGAATCAGTTGTTACTGTGATTAAACAATATTAAGTCTATTAAGCCATTTTTTAATCTTTCATCAAGTGACCATAAATATTATACATAATATGAACAACATAAATAATGAGCATCAATCACACATAAGATATACACAGAGATATATTTTCACAAGGAAACCCATAAAGGGAGAAAACCTCTTCTTCTTCGAAATGATAGGCAGTCTTTTAAGTTCTGTACATCATCTATGTTTGAGAACCAACTCAAAGTGAGGCTACTACCTCTGTTTTACAAGCTCCAACTTGTTGAGAGCATAAAATCTTTGGTTTCTCTAGCATCGACTAGAAGGAAGCACCAACTCCCTAAGTGTTCCGGCACTGACTGGATGGAAGCATCTACTTCCACTTATACAAGCACCGACTTTTTTGAGAGCACCAACTCTCTAGTTTCTCTAGCACCCACTAGAAGGAAGAAACAACTCCCTTAGTGTTCTAACACCGATTGGATGGAAGCATGTACTTCCACTTATACAAGCACCAACTTGCATATAGAAAACTCTATGCTTTCCCAAGCACCACCTTGCCACCCTATTTTCTAGCCACAACTAGATGGAAGCTACAACTCCCAATATTCAAGCACCAAATCGAATCTCAGAGGACCAAAATCCTCCCTAGCACCACCCTACCTCCCAGATTATAAATAAATGATTGAATAACCAACAACACAGATACATCGATTCTTACCACTTCTTCTCTGTTCTGTAAATCTAGTCTGCTTCTAACTATTCTGCAATTCTTCTCTTCATCTGTCTGTTCTGCAGTTCTGCTCTGCTTCAAGCTGTTCTGCAATTCTACTCTTGCTTATGTCTATTCCTCATCTATTACTCATCTCTAATTTTTATCTCACACTACACATACTATCGGTCTCACACTGTACATACTGTAATTTTCCCTTTCTTACAGTTCAACTCATTTTTCATTCAGAACGACCAACCCCACACAACCACTGCGTGTTTATTTTTATATTCTACAACCCCTTCGGTTACCCCTGAAATCCCTAGAACAACGCTTCAGCAACTGAAACACCAACCATCCGAGAACCATGATTCAGTTCTGCTAACTGAATTGTAACTGAACAATTAATCGTGAAGAACAACAATAGCCCTTCGATCATATTTCCAAGTATCCAACACCATTGGATTACAAGCATAGGGTCTCGTGTTGATTTCGCCATTTCACATTTCGGTATTTAGACATTTTGACATTCCTGTGGTGAAGAGTCTTGACACTCCAAGTTGAAATCCCTGAAATGGAGCCAGATCAACGGTCCAAAAAAATTCATAATCTGATCCCTTCTTTTCTTAATCGAACGACTGACAGGATTTTGGCGTTTTTCCCTTCGAGTCATCGTGACTCCAACATTGTAAAATTCATGATCATAAAATCTGTGAAGTGATCGGACGGTTCACATAACCCACTGAGATGGACATTTGAAGGGATTTCATATTTTTTCCTTTCGGGTTTTCGAGACTCACAATAGTCCCTTTCGATATTTCAAAGTTCGAGACTTTGTGATAGTGGAGTTTCTGCTTGCTACGTAAAACCCTGAAATAGAAAGTTTTGATGTGACAAAAACCTGCTGACGTCACACATGGATTGACACATGCCAAATAACTACCATGTGTCACTCTGATTCATGAATTACATGTGCCTAAAATGTTGAATCAACTTGACACTTGTCATTGCCTGATTGTGCCACGTGTCCTTAGCTGATGTGGTTTATTGATGTGTATGTTTCAGGATTTCGAGGTTCACTACTTCAAAGGTTAAAGTTCCTTTGATATTTGATTTCCCGGTCTGCAAAACTCTGAAATGGAGTCTTTGACATGCTTTGATCTTTTGCATTTTACGATTTCATCATTCTTATCGTGAGTGTCCTTAACACCTCCAACTCTCGGTATCTGAAAATCTGAAAGGGAGATTAAGTCATAGTTTCTCATTTCGCGATTTCATCATTCTTGTCGTGAGTGTCCTTGATACCTCCAACTCCTGGTATCTTAAACTCCAAAATGGAGATTAAGTCATGGTTTCACATTTCGCGATTTTCTGTCGTGAGTTTCTTCCTTGGCTCTTGGAGTTTATGCTTCTGATCTTGCCATGCGATCATCATTGCGCTGTTGGTCTTGGCACTTTCTCTTGTTCGTCATCGTCGAGTTGTGCTTTCCATCAATGACAAACAAATACTCTGCCTTTTGTTTGCCTGTAATAAATATGCCAACATGCCAGATATCATTGAACATAAAGAAATTAATATTCAGAACATCGTTTGGGATATTATTGGGCCACATGGTATGCAAACAAGGTTTACTAGTAGATCGTGGAAAGATTGCAGTAATTGTTAACTTACCACCACAAAAAATAGTCTATCATCTAAGAGCGGCATTGGGACACACAAGATACTACAAGAAATTTATCAAAGGATACGTGCAGGTTACCGCGCGAATGGAAAAAATGTTAAGAAAGGATACAAAGTTTCAGTGGATACCCTTAAGGAAAAGATGGTCACTACACCAATATTCATATTTCTAGAATGGGAGAAGACATTCCACGTACATGTAGATACATCAACCATAGAACTTGGAGATATCTTGGCGTAGCCAGGAGCGAGATATTTGGATCACCCGATAACATTTGCGAGCATAAAGTTATCAAAATCAGAACAAAACTATAACACTACAGAAAGGGAAGGCCTAGCTATGGTCTATGCAATGCAAAAGTTCATACATTACTTATTGGGGAAACACTTTAAGATGTTCACAGATCACACAACCTTGAGATACCTAGTCAACAAGCCATTGTTGGGGGGGAGAATCTATCGATGGTTACTATTATTTCAAGAATTTGACTTTGAAGTAATAGTCAAGCCAGGAAAATTGAATGCAGTACCTGACCACCTATCAAGAGTCACAAATGGAGAAGAACCGATGAATTTAGAAGACAACTTATCGGATGCAAAATTATTGTCAGTCCAAATCATCGATGAATACTTCACAGATATCATTCAGTACTTGAGCATAGGTATTGCACTGCAAGAATACAACACCGCATAGAAGAAAAAACTAGTAGTCCACGTCGTAGACTATCAACGGATCGCATTACACTTATATAAAATGGGTGCAGATAGCATATTGCAAATATATGTGTTAGAACGAGAAATACCAAGAGTTTTATCATAATCCCATGAGGGAATAACATGAGGGAATTATGCAGGAAAAGATACTGCACATAAGGTATTGCACACAATACTATGGTGGCTAAGGATTCACAGAGACTCAAATGAGTACTATCAAATATGTGATGTCTATCAAAGGGTAGGTAAACCCAATAGAAAGGACAACATGCCATTACGACCACACATAACATTGCATGGATTCAACAAGTGGGAAATAGACTTTGTGGGACCAATCAACCCACTAGCAAAACAAATAGGAGCTAGGTACATTATCACCGCGATGGAGTACCTAACAAGATGGGCGAAAGCCACACCAGTGAAGAATTGCAGTGTAGAAACAACAACGGACTTTTTATTTGAACAAGTGATCACTAGATTTGGATGCCCAAGAGTTTTGATGAGTGACCAAGGCACACACTTCATAAACAACACCATTGATGCTATGACTGAAGAGTTTGAAGTCTGTCATCAGAAGAGAATAGCATATCATCCATAGGAAAATGGAATAGTGGAAGCATTTAACAAAATCCTTGAGGATGCAATGAAAAAGATCTATAACGTCGACAAGGATGAATGGGACCTCAAAGTACCAACAATATTATGGGCCTACAGGACTACGTGCAAACATTTGATAGGGAACACACCATTTAAACTGGTCTATAGAAAAGAAGCAGTGGTGTCATTATAAGTTTTAGTATCGAGATTTCATGTAGCAGCGATCACATAGATGACAAAATGAAGCGCATTACAGGAGCGATTAAATCAGTTAATGACCATTGAGGAATATCGGATCTTAGAAGTGTTCCACCAATAGGTTCAGAAAGAAAGAGACAAATCTTGGCATGATAGACACATCAAGAAGAAAAATTTCAAGAAAGGAGATCTAGTATTGATGTATGAAAACAAATCGTTTCATCACCCAGGAAAGCTAAGAATACACTGGCTAGGACCATACAAAGTAAAAATTTTCACAGATGGAGGAGCTTTACAGTTGAGAGACTTATCAGGTGCAAAAATTAGAGGGATGATCAATGGGAGCCAACTGAAGCTCTACAAGGATAGTCGACCACCCATCACGCAGTAGAAAAAAGAAGAAGAAGGGAATGCATACTTAGGAACACAAACTCGGTGAGGAGAAGCACAATGACCATAGAAAAGGGGAAACAAGCGGGAAATGGAAATACGGAAAAATAAGTATGAAATGATGGAGATAAGAAGAATTGAATGACAGAAAGGACCGATGGGACACCACATTAATAGTGCCAACTAGAGTCGACAAGGCAGAGTAATGGAAAGTATGAAAGAGATGGAAGCGTCCTCAACAAGCTTCATGTGAAGCCCATACAACACATGGATGAGGGAGAACAGATTCTATTTGAGAAAGGAGAACAGATAGAGAGAGATAGAGGCTAAGGAGCACAAATCTGAGTTCACAGAGGTCACATAGACCATTCAAACTCAACAAACATTTGAAATTCAACACCATGGCACCACCAAAGAAATAAGAAGCAAACCAGAATGCCAGAAAACCCAGAGTTAGAACCAGGTCACGGGTACAGTTGGAAGAAGGTAAATAGTAGCCACCAGAGATTATCAATGTTGAGGAAATACCATCTCCAGAAACATCTCCTGTGAACCCCACACCTGTAGTGGAAGAAACCCAACAACCAGCACCAGAGGGCACAAATATAGATATACTAGAAGAGGTACAGGAGCAACAACACCAGGATGTATAAACCTTGAAGGAGGTGCAACCAGAGAACACCAAATAATGTTTGAGATTCAATGGAATGATGTTGAATCTGGAAGCAGCAGTTGAGCCAGATGAGTCTCAAACCACTGTTTTAGACCACCCATTGGAAGGAACAGTAGAATATGTCACAGGTTGGCTGGAGTGGTATTCTGAAGAACAACCAACCACCGTTGGAATCTCGATACAACCACCACCGAAGAAAGATAAGCAGTAGGTGCCTAGGTCACCTCGCAAGAAAGCAATCATAGCCCTTGATCTACTACGTATAACATATGGGGTACGAGTGGAAGTAGGCTTGATAGGGTAGATTGACAAGCTCAAATAATTAGACCACGATGTATCAGACCCAAACAAGTTTATGGAATTTGCAAAGAGAGTATACTTAGAGACTATGGGCGTAAATATGGTTGGGGAATCGATGGATAAACCACTCCAATGGGCAACAGGGTTGGAGAAAACAAGGATTTTAGGTCTGTTGGATCTACCACATTTTGGCAGAGGTCAGTACACAAGAGCATGCGTCAAATAGTTGTTAGCAGTCACACATGGTAGAGACATATGGTTGGATAAGCTCATATCGATAGACATAGAGCTTATTGTGAACATAATAGGTTTTCCATACAAAGGTATGGATCCCATGCAGTTTATGGACAACAAATCTAGGGAGAAATCACTAGCGGAAGAGATGAATAAGAAGTATGGTACCAACAGGGGAACACGACGGATCATTATCAAGAGGTTCAATGATGTCACAACACAAATGGGCGCAAAAATCTTATCCTGTAAGATGCTAAGAAAATGTCATGGGGAGGAAGTTACGACTGGGGTTGTCACAGTTGCAACTCAATGCGTTGAGGGCACCATAGTGAGTTGAACACCCTATCTCTTGAACTTGTTCCTGGATGACTGCAAGGATGCGCAGAATCTAGGAACATAGTTTCACAATTCATGGCTAATCATGTTAATAGCCTTTATGGGATGGAGGGAACCGAGATATGTAAATTTCGTTAAAAGACCCAAATCGAATCAGGGAGAGAGATATTTATTACTGAAAGCAACATCAGATGCTAGGCACAAAAGGATGAATGGGTCCATATTTGAAGGATACCTACGTGATTTGTAGGAGGCCATCAACAACATATGGAGGATCACCCAAGAGGTTGTCATGCAGTATTGGACATCTCCAACTTCAAGGCCACATGACATGTGATGTGGATACAGGAACAAAAGGATCCTGATAAGGAGTGGCTACAAATGCACTACTGTATCACATAGGGAAGCATCGACATGGTGATCATAGACTGGGAAGATGAATGGAAGATTCCATTCCTCACCCACAAATTGATGGAAAGTACAACAAAAGAGGAGGCAGGGCAAGAGGGAACATAGCCTTAGGAAGTCCAAGTTCCAAAGAAACAAAGGACGGGCTAGACAAAGAAAAACCAGACAGATGAAGGGACAACTAAGACAGGGACCCAAAAGGGGAAAAAGAACACTACACAACTGACTCAAGTGCAGCGAAAATAGGATGAGGTTGCATAAGGGACTACACTAAGTCCCAATCCACATGAACCAGGTGGAAATAAGAGGCGATCCATGTAGACAGGAGGAGTGTGCAAGAATACGAAGGCGCAAAGAACACCTCTAGAGTATAGGATCACAGAGGATGATGGAGAAATGATAGCCCAAATGGTCAAGGATTGTCTAGCCAAGGATTTTGACAATGTTGCACCCCACAGGGACAAGATTCAAGAGGAGATGGAATACATGCATAAGTTCCTCAATAAAATCGGGGAAGTACAGACAATAGGCAACAACAGGGGAATAGAGCCATCAACACCACAGACATTGGAAAGATTGGAAGAAGGAGAGAGAGATCCAGTCCATACGATACTGCAACCGAATGAAAGATTTCACATTTCACCCAGTATGTTGCGCATGGGTGAGATTGTGGGGAAGACACCCCTCAAAGACTTAAGCCAAATCCAACTGGTATTTCCATAGATACCATCCAGGGCTCTACACAAGTTGTAGATTAGTGTGAACCACAAGGTACAGTCTCGAGCACACTTAGACTTAGACAAGTTGCAGCAAGAAACAAAGAAGAGGGATGTGCTGGAAATAATATATGAATAGGCTAAGTTTGAGACCCAAGAGGAAAAGGAGTGCATGAAAGGATTGGAGAAGAGAGTGACAGGAACTTACAAGATGATTCCAAAGGCTGAATAGGGAGATGAAATCACATCAGTAGAAAAGATTGATCAGATTGCGCAGGTAATTGATCAATACTAGAAGGAGATTGAGAATCTTCGTGAACAACTCACACCCATGACTCCACAAGAAGTGAAGGAGAAAAGTAAGAAGGAAGCAGAAGAGTAGCTACATGAGATAGAGAAACATGTTAGAACAACAACTAACTTTTTCGAGAATGCAACACAACTTTGGACAAAGCTAGAGGAGGATCAGAAAGTACAAAAGTGGGACAAGGAAGAAGAAAGGTTAAGCACAACCATCCAAGACCTCAAGCAGAGGAAGAGGACAATGTCCATCATGGAGTGCGTCAAATGGGCGTAGGACATGAAGAAGCTGCAGGAAGAACTCACCATTGCACAGACATAGAAGAAGGGGCATCAGGCTCAAATGGAACCATTTCAAGAGTGGTTTGCAGAAGTCCTGGCATAGGAAGAGCAAGTCAAGACACAAATAGCACATACCTGGGAAGCGTGTGTGGAATGGATCAGTGATGAAATTGCAGTCTAGATAGTGGACACACTCAAGGAGAAGACCGCGTAGGCCCAAACACAGGCAACAAATCTCAGAGAGAAGTTGTAGGCGGTCACCAGGGAGATCAAATAATTGTGTTAGGTGGCTCGGGATGAGCCACATGTCAGTGTTGGGGGCCTGTTGGAGGCAGACCAAAGTGGAAAGAAATACATTTTTGGGAAAGAAATTTTGCACGAAAAAAGCGATAGCTAGAAGGAAGAGAAACACACACACATACAGGGAATACCTAATGATGATAGGGTTAGGGTTTTGGTAATGTATTGTAATGGATGAAGAGACAAAAAGTTATAAATATAGATACTCAGGTATCATAAGGGGTTCATATTTATACTGAGGTATTTTTTAGTTCAGAGTAGTATCGAGTTTAGCTAAGTTATCTATGAGCTTTTGCGATATGTAATATTTGGATGGATGATGTATTTTTTATAAGATGTTGAGCTAGAGAGGACGAAGGAGGGTAGATCTTGAGGGTTAGATCACAGGCTGAGGATCCTGGTGCGATTTAGTCTGCCTCATATAGATCTTACTCGACGGGGTAGAGTTGTAAGCGTGTGGCGCTGTAGTGACATAAATATTATAATAAAAGAGCTAAGAGCCAAATATTTGTGGACATAGCCCAGGAGGGGGTGAAACATGGTAAAATCTATGTTATGTGATGAATGCATGCATATATTTATTGTCTTCAATAGCTATTGTTATATTTAATGAATGGGTTGTTATATTTCCTGCTTATTTTCAAATGATAGTATATTGTGTCTACAAGTGATAATAGTAGTTCAATATACATTTCTCATATCTCACACTTAATCCTAGGCTGTAAACACATGAGTATTACAACCACCCATTAAATCTATCTTGGGTGAGACTATGCAGTGCATCTTGTGCATTGTGTTTCCTTCTGGTTTACTGGGAGGGCTAATAGTTTTAGTGGCTTTGTTGGAAACCCAAACATACATGAAACCTCGGTCAATAAACTCAGACATAGGAGAAGAAGTAACCAACAATTTGCATGTTCATCATCTCCGACATGTGGAAGAACAAAGGTTTATGTATGCAGCTGCTGAGGTACATGTGAGACACTTTTCTCGAATTGGGTACTACGCTCAATGATGAGTCGGTTCGAGGAAACATCAATGAGTTTGTATCCCTTCACACCATCAGGGTATCCAAAAACGATACACTCTTTTATCTGTGGATCAAGTGCCTTCCTCTTCTAAGAGGGAATCCTGGCCCATGCACGTGAACCAAAAATATAGAAGTGGGTCACTTCCGGTTTGAGGTTTCTCCAATCCTCATCAGGGGTTTTATCCTTGACAGATATATGGGAGATCTGTTTTTGTTGTAGGTTTCATAATTAAGTGCTTCATCCCATAATCTCTATGGAAGTGAATTTGCATGTAGCATGCAAGATGACATCTCTTTTAGAGATCTATTTTTCCACTCAATAACTCCATTTTGCTACGGAGTATAAGGAACCGTGTGATGAAAATGAATTCCTACCTCATGAAAAATATTTGTATCTCATGTTTAACATACTCTCCCCTATTATCTGTTTAGAGGACTTTGATTTTATTTCCTGACTGTGTCTCAACAAGGGCTTTGAAATCTTTGAGTTGTTGAAAGACCTCTAATTTTTACTGAGAAATAAAATCCATGTGAAGTGTGAGAAATCATCAAAAAAATGAGCACATACCTTGCTTTATTTATTGATGGATGTGGAAAAGGGCCCATGAGGTCACTATGGATCAAATCTAAAGGAGATGAAGCCTTTTGAGTCTTTCCTTTGTCGAATTTCTCTTGAGAGTTTTTTCCGAGAACACATCACTCACAAATTCCTTTGGAGAAGTGGATGTCAGGTATACCATTAACCATTTCCTTCTTTCTAATATGTTGCATATATCTAAAATTTAACTTCTTGAACCTTTCATGTCATATCCTATTGCTTTCAACAACATGGGTAAGAAGTAATGCAAAATTCAGTTCAATAAATTCAGAAAAAGTGTAGAGTCTAGATTGATGATTTACCTCATCGGTAGAAACCCTGGAATTGGTTTGCATGTCATAGATATCCACCGCATCGGGTTTGACTATGAATCTCTTTTCGGTGCTAGATTTAGTCATCTGATACATGGAGAGAAGATTGACGGAAAGTTTGGGAACGTGTAACACATTCTCGAAGATTTCGTTTGTGAGTTCAATTATTCCTTTTCCGATGACCTTGAATGGAGAGTTGTCCCCCATAAAAATAGGAGGACCTTGGCATGCATGAAATGAGGAATAAAATTCTTTTGTGTCATCCATGTGGTTTGATGCAGCTGAATCTACGATACAAACATCGTGAGAGGAGTTGATGGCAATCAAGGCATGGATAGAATTGCCTTTCTTGGGATTATGATCTTCTGGCTTCTTCTTCTTTGAACCCAAGGGATACGATATCCAAGGTTGTTTTTCTCAAGTATTTGGGTCATTATATCTATCTTTTTCTGCATACATGCAGATTGAGGATGGAATCATTTATGGCAGTAAGTGCATTTCTCCCCTTTTCTCCCCTTTCCACCTTTGGATCCGGAGGCATTGTTGAAGGGTTTTGAGTACCCTTCCTTCTTTGGATTTGCATGCACTTTCCTTTTGTCTTTGTCTTTAGATTTGAGATATTGATTACCACTTCCATCTTGAACAATACGTGCATGTGCCTTTGGGCCTTTTATTTTTCCCATATTGATGAGCATGTTCTACTCTTATGTTAGAGACTCGATAAAGGTCTCAAGAGAGGGCATCGTCTAGATAGATCCAGAGGTGAACCTAACTAAATTAAATGTGGATACAAACATTGGATATTATGGACCAAGTTTGGAGAGAATGGTGAGAACCATTTGTTTCTCCTTGTTATATTTATCAACCCCACAAGCCTTGAGTTGTAAAAACAAATACTTATATTTGGTAAATAAATCTTGCAGATTGTCGAAGGTTTGTGGATCCAATGTGAGAAATTCCACCTCGAGCATGTGTCACCTCATATCACAATTGTTTTCCAAAAATCCCTTCCATGGTAGTCTAGGCTTCATTGGGGGTTTTACAGGAGGATATGTGAAAGAGGAGTTCATGAGAAATGAGACTACAAATTGTTCCAAATGCTTCATCCATTCGATTTAGATACTTGGATTTTTCTATGGCTGATGTTGGTTATGTATCTTTGTTCATGATTAACTGGTATAATCCTCTTCCTTGAAGATGCATTATCATCTTCTCCTTCCATGCAAAGAAATTGTATGGTGTAAGAATGAATTCTTTTGGAAATTCCATTTTTCGGTTGTCTTCAATATTCGGTACCTGAAAAAATAATTTGGTGTTTATTTTCCCTAGCAGTCTGTCAGCTATGATACCATGTAAATGTGTTGAAACTACACAAAATATATCTAGCTAGGACTTGACATACACAGTTGCAAAAAAAATACGAGAAAAGAGAAGTATAAGAGAAAGAATGGAAGAATTCTCATTAATCAAATTAATGAATGATAATTTACACATGATATAATTTGTATAACTCAACTAATGTGCACTGGAGGAGAAGTGAATGCACCATAGTGGTGGTCTAGATTAATCTCAACACACATCAACAGTTACAGGAGTAAACTGCCACCTAGTCTAGTCTCTCAGGTAGTTACGGGAGTGAACTGCCACCTAGTTTGAGTTAACTAGTCTCTTAGTCTTCAGTTAACTAAATGAAAGAGAGTGAATTGAGGATGATATCAGGGAATCATGAGTAATTTTATATTCTAGTTATGATCCCAAGGAAAACCCACATTAGCTGGTGATGATCCCAATGTTTCATGGTGATAATCCCAATGTGGCATATAGACTCCACTCTGTTCAAATATTGTAACTATGAAAAATATTCTAATTATAATTGAGTTATTATTATATATATCAAATCCCATTTTGTAGATTGATCGTGTCGAGTTTTGTATAATACCAAATCCCCTATTGTGGATTGGTCAAGCCATATTCATATTGTAACACACCCAACCTTAGACATGTTGGGCTATGCCACACATTAGCTCTTGCAGAACTGCATAAACTGTAACATACCCAGCCTTCCAGGTCGGTCATGCCAACACCATAAAAAAAATAATACCATATATATATATATATAAATTTAAACAAACAAATACATTCTTCCAATATACATATTTATGCAGAAATAACAGTAAACATATACATGCAACATACACAGACAATGCCCATAAATATAAATATGTGTATAAATACACAACATGTAAATGAACACATAATTTATACTTATATTTTTATATAAGACCACCAAATGCGTGCAGACCTTCCACAATAATCCCAACCTTAGACCATGCTGCTCATCATTCTCATCAGTGGGCCACCCCTGAGATGGGACTAAACTCCACTCGGGTAAAGGGATTCCTAGGCTAGGCTAAGACAATCAGACAACAAGAAGGATCTCATTCTAGGAGCCAACTCATACTAACAACCTACAACCTATCATTCCCCACATGCCGATCCCACCCCAGGAAGTGTTCCCATTCTCTTCTTTATAGTCCTTCGGTTGCCCCACTTCCCTTCTAGGGCTTCAACAACATGTCAGACATGAATTCTCATAGAACTATAGCTACAGTTGGGCTCCCTCGGGAAATACATTCCCAGCAATTATCTCACCTAGAGAGAGTTGCTCACAGGACTGACAAACTTCTTATTCAATCCACCTCTCTAGTCAACCAAACATAGGTAATAATGAAAAAAACAACAACATTTAGCTAAGGCATTAAAACAATTTAGGTATCGAACAATTGATGGAAGCATAAACAACCTTCAGGTTTGGTTTATGTGCTTCAGAAAATAGAAAGGTACATGTGTGGTACTCCTCCCAAGGTGGGCACGGGCTACTGTTGGTAACAAGAACAATATGGGGTAGCTGCAAGATTGTGTGCAATATGGAGGGTGCCAATCATGCAGAGGTCGACTGATGGAGAATATGGCTAAGTGCATGAATGGATGAGAGAGTGGGAAATGGAATAATTTTCGCCACTTTTATCTGTGTGCTCCTTGTTGGAGTTACTTCACACACACGTATGATTTATTTATTCCTTGTTTATTAGTCATAATTAGTCATTATCCAGTCTCCTATATTTTAGGGGAGAATATTCCTCCTGGAGAATATTCTCTTTCAGTTGACACTTCAATTTGACTAGTTGAGTTGAGTTTAGATGTTGCATTGGTTTTGTCACCATGCAACATTGCAATCATCACCAACTCACTACTCTTTGTTCAGTGAATTAAGTGAAGGCTAATTGACTAGTTAACTCAGCTAGGTGGCAGTTCACTCTCGTAACTGCCTGAGAGACTAGACTAGGTGGAAGTTTACTCTTGTAACTGCTAGTGTGTGTCCATATCAATCTAGACCACCCCTATGCATCATTAGTTACTCATTTATATTATATATATATTGTAAATTATTCACTCTTTGAGTGTGGAATACGGTTAATGAGAATTCTTCCATTCTTTCTATCTTGCTTATTCTTTCTCAATTTCTCTCTGCAAATGTGTGTAGTATTTTCCAGCTAGATATATTCTCTATAGGTTCGACACATTTACATGGTATCAGAGCCGACGGACTACTAAGAAAAAGCTACACCAAATTTTTTTGCAGGTACAAAAGATTGAAGACAACAAAAGATGGATTATTTGCCGGAAATACTTCTCACCCCTCATAACTATTTGGAATGGAAGCCAAATATTATACTTCTTCTCAGAAGTAGATGCTTATACCAAATAACCATGGCAATGGAAGTAGAGCCTGATTCTATCGATGAGAAAAATGACTTTCTCAATAGACAAGATATGGCCATAGGAAGTATCAGCATGTCTGTTTCTCCCGAACTTTTCCATCAAGTATATAAAGAATCACAAGGATCAACTCCAAATGAATTATGGACTAGATTTGAGGTTCTATTTGGGAATAAGGAAGAATTCATGCAAAATGTTGACAAGATAGAGAATTTAGAAAAGCCACTGGAAGATAAATCATCTCAGTTTGAAGAGTCTTCTACACAAGTGTCTACAAAAATTTGTATTCCATTAATTGAAGATGATGTATACTCCATTTCAGATTTATTTTCTTAAATTCATATGGAAGATATATGGCATGCATCTCAGGAGTCACATGCAGACACTTTTACATGCACCATGCATGCATGTCAGGAGACAAAAAGATATCCGTGCACATTAGACACCATTCTCATATTTTCTGAGCCAAATTTTCATAAACAAATTGGATATTTGAATTCCTCACAGGAAAATATCCAATTTCAAAAACAAATCGTCCAAAATAGAGCTCGGAAAGTGAAGTTATGATCGTTTCAAAATCAATAAAATTTCAATGCTTTTTCGGAAACAGACGTACGGTTTTCAAAATTTCATCCAAAATTTATTTGGTTATTATTCATTACAAGATGATAAAGTGGATATGTGTGGGAATATCATTGATGCATATACTTCATCATATCTGTGCATACATCTACATCTTCAACAAAATCTTCAAAGAGAACAAACTTGCACAGTTGTGAGGTCTTCTTAGAGTGAAGGACATGGTTGCTTAACAACTTCCTTTTGTTCCTTATCATTTTTTATTTTATGCATTGTAATTTGAGGGGGGGG
>SNQJ01S0008188.1:181040-191735 GCA_010110895.2 Picea sitchensis
GGGTTTGTTCCCATGAGGTTTTCCCTCTTTCCTCATTTAGTTCAGTGTATCTTTTGTATTTGGGTACCTAACATGGCCTCGTAGCCGGGACCCATTCTCTATTTTCAGCATAGTGATGTTCAGGGGTGTTGGAGTTACTTCACACACACCTAGGATTTATTTATTCCTTGTTTATTTGTCATATTAGTCATTATCTAGTCTCCTATATTTTAGGGGAGAATATTCCACCTGGAGAATATTCTCTTTTAGTTGACACTTCAGTTTGACTAGTTGAGTTGAATTTAGATGTTGCATTGGTTTTTCCACCATGCAACATTGGAATCATCACCATCTTACTACTCTTTGTTCAGTTAGTTAACTGAAGACTAATTGACTAGTTAACTCAACTAGGTGGTAGTTCACTCCCGTAACTGCCTGAGAGACTAGACTAGGTGGCAGTTTACTCTTGTAACTGCTGGTGTGTGTCTAGATCAATCTAGACCACCACTATGGATTATTAGTTACACACTATATATATATTGTAAATTATTCATTCTTTGAGTGTGGAATATGGTTAATGAGAATTTTTCCATTCTTTCTATCTTACTTCTTCTTTCTCAATTTCTCTCTGCAAATGTGTGTAGTGTTTTCTAGCTAGAACTATTCTGTGCAGGTTCAACACATTTACACTCATTTTATGACACATGGCTCTCAAGGAGATCAATTGTATCCACTTGGGATTCATTCTCTTTCCCATAAGAAATTAAGATAAAAATAATTATCCTCACAAAAATCTTTACGAATAATATTATAATATTCCTTTGGCAGTAAGCCCTCAAGCTTATCCCCTTTTCCTAGTCTTTTATCCCCTCCCTTTCCCTTCCTAGTGGATTTTAGTCCCCCATACTCTTGTATCATGGTTGGTCTACATGTAGCGATGCATTATATTAATGATATTAGTGTTTACATATAAAAAAATAGGATGAATGGCCTTTCACATCTAGGCTCTCTGGCCTAAACATCACATAAGCCTCCTAGCTTATAATCATTTGGCTCACCAGCCTATAAAACATATTTACAATTTCAAGCGGGGCTCAGTCTTGGGGTATTAAATTCCCCTCCCCTTATTTTTGCATTGTCCTGCGGGAAATACATATATACCTTTAACACCAAGATTTTCAAAAATATTCAAAAAT
This sequence comes from Picea sitchensis, assembly GCA_010110895.2. Lineage (NCBI taxonomy): Eukaryota > Viridiplantae > Streptophyta > Pinopsida > Pinales > Pinaceae > Picea > Picea sitchensis. Next base: position 182,216 of record SNQJ01S0008188.1, read on the forward strand.
ATGCGGGTATTCTTCTCGCATAGCATCCTCGTGCTCCTAGGTTGCAACCTCAAGACCGTACTAGGTAGAGTGGACCTTTACTAGATCTATGGCTTGATTCTAGAGCTTCTTGATCTTCTGGTCCAGTATGCACACTGGATGCACTTGAAAAGATCCTTTTTTCTCTACATTAATCACATTCCAATCAATAACATGATTAGCACCAGGTACATACTTTTTGAGAAATGATTCATGGAATACATTATTAATAGACATTTATGCAATTTTATAGGCCCAATCCTATATATTCTATAGGCCCAATCCTCTCTAGGATTTTAAATGACCCACAATAATGAGCTGCCAACTTTGAACAATTTCCCAATTTCAGGGAACTTTTGTTGGCTTTCAGTTTCAAGAATACATGATCACCCACTTTAAATTCCCTGTGAATTCTTCCCTTATTAGCATAACATTTCTACCTGTCTTGAACATCCATTAAATTCTTCTTTATTTTTGACATCTTCTCTTCCATTTCCTTGAGTAATTCTGTCCCATCCACTGCTCTATCTACTGGGTTGTCCCAACTTATTGGTGTGTTTCACCTTCTACCATAAAGTGCCTCAAATGGTCTCATCTTTAGAGATTCTTGGTACCCATTGTTGTAAGAAAACTATACCAAGTGTAGATAGTATTTCCATTTTGATGGTTTATCCATCACATACATCCTCAACATATCCTGAATCACTTGATTCACTTTTTCTATTTTCCCATCAGATTCTGGATGACAAGTTGTGCTAAAATTCAAATTTGTTCCAAATCCTTTAAATAATCATTTCCAGAAATTTGATGTAAATTTCATATATCTGTCAGACACAATTTTCTTGGGTATACCATGAAATCGAGCAATTTCCCTCATATAAATATCAACAATGTTAGTTTCCTTGTGAGTGAGCTTCACTGGAATGAAATGGGCAGCTTTGGTAAGCTTATGCTCCACTACCATGATAAAATGATGATGCTTGCTTCTTCTGGGTAGTTTGGTGATAAAATCCATTGCTACCACTTCCCATTTCCACTCAGGAATGGGTAATGGTTGCAACAACCTAAATAGGTGTCTATTCTTAGCCTTGACCTTTTGACACTCCAAACATTTGGCAATGTACTCAACAACTTCTTTCTTTATGCCTGACCAATAATATTGGCTCTTGACAACTGCAATTGTTTTTTGATATCCCGGGTGTCCAACATAAGGTATGTTATGCATTTCTTTCAATATCAGATTTTTCAATTCTTGGGAATTTGGTACATAAATTTTTCTCTTATACATGATAATCTCATTGTTTCCTAGTTTGTAGTCTCCAATCTTCTGCTGCAAAATACCTTGCTGTAATTTTTCCATTACTTCCATGTACTGCAAATATGATTTTGCAGCCTCCAAGATTTTTTCCTTCAAATCAAATTGGTATATGTTGATGGTTGTAGCATGCAACTCATGCACTATTCTGTTGAGTGCGTCAACCACCTTGTTCTCTTTCCCTTTGATATTCTTTATATCAAAGTCATATTCACTGAGAAATTTCAACCACCTGCTTTTCTTGACATTTAGAGTTGGTTGTCCAAATAAATATTTCAGACCATGATGGTTTGTCCTTAACTCAAATATTTTTCCCATGAGGTAGTGTCTCCACTTCTTCAAGGCATGCACTATGGATGCCAACTCCAAATCATGAGTGGCATAATTCCTTTCATGCTCCTTCAACTTCCTTGATTCATAAAATACAACATACCCATTTTCATTGAGGACACCACAGAGTCCTTCCTTACATGCATCTATGCATACCATGAAATATTCATTTGGATCATCAATCCTTAGAATTGGAGCACTGGTTAATAGTTTCTTCAAGTGTTGGAAACTATTTTCACAATCCATTGTCCACTAAAATTTCACTCCCTTTCTTTGCAAGGAAGTGATCGGGTGTGCAATCTTTGAGAATCATGCAATAAATCTTTTGTAGTATCCTATAAGTCCCATGAATGACATGACTTCGATCACATTCTTTGGTTTTGACCACCCTCTAATGGCCTCAATATTTTCAAGATCCACTGCAATCCCTTCCTCATATATGATATGCTCCAAATAATGGATTTGGTTCTTGTAAAATGAGCACTTTCTCAATTTGGAAAATGACTGATTCTCCCTTAGTACTTGCAATACCATATTCAAGTGTTTCTCATGCTCTTGTTCTAACTTGGAATATATAAAAATTTCATCCAAAAAGACAATGACAAACTTATCTAATTATTCTCGAAAAGTACCACTCATTAAACACATTAAGACAACTGGTGCATTTGATAACCCAAATGGCACCACTTTAAATTCATAATGACCATACCTTATTCTTAAAGAAGTCTTGTTGATGTCTTCATCTTTAATTCTTACCTGATGAGAACCTGACCTGAGATCAATCTTGGATAATATTTTTTCATTCTTATACTGATCAAATAGGTCATCGATCCTTGGAAAAGGATACTTATTCTTTATAGTTACTTTGTTCAACTTACTAAACTCAATACAAAGTCTCAATGTTCCATCCTTCTTCTTCACAATTAAAACTAGGGCACCCCAAGGTGACACACTTGGGTGTATAAACACCTTCTTCAAAATCTCTTCAAGTTGCATATGCAACTCCTTCAGTTCTAGTGTACTCATCCTGTAAGGAGTCTTGGATATGGGAATTGATCCAAGCATATGATTTATAAAGAAATCAATATTTCTTTTCAGGGGTAGTCCTAATATTTCTTTAAATAAATCCTTAAAATCTTTTAGGAGTGCATAATCTTCAATATTTGACACCTTATCCTTAGGTGTTTCTTCCATATGGGATGAAAATATTTGAAAACCCTTTCTGTAACACTTCTTCAGCTGCAATGTTGATATTTCTCTGACAGTTACTGCCCTAGGAATTCCCTGCATTGTTCTTAGGTTCCCTTCCTCATCTAGGAAAGTAAATTCCTTTTTATGACAGTCTAAGACATCATGGTGTTAGTCTAACTAATCCATACCAATTAGATAGTCATAGGAATCTAAAGGAAAGATGTTAAAATATTCCCTAGTTCTTAGTCCATTCATACCCACAAGACATGACTTAAACATCTCATTAATGTTTCTTTGGGCTCTAGTAGCCAGCTGCACCAACCAAGATTTTCCATACCTGCTTCGTGGCAAATGAAATCTTTCCACCATATTAGGATCTATATAACTACGAATATCTCCTAAATCAATTAAAATTGTAATGGTTTGGTTTTTTTATCATACCTTCCACTTCAATCATGTGTGATTGAAACTCAAAATTCTTGTTGTCCAAGGATGCATAGATCTTGGGTACATTTCTTCCCATGTCCTCCATTGTTTCTGCTTTTTGTACATTGTGAACAACTCTCATTTTTTCACTTCTATGAGCACAATATCTATACATATGATCTCCTTTACAACCCCAACATTGAATAGGTGGTTGCCTTGGCCTTTTCCCACCTGCCTCAATCGATCTGGGCTCTCTATAAGTTGGTTGTCCCTAAGGACTGTTTCTGAAGAATGGTGGATTATTTCCCTTCTTCCTTTGTTCCATCTTGAACTTCTTATTGTCTTCCCAATATTTTTGGAAAGTTGGCTTTCCTTTGTGTTGATCATATAGGTATTTATCTCACCTTATGGTATCCTCCAAAGTCTTGGGATCATCATATTGTATCTTTTGACTGATGAATGATGGAAACCAACTAAAATACCTCTGAATCTTAACTGTCTCATCCTTGATGAAGGAGAAATACTTCAACAGTTCCAAAAACCTTCTTTCATATTCATCAATGTTCATAATTCCAAGATTGATTTCAAATAACGCCTTCATCTTCTTGTCATAATATCTCTTAGTCACATATTTCTTTTCAAAATACCTCTTGAATTCCTTCCAAGTAACATTTTTCTGTTTAATGTGTTGCACCTGCAAAAGTTGATACCACCACATGGATTCCTTACCCTTGAGTTGATAGATAGCAATTATTCCTTCTGCATGTGATGAATAATTATGTAATTGAAAATAATATTGCATGCCTAGTAGCCATGTCTCTGCATCTTCATTCTTCTTGTGCTCACCGTCAAATGTAGGAGGTTTGATTTTTTTCATTTCTCCTCATAGCTCATCCACCCCATAACTCTTCTGATTCTTCTTGACAGGGGATGGACTTGATATGTTATGTTCTCTCCTATTGGAATGCCTTGGGGTGTGATGGTGATGTCTTCTAACACTCCCTTATATTCCTTTCTCATTAGGGGACTTATGACTCCAATATTTTCTTGAGCCAATCTCCTTATCCAATTTATTTTCAATTATGTCTAGGATCTGCATTAACTTCATGTTGAATTCCTCCTATTCTTCCTTGAATTTCATAAGAATTTCATTATCATCTTTATGAATTTGGAAATATTTTTTCAATTTTTTAATGGTATTTACCATATTCATGTTTTCTTCCTTTCCTTCTCCATGTCCATTTGAGTTTCTTCCTTCAATACCCACATGGAAATCCATCCCTCTAATATCATATTCCTGGATGTAAGTCCCCTATGTCTCTTCTATCCCTATGCAATCTGTACTGATATGGTAATGATCTAGTTGCTGTTAACTTTGCAAAATGTTAAGCCAACATAACTTTGTCAGGCTATTTGTTTCAACAATTTCATGAAAATATGAACCCTTCCGGTTCAATAATACATCATAATTCTTTCTTCTAATTTGATGAGAAATTGACTATTCAACTCAATTTTCTGCGTGAGAAATTTTATTTTACTGTCCAATATATTTCCAATGATTACTCCCTTGCTCAATTTTGAGTATTGAGTAGAAATTTATGGATATTTGAACAATTGTGCTTCCTAGGAGGTCATCCCTGTATAGTTCTTCTTCTTTCTCAGAGCCGAATTGTCTCTTGGATCCATGTTGGATCCTCTCTTTAGGTTTATAGGCCTTCTTTACATCTTTAGGCACAGGTATGTACCAATAGGTACCCCACAGAATCCTTCTTTTGGCCCCTTTCTGTCCTTGAAAACAACAATTTGACACTATCCCTCTTTTATTTCGACTGAAGTCTCATATGACCAAGGGCTATGTCCAAGCGATTAGTTGATATGCACTTATCAGGAGCTTAAAGAATTTGTTATTGAAAGGATCTTACTCCTTCATGCCTTATTTCTCCCGAACACCGAACTAGAAAACTCTTTCATGATACATCTTCAGAGCTTCAAGGCTCTGCTTCTTCATAGCTTCGGGACTTCAAAAATATGGGTTTTAGAAGTTCTGCCTACTCCACAGATCATTCCCTCCAAACACTGAAATGGAAAATTCACAGAGAATCTCTCCAGAGCTTCTCACTTCAGAGGTTCTTGCATCAACATACTCCCATTCCCCCAAACTTCAAATTGGAAAAATTCTAGAGTCTCATCAGCAATCACACACCAGGGGGTGCTACGTGGCAGAAATAAGGAGCTGAAACGTGGCCCAATATGACGGGTGACTCATTTTAAGTTCCAATTGGAACAAAAGGTGTTTGAAAATAATGAAACACAATGACATGTGGAAATAATAAAGTGGGTCCACATAACCCTAGATGATGTCAACATGCCATGTCACTCTGGTGCTCCCTAACTTCAAAACTCTGAGCTTCGGAGGAATTATCAATACCACACAACACATCTCTTGAACGACGAATTTACGAATAGGTCCATGCCACTCTAGGTGATGTCATCATGTTGCATCACTCTGACGCTGTGGGACTTTGGGAATTCATAGAATCCCATACCAAAGAACATCAAAACACCCAAATGCCAAACTTCCAAACAATTTTATATGGAGCTTCAAAAATTTGGGGCTCTGGCACTTCATAAAACTTATCATATGCACACTTAAAAACTCCCGATCACTGAACTTGTGAACTCTCGATCTATGAACTTCTGAACTCACGATCAGTTCCATGTCACTCTGACACTCCAAGACTTTGACACTTCGGGCTTCGAAAGATCTCACACCAACACACTTTATAATTCCTGACCACCGAACTTATGAATAAGTGTTCCCCATAGCTTCAGGACTCGGATGCTCTAGGACTTTGGAACTTTGGGCTTTAGAGGATTTCACTGCTAAACACCACCCCACCCCTGAACTGTCGAATGTCAAAATTATGAAAACTTGGTAATCTTCAGACATGTGTCCCTGAACATGAATGGTCTATATTGGTTCTGGACTTCGGGACTTCATGGAAAAATCCACTCCACGCAACCACAACCAAATTTTCCCGAATGCCAAATGACTTGGGGCATCCAACGGTCCGCCTTGTCCCAAACGATATATGGTGTGGGTTCACTCTGGGACTTTAGAGCTTTAGGATTTTTTTCTCTTTCTTGACAAAAAGTTTAAAACAATTGGAGGGGTGAAGTCCGAAGGACTTTAGTGCTTAATGACTATGCACCTTCTCTAGATCCGACGACTGTGAAGGATTCAATCCTCTCTTGAACAGATCTCGACCCTTCTTCTTCTCACAAAGATATATTTATCTTCTCTGATTTTGGAACTTAAAGAAGTATCATGTGCTTCAAATTCGACCCCTCCCAGGTCGGATTTCACTTGTACAAATAATAAATTATGAAAACTTCTCCACTTTGGCCAATTTCCTCCAATTTTCCAAGAATTTGACAACATAAATTAGGGATTTTTCCCAATTCCATTCAAGTGACTCAAATCAAATTTCTCATCCCATCCAGGCTCAATGTTGGAAACTAGAGCTCTGATACCATATTGTAACACACCCAACCTTAGACCTACTGGGCTATGCCACAGATTAACTCTTGTGGAACTGCATAAACTGTAACATAACCGACCTTCTAGGCCGACCATGCCAACTTCATAAAGACAACAATACCATCTATATATATGTAACTTGAAACAGACAAATGCATTTTTCCAATATATATATTTATGCGGAAATAACAGTAAACATATACATGCAACATACATAGACAATGCCCATAAATATAAAGACATGTATACATACAAAACATGCAAATGAAAACATAATTGATACTTATATTTTTATAGAAGACCACCAACTGCATGCAGACCTTCCATGATCCTCCCAGCCTTAGACTACGCTGCTCATCACTCTCAACAGTGGGTCACCCCCTGAGCTGGGACTAAACTCCACTTGAGTAAAGGGATTCCTAGGCTAGGTTGAGTTAATCAAACAAAAGGAAGGATCTCATTCCAGGATCTAACTCAGACTAATGACCTACAAACTCTTATTCCCCACATGCCTGTCCCACCCCAAGAAGTGTGCCCCTTCTCTACTCTATAGTCCTTCGGATGCCCCACTTCCCTTCCTGGGCTTCAACAACATGCTAGAAAGGAATTATCAAGGAACTATAGTTGCAGTTAGGCTCCCTCAAAAAATAAATTCCCAACAATTCTCTCACCTAGAGAGAGTTTCTCACAGGCCTGACAACCTACTTCTTCAATACACCTCTCTAGTCAACTAGGTACAGGAAATGATGAAAACAAAAACAATGTTCAGCTAAGGCATCAACATAATTTAGGTATCGAACAAGTGATGGAAACAACAACAACCTTAGGGTTTGGTTTAGGCGCTTCCCATAACAACAAGGTACATGTGCACTACTTCTCCCAGGGAGGCTACATGTTATTGTTGGTAACATGAACAGTATGGGGTAGCTGTAGGAGTGCATGCAGGATGGAGGGTACCAATCATGCAAAGGTTGACTGATGGAGAATATGGAGGAGTGCTTGAATGGCCGAGAGAGTGTGAAATGGATTAATTTTCCCCACCTTTATCTGCATGAGCCTTTGATGACACATGGTTCTCAAGGAGCTTGTTCCTCTCCACTTGGGATTCATTCTCTTTCCCATAAGAAATTAGAATAAAAATAATTGTCCTCACAAACATATTTAGGAATAATATTATAATATTCCTTTGGAAGTAATCCCTCAAGCTTAACCATTTTACCTAGAATCTTAGCCCCTGATCCCTTTCCCTTCCTAGTGGAGTTTATTCCCCCATACTCTTTTATCTTGGTCTCTCTATACACAATGATGTATTATATTAATGATATCAATGTTTACATATACAAAAATAGGCTCAATAACCTTTAACATCTAGGCTCTCCGACCTAATCATCACATAAGCCTCCTAACTTATAATCACTTGTCTCACCAGCCTATAAAACATATTTACAATTTCAAATGGGGCTTGGTCTTGGGGTATTACACATATGGTGGTATTTGAGAAGTCAACCTTTATGTTTTATTAAAGTGGTTTTAATGACTATTGGAAGAAGTCGGCCCTACTTGGTGAAGAGACATAACCCTAATGCCCCCTTAGCTAGTATAAATAAGTGAGGATGACACCTCATTCATTCACTCACACAGTCACTCAACAAGTGAAGATATTTTGGAGGTAGTTGCAGTTACAAGAAGGAGAAGAGAGGCACATGCTCAGTCTTGGATATTCTTTATTATTTTGGTCTTTAGTCTTGGCATTGTATTGGCAATCTATTATTGCAAAAGTTTTTGTTGGGTTTTCTCCCCCATGAGGGTTTCCTAGAATAAAATGTTGTGTACCTTGTGATTGTGTTTCATTCAATGATCCTACTTATGTTGTTTTTCTCTAGTAAATTTAAAATAACTTAATAAAAACTCTAAATTTAACACGGTTTCATAGCTGAACTGAATAGAGCACCTTTCACTAGGTAACCAAAAACATCACTGTTGTTGTACAAGAAAATTAGGGGCTTTATTGGAAAGGAATTTCTACCTTAAAAAAATCTAGAAAAGTGTGCGCTACCCTAGAGCATCATTTGGCACCTTGACTGCACATTTTCAGTGGCTAGAGCCTCTGAAAGGTGAAATACTAGTTTTGACTGGTACCAGAAAACCAGGAAACCAGGAAACTGAAACCAGTACTAGAAGTACCAATCTAGATTTGCATAGGTCACGTTTCAAGGTGTACAAATTGAAATTTTTGAAATCAGATAGCTCCATCCTACTCAGCTCAACTCAATGCATCTTCTGGTAAGTTCAGATTCACTTTCTGAGAAAATTCATTTGTTTGTCATTTACCTAGCTCTAGGTCGAGATGTCTGCAAGAACCAAGATTTTTTACAAGTTAGAAGGTGTGGAAAACTTTTGTTCATGAAAATATAGAATTGGACTCATTGTTGAAGAGAATGACCTTGCAAAATTCATAAAAGAAAATGTACTAGAACCCGAAGAAGATGTAGCGAAAGAAAAGTACAAGAAGGATATGGTTAGGGCCAAAAAGATCATTCCAGACTCCAGTAAAGTGTTGGTTGTGGAGCCTGATTATCTTCCTGATTCAGAGGTCCTTGCTTTCAGCCGTGTTTATACCCCATGAAGTATTTACACCCCAGAAGTATGTACACTCTTCCACGCAGGGGAGTGCAGAGGGGGGGTACCCCCTCTGCGGT